>QNGE01000112.1:75160-179658 GCA_008508345.1 Paragonimus westermani
AAAGACGTTCGGTTGTCGCTGAAAGGAAGGGTCTATAATGCTTGTGTGCGTTCCATTTTGCTGTATGGTTCTGAAACGTGGCCTGTTCGCAAGCAAGGTATCAACAGGCCTGCAGTGTTTGACCATCGTTGTCTCCGCCACTTGGCCCACATTAAGTGGGCTGATCGCGTGAGCAATGCGGCAGTTCGCCGGCGCGTATTCCGGATCGTTCGGGATGCGCGATCAATTGGTCAACTGATCACGTTGCACAGCTTGCGATGTTTGGGTCACGTGCTCCGTATGCCAGCTGAGCGTTTACCGTACCGGGCATTATATACTGAGGCCACCAACAGCTGGGTTAAACCGCGTGGTGGTCAAGCAACAACGTGGTCACGAAATATGAAGACCTTGACTGCTCCATTGATCGAAGTGGGCAGATATCGCTTGCCTGGATAGGGTCCTCGTGATCACTCAAACCGCTGGTTAGCTACGTTATTCGAGATGGCGGTGTGTCGCAGTCAATGGCATACCTGTATCCATACCACTTCTAGTTCTTCCGCTTAGTCTTCTTTAATCTTTGTTGACCGTCGTAGTAATGTTTCCTTCTAGGATATCCCACATCACTGTTGAGGTGAGCGGCGGCCCACGCCACAGTACCTTTGGTCAGGCTCATAGCTGTTATGATGATGATGATGGTTTGGTTAAGCTAGAGTAGCCAGCCTGGTGACTAACTATGACTTGGATTTAGGGTATGAAAGCTGTCATCCTAGAGCTCTTTTAACTGGACGGTCTCAGTTCCCTGGTATAGATGAAAATGGCGTTGAGCACCCTTGGGTTAAAACGCTGTCCAAGCCAACGAAAAATATAGGTCACTGACTTTCTTTTTGAGTCTGTGAGTGCACTGCAGTGGCTTTCTTTCGTTGACATTTCCCTCCGTTATATTGCGTAACCTTTTCTTTATATTCCCATATATTCCGACAGGCTTTCCAGTCCAGGTGGTTCCTCCCTGTCGACGCGTCTACTAATCTGAATGTTTTGATTTGGCTGGTCTGATCCTTTTCTGGAAAGGCTTGTCTTATATATCAGTACTCTTTCTGCAAATCAACAAATTAATGCCGTGCTTGCGGTCAAAATCCTGTGTTCGAGTGGATGTGAAGATGGGACTTAGTGTGTCAAGTTTGCTGAATGAATTAGCGCGGCATAATTTTGTTCTATTTTTGAGTGAATGAAGTACTTCCATTGTGGATTGAGGAGAGCCACTGTAATAAACGCAGAAAATCAACTTAAATTTAACAAAGAACTACGACAGCTACCTAGCGTCGTAAGGTATGAATTCATCTATGCTGGCTAACTGATATATCTCACAGATGAAGCGTTTTTATGGTTCACGTTCGTTGTTCTGAGTAGATACTATCTCTGTTTCTCATCGAATCAGGTACTACTCTTCTGCGCATCCTTCTCGACGTGCATCCAATGATACGGTGCGGCCCAGAAACACATATTTTGCCCAAACTAATGGAAAATTTTAAGGCTGCCCAGGTCGGCTACATGCGCAAGCGTTTGGATGCAGCCAATCTATCCGCTGAAGACGTGAATCATGCCTTTGCTGTATTCATACGTTTCATCATAGAGAAGGCAGGCAGCCCGGCTCCTGTTTTGTGCAACAAGGACCCCCTTCTGTTAACTTACCTAATACACTTACACGAGATGTTTCCCAAAGCTAAATTCTTGCACATTGTTCGCGACGGTCGAGCTGTTACCGCCTCAATGATAAAGTACGTGATGTATTTTTTTTTAAGATGTGGCCTGTAACAGTCACTTTTTGCACTGACTCCAGCCTTTGCATGCGAATTTAACACGGACATTTCCGGTAAGATATGTGCAACAGCTGAGATGTAACCACCTATTCGAACTATCTGCGAGTCCTGCTCAAACAGGCGTTGGATCACAGTTGTGATACTAAGTTAAGCCGGTGGTAGTTAGTTTGAAGTAGTGACTCCAGTTTTGTCCAGCCTTATAATATCGCACCCAGTGTACCGCCTAAGGTTTAGAAGACTGGCAGCATCCGGCATTTGTAGTTCACAATGGCTGTCACTCCTTAAATCATACTGACAAGGCTGACTCATGACCATTAGTCAGAGGCGTGAGAAAAATCCACTCATGCTGATCATGTGGTTAACCATGCATGTTTAACTTTGACGCACCACCCGTGATATCAAGATTAATCGAAGCGTTAGTGATTTATTCGTCATATGCAGTCGGTTTCCGACTCTTCATTTCGGGCTTTCGTAAGATAGCTGATAAAACCAGGATGTATTTGTCCTTTTTATCGACCGGCGACTCCTGGTATCTGCTGACGAGATGCCACTCTACACATCACTATATTCGGCAAAAGCGCACCTGGGCTAATACTGTACGCTTACATAGACCTGCCTATTTGTAGCCACGTTGCACTCCAGGCTCATCCACGGAACACCTTAAATATGTGCCGTGATTGAGAATCCAACGATTCTCTGCACGGGTTTGTGAATGTTGTTCAATGTTCAGTTCATCACCAGATCATTTCTAATGATTCAGCTTCGTTTGAGCTAGCGTATTTTGCTATTCCACATCTTACATGGTGTATCACATAGTCCTTATAAGATAAGAAACAAAAACAGTGCATATATCCTCCATTTGGAGACAGGTTTGCAAGCCATATTTTTTTTGAGAAGTTTATGTGAAACTTGGCGGTGCCGTGCGACTGTTCTGTTTCCACTTATTTTGTCAATTGAGGCAACTAGAGCAGTTGAGGAGATTTCCGTTTCGCACACAAACATGACCATGGGTTTCTGTCGAAAACTGCTTATTCTGTCGACTGGAGCATGCGAAATGTGGCTGCTGCAGCTGGGTCGCTTTAGAGGTTCAACAGGGTTGGTTCACATACGAAGCAAAATTCCCTGACGGGTATGATGATGCAACGTGTCCGTCACTCAGGGCAGTAAAATACTGTTTTTCATACACTTTTAATGGACTTTCTGCTGTTGTCTTTTAAATATGGAACCACAGCTGATTGAAATTTTGGTTGGAGAACTACACAGCATGTTATTGCAGTCATGCTGTCCGATCACTCTGTTATCTTCTTGCCGTATGTTGAGCTCACCGGCCTCTGATCTATCTTCACGTACACTAGTTCACTGCCTTAACGTTCCAGCTTGTACCGATAACCTCACCATTTTCTGCCTCAGGCCTTAATGATCAGTTAGTTGGGGCAAACTAGCAGCACAGTACGTCAGCAGAATCGTGTAAAATACTGCGCGTAATAGGGAAGTGAGTGTTGGAAGCCAAATGTTCCGTTTGTGGTAACACATGCACATCAGACAGCAACAAATTGACGTCGTAAATCTGAAATCAGAGATATCTGGTGAATGCGCACAATGGCCGTAGGTTGATTGTTGATGTACATGCAACAGGTATGAACATATACAAATTCCGCAGCTTCAAACACTGGTATTTTTTCGGCATTTCTGGAACGGGTATGCTTCTTCTTGATGTATGGTGCCGGACTAACTTAAACCAACTGATGCACTGATCATGGCGTCGTAATGAGTTTTCATAAACTCAAGAAAGGTCTTTTTGCATGTTATGGTTGCTAAATCTCTCTATATGTCACGTTACTTAATAGACCCACCTTACTGTGTTTGACTGCTGTAAGTGGATCTTCTGATTGTTTGCTTTTCCTGAGATGATCTTGAAAAGCTGTTTGTATCTTCTGATAATCGTTAAACGACTTCCGCGGTTGCTATGCTCATCTCACTTTCATACTACGGAACATGTTTGCCAGAACCTAGTGTTTTTTTATTCATTGTCGTTAACCGCATTCACTCTCGTAGGTTTTGTTACTTGCAACCGACTTTTGTCCTTCTCTGTTCGTTGTATCTGAAAGCTGAATGAGGAACTTCTTGTAAATTTAGAGTCAGTGCAACTGTAGAGTACGCCTTCTGGAGATTCCGTTGTCATTACTGTGACCGACAGTACTCTTATTTTTGACATTTTGGTTTACTGTGTTTATGGCTTTGTGAAATGCAGACTGGTGCCTTAGGAACTACGTGATGTGTACACTTGACTTCCTTAGTCTTAGCAAAACATGCACCGCTTGCTTGGTTTATTTTGAAAATAGACAGAACAACATTTCTTTTTTTGCAGAAGGAAGATTCGAATGGGAAAATTGGGCCGGGAAAAAAACTGGGACGCTTTTGCTTTGTTTCAACGATGGGAGAAGGTTGTAGAGGGAATCGAAAAGCAATGTCGGGCACTCAAACAATGTTATACAATTCATTATGAAGATTTGGTGCTGAAGCCAAAGCAGACCATGCAGGACGTACTGTGTAAGCAACAAGTCAGTGTTCTATGTACAATAATGGTTACTATACTGCAATTTACGAACTGTCGTCAGCTTGGCTAATTTGGACTGCATCCGATTGAAATTTTATTTTTTCTAATATTTAGTAGCTCACTTAAAGCGGTGTCCAGTTATGAAACTGTGGAGCAACAGTTTATATTTAGGGTCAACAACGCCTGAAACAAAACTCAGTTCATACTGAGTTTAGCGACATTCTCGTGAAGTTCTCATCTGTAGACAGACCTGTTAGGATTCACAAGAGTTTTTGCTCACTAAAAAGTAAAGCGATTTTTGGGTGTCAGTGAGTCCGCCAGCCGACCCAGACAGCGGTTGTTCACCGAAAAAAGCTAGAGGACTTTTCGTCCCAGACACTTTGATCACCGTGATACCTACGTCATTAACCTCTTATTGATATAACTTGTCCAGTTCATACCAAATTTGTTACTGACAAAATGTTAGATAGCGTTGCCGCTTTTGATCAAACCACTGGCTTACATGTGGTTTTATAGATACACTATGATTTAAGAGGAAACTAGATACTATGCTGGACAAGATTTTAGAGCAAACAACAACGCCATCGTCATTTTGGGGTCCAAACATTAACCGTTGATACAACGGGTTGGATTGTTCTGACAATGTTCCCCGAATTTGCAAACTAACAGATAAGTGTAGACAGATAACGGAAGGAAGAGAAGAATAAACAGACAAATATAATTGAGTTTTACGAAGCACCAGAACCTGAAAGTTTGTGGATACTGGCTCACCAAAGACTACCACACACCGCCATGTTGAACGTCATTTACAACCGGTGATGTGGATAAGCACAAGCGTCACCGGAATGTCGCGTGTCACATAGAAACGAGCCTCTTCAGGTACAGTAACCCACGGGGCAACGGGTAATCAAATAGAGAATGGACGTGCATTTTCCGAAATGGTTGAGTTGGTGTTGATCACCTCAGACTTCTAGTTCGCATTAAATGTTGTCACCAGGATTCCGAGTTATAACCGTACATCCAGCCGTAAGGCTCGCCCGTAAACGGACATTCCATTTTTCGTTTGAACTAACCAAACAGGCATGTTCTGAATCAGTTAAGAATCGATAATCATCACTTGCTAGGCAGAAACACTGAGTCCGTTTATGGGTGTCCCTTTGAGCATCACTTGTGGCTTTTACCAGATCGCCATCACAAGGACTATGTGAATCGTCCTATTCTAACCGACTCACAAAGAACCAGTTGTCTAGTGGATAGACGGTTGCAGTCATGACATAATGGTTGTCAGTTTCACTAATAGATAAAAAGTGAAATGTTGATCCCAAGATTAACGCTACTCTCCCCATTTGTTGCTCCCAAGACAAACCAAAGGAAGAATGCAAAATGCAACTTTGTTTCACTCCAAAACTGCTGGTAGTATGGGGTAAATTACAAGGTGTTTAATTGGTACATAGCTACCTCAAAACATTCTCAAATATGAAAATTGAACGACATTTACTGAACATAGTGGTTAGGGTCATCTAACTGCTATTGAGCGTAGTGCACTAAAGGTCGAATAGGTAAAATAGTAGCGAAAGTCAACTCTCGAACATTCACAACATTTATGCCCAAACTGATTGGATAAAATCGTTTCCTCGAGGAAAAAGGCGGTTTTGGACTAAAAAGATGGACTTTATAACATTTGGCCGATCTCACCCTTTGTTTAGTCGGTAGGTGGTGTAAAAATTTGGAAACAGAAAAGTTGTAAACGTCCCAACATCATGTGCATCAGGTCTCAAACCACCTTGAGTGGATGAGAAAAGTGACCTTTTTGGTTGTATTCTGAATCGGAGTTAGCGGACTGGTACTCGTGATTATTCACTTATGTTCTGGCTCGTTTTACTTGCCATCTCATTAAGCCGTATTTATGTTGACTATGCCTGCGGTTGTAAACGGATTATGGTATTGTTGTGTTGTTAGCAGTAGTATTTCAAATAATTATGGACTAGTCAGTCCAATCTTATCGAATGGTGAGTTACGATTCGGCCACTGTTAGAAATACGGCTGTAGCGCTCATCTTTGATCTATGGTTCTGTACAAATGTTTGACATCTACTGATTTGTCTAAGCTAGAATCTCTCCAACCACCTGTAGCTCCTGTAAAATCAATCGCGCCTGTTCGCAATTATTGTTGCTAGCCAGTTGATATGATTAACGTCACACATATAGCTCCGACTTACCTTAGTAACTACATAAAAGCATACGCTAATCGAACGACTAGCCGGTATACTGGTTGAAAAATTTTTCTGCTCTCTATCTGCTCATTTTTGAATGCTTAGCGCCTGTTAACAACGATTATTTTCTTAAGCTTCCGTAAACATCTGATTAATAAGTCATAGCCAATGCTTATTGAACAGTTCCTTTTCGAGCATGTTCACTCGGGATGTTTCAGTATCGGTGCTATCAGTGCTACCACGAACTCTCAGCTATTTTCAAGTATTCTCTTCATGAATCTCAACAATGCATTTCAAAAGCAGTACGTGAAACAACACAATCTAGGCTATTCAGTCACGCCATATGAGTGAATTTTTCACAGTGTACACTTTTGGTCGTTCCATAAGCTGTTGCTACCTCACTCATTCAGATTTATCCCAGTATACAACAACTGCATTGTTGTCTCACATTTTGTTGTCACATGTCTGTGTAGACAGTTATTATTAAACTCTATTTTCAACAGCTACGCTTGCATAGATCACATCAGAAGGCCAGTGCAAACGTCACACACACATTTACAAAATAGATAGCATTTCTCTGCTTGACCACAGCGAAGCATTTGTAGTGTACCCATGCTTCTGTAAATTTGTTCCTAATTGAACATTTCACAATTGAGAGATGCAAACTGATTGTCTTTGCGTTACGATGAACAGCTTCTATGTGTTTATCCATCGTCCAGTCTGTACACATCGAATGAAACGGGTTGACATGTCACTTTACAGCTATAATTGTCGTTTGTTTTACGACCGTGGGATGTGATAATCGTTTGGAGTTCATGTTTCTGGAGTTCGTAGTTGCTCAAGGCTACTGGCTACCACTCGAGCAACCACGAATTCCTGTCAGATTGCAATGAATAATGCTGCTTAATTTTCGTCAGCACAATAGCCCACCTCCATCCAAACACATGAAACAGTAACCTTGTGACGCAAGTGGTGAGTATCCTGACATACTGAATTCTGTAATGAAGAGTACAGGTGGGCCGAATGGATACGTTTAGCCAAACGCGTTCACTTGCATTCTTAGATTGGAAGTGTGTATTAGCTTGTACCCGAAGACAATCGGAAAGACCAGTTAAAAACATATTCACCTTGTCGTTCTAAATGATATGTTTAATTTGTGGGAATAGCTAGGGTTACTGAAAGTTTCTTGAAAATATGGTATGGCTGTTTGCACCAGTTGCATTCACCCACCTATCACAGACAGGTATTCCAACTGGAGAAGTTGATGCATTCTTTCACACTATCAATTCGCTAATACACTCATCTGCACATTCCAAGTCTGTCTATATCAATAACTCTCGCTTGTGAATAAGTAAAGATGCTCCGTTGCTTGCTTCTTGAGAAGATTATTATTCTCTACTGTCTGAGTGCTGAGAACATGATTTTGTTCGGTGACACAAGAAGCGGACATCATTCGTGCTTAAAAGCTTGACATGTCACCCGGACGAAAAGAAGCACATTTGGTTTCCGTTCTTCTTGGAATTCACTGTCAGCACATCTACTACACAGGGTGTTAAAGTCACCTCTGTTCATTTTTGAGATGAAATTGTTAATCAATTTTCCACTAATTTCACAACATTCTTAATCAGACCTACACTGTCAAACCAATTGTGAACTGCAGTTTTGCATTCAAACCTTTTCAAGTGAAACAAAACCTGGTCAACACGTTCTATTTCAACTCTGGGTTCTGTTCGTAGCCGTACGGTTTTGGAGAGTAATCTCCCGTCTCAATCATGGCTGCCTCGTTCGTCGAGTTCTACTCATTTTGATCTAGTAGTATACGTTCCCTGTCCGCTGAACAGTTGTTTTATTTTCCGTCATGGATTATCCACTAGGTATGTCTGAAAAGTGTGCACACGCGCACTGTCCTGTGACCTTACAGACCTAATCACGTAATAGGAGCACAGCACATTGGAACGTTCATACAAGATTGGGAACAGACGTGTGAATTTGACGTTCAAGACCTTAGTGAAAACCTCTGATAGAAGAGGACACTAACCCAAACAGTATACGTCAGTGGCTAAAGTGTAAGCGAAACTTCTAAAATGAAGTGACCAAATATAGAAAATCAATGGGAAAGTCTAAACTAACTTGAAGAAACTTTCAGTTGCTCTGTTAATATCACGGCTGACCAATCGAATGTCTTTGGAATTGATACTTTGGTCATGGGAGGTAGGAAGTTAATCGTTCAACGGTCAAACGATGCTGTTTCACCGGCACGCAGATCGCAGTTCAACTCCCTAGCAAAATGATATAGGATCTTTTGGTTAGCTAGCATATTTACATCTGGGGAAAAAATTGTAGTCAAAGTTCAGCAACTTTCAGCTCACAGAAACCAAAGTCCCAAAAATTCAAGGTCTGTTGTACGGTTAGCTTTTATAATAGTCCAATAAATTCCTTGGTGTTTAAGGGTTACTAATTTTGGGCCAACTGTTCTAGTGTGCAAAAGTTCACATTCAGCAAATGTTGTTTGTTTATCAATTTACAGTGGGTATCATCGTGTTAACTTGTTAGCCAGTCAGGAAAACACAATGCCTTTGTGGCTTCTCATACAACTTCTCGTTACATAGGGAAATATATTGTGATGCCAACTAGCCTACTACCGGTCGACTGATCGCGCTTTTAGTTGAACTCTGATACAGATTGGTCTCTGACATAGACTGACATAAGAAAGTTAGGGTGATAGGATCTTGAAAGGTAAGCAGGTCTGTGGGGTTACATTTCAAACTGCTGCACACGAAGATCTAAGACCACTTTAGTCTCATTGCCAGACGAAATTTCATGTGCTCCTGTGGGTACTGTCTCGAAAATGCCGACTTAAGACAGAAGAATAATAAAGTGGACGTCTGACGTCTTTTTTGGTCATCAGGATGGCTGAAATGCAACGATTCTGAAAACAGTGAATGGGATGATCAAAAGAAGCAGGCCTCTTGAGATTGCGGACGGCACGTTCCGCAGAATTTCTTCTAACCAACCCTCCAGGTTGTGAAAGTAATATTTCGTGGGCCAGGGGAGGTTGAAATTTCACGCGAACGTCTTTTGAACGCAGGGTTCAGGGTTACATAGTGGTACCCTACTGACCCCAGAAAAGGTCAACATCCGGAGTCTCGCTATGTTGAGTCGATTTCTAAAGGACCAGCAAACGATCTGGACGATATATACCCTGTTAACGAAATGAGAACATTCAGCGCGTCTGTAACAGGCTAGATTACTCCACCTTCTAACTGCGCAGGATCGAATTTGGTGGAAATAGTTTCCGAATACCATGCACACAATCGTTAGGTCGAATTATTGTAAACACTCTTTACTCCTGACATATGAACATTCAGATTGGATTCACTAACCTTGGTATTATTCAAGGCGGGGTAGACGAAAGCAGCTAAACGAATCAGAAGGTCATGGGTCAAGTACACCTAAAAGGTCATGGCTAAAATATAAAGGTTATGTGTCGTTGACGGGTAAAACGTGATGCTAGAAACGGAAGCAAAATCGAATTGGCCAGTCAGGCTGAGTTATGAAATACCATATGAACCCAATGAACATGGACAGATGAGTCATGATCTTGGTCTGCTAAGTTGTGACTTTCACTGCTTATCAACTGAAGTCAGTTTGATCGATCTAAGTCAGACCGCCATTTGCTAAGAAGTTTCATCCCGCCAAGTCTACTAAAAGTGCGGCCAGCCTTCGCGATCATAAACACCCCTTTAACCATCTCAACGTCTTCCAAACCATCTTCATAACTTATGTGCAATTTGAGAAATGACGATTGCGGGTTTCCTGACCATGATGCAAAACTCCGATTGATTGAACACTGTCTCTCGGATGCTCGTTTAATGTGTACTTAGTCTGGTTCTAAGCGCTTTTGCCATCTACCATATTTTAACCTGCGAAAGGTGTTCGCAATGTATTTTTTCCACTCACTTGTATCAACAAGCGAACGATCCCCAAATTGTAACAAGATTTCACACAATCGAGTCTTCACAAATAACAGTCTTGATGCTTACTGTAGTCTATATCGTAAGAACCACCTGTGACTGGCTGAAACCACAGCAGTGGCTTTCCGTTCTCTTGGTGCTCTTCAATTTAAATCCGGCATTCCACTTAACTGTTTGCTGAAAAAATGACCAGACAGCGCGCATAAATTGTTGTAACCTTTGCATAATTTTGGGCTACGTTTCCGTCACCTTCCTCTTTGCATAGCTAAAAGGGCGTAGTGAACGTACAGCCTCATTAGGGTGAACAGATGCTCAAGTATAAACAGTGAGGTGAACTGAATTGAGTGACATCAACTGGTTTGATTGCAGAGCTTTTGAATATGACAATCAGCTTGAAGCTTAAAGATGAAATATGCGAACTTTAGCCTCGAACGTACGTGATATGATTACGACTAGAACACCGCAAGAAATTTTAAATGCTCGTCAGGTCGTAAAACTATCTGTCAACAAAGTATCACTTAAGCAACACAGCACTTTAATCGATCTTACGTCCGATAAGCGAAAATCACTCATGCATTCGCTAGTTGAAGATGACTGATTAATAGAATTTAACTAGTGGAGCAGCATGACTCTTTTCAATGACAGTGCGATGGAGTGTAGCCAGCAAATCGTTTCCTACTTGTTTGCAAACGCATCGCTCACACTTGCTTTTCCAAATTAGAGATACAGACTTTTCAGCCCCGTTAACCTCACTTTATTGAGCACCATTCTAGGCATCCATCCAAGTAATCCACTGAACAAATATGTTGGTTTGTTAGAAGAATGTAAGCCAGCCACTCAGTGCAAAAACCATGGTCATTGGTTTATAGGGGACTTTCTGAATAGAAGTTTTACTGTAAACAGTTCAGCCAGGCGACGTCGGTGAATTGAACAAACGTTGGTGAGTAGTCCAAATTTGGACCTTTGCTCTGAAGTATCTTTCTCACGTTGAGCAGCTTTCACAGTGGTCAATGTTCTGTCATTAGGCCGACTGTAAACCTTGTTGTGCCTTAACGCAACTTTGTTTAGCTATTTCCCTGTACGCTCTCCATACCACTAAGTCATCGAATCTTATCATAATATGCGAAGATTCGAATGCTACCAAACAATACTCGGTTTAAAAGCTGACCGAATAACACATGTACTATAATTGAACTAACTAATATGAACAATTAAACTGGAGTTTAGACTGCAACTCTGTATTTCGTCAATTACCTTCATCTGCAAGCGAAGGCATGCGTAACAGAACGGCTGACACATGATCCTCTAGCATGGTGTACGGAGGAAAAATGACCAACTTTTGAACAAAAGCCTGGTGCGACTAGTGAAACACAGTTTAATTTTGACACTGTGGTTCTCGATTAATTATTTCTTGGATGGTCCGAAGGAGGCTAGACATTTATCAAGGACATCTGGTGTTCTAAAATTACATCAGAACAAGGCCTAAATCATGTCCACTAATCAAAAAGTCACCTATTTTCCCCCCACCTTCATGGTGCGTGTGTGGAAGTGATGTGATTGTCGCAATCAATTACACAATTTCCATTTCTCAAATAACCGGCTGTCGAAATTTATTTATCGCCCTACTTTCAACGAAAGGTGAGAAACGAGTAGCGCTCGATCTCAGAATGCCGCTCCTCTTTGTCCACCGGTGCTGGCATTAAAAAAACCAGTTCAGTTTTTAAAGGTAATCGAGTGAACTGCAATTTTTCAACGGTTCACAAGTCACTTCACCAAGTTCAGGTTTGTGTAAAGAAATCATTCAACTCTTTGTTTCAACTTAGGGAAGGGTGAGCAATTTGTGGGTGACTTGATACTCACGATGCACATACTCTGTCTTACTAAATGAAATGAAGACAACACAACGTGAGTGATCAATTTTTGACATAGGTTAGTTCCTGATGAGCTACTACAAAACGATTCACAAATAAGGGTATGGAGACTATCTGATCACCACAAGGGCGCAGTTTTTTTATATCTATAGTTGAAACACGAACGCACACGAAGTGTGAGTTAAACGGCGTGTTTGCAGGATAATCAAAGCCTAACTGAGTGCAAGCCTCTCTGTCCAACTAACCAGGAACACGTCGGGGAAGAGAGCTAGAGTGTTGAATCAAAACCGAATAATCACAATTGACTAATTTAGTTTTGTAGAAATACACACAGAAATGACATTACGATGTTGCTGTGCTTACGACTGCAAAATTCGTTGTGCACACTTTGAATCTTGACATCAACTAGTCCTACGTAACTCACCTTCAACTAGACCAGCTCATAAGTAAGCGTACCGAGCTTCAGAGCAGTTTCTATACGGTAACGTTCAATACTCTGTAGCATTCGAAAAGGAACTGACGGATGACCCGCAGGGGACTCTTAAACAAAGTGATCCACACGCTCACTCCATACAACATATCCACCTCTTTTTAAAAGGATTGGTTTGAGTGCAATTAATCAAGCGGCCTCACTAATTTTGAAGAACATTATTACAAAGAAAGAGAACGGCATTATGGGCTACTTTTTGCAGAATTGTTAATTTAAGAGCACTGGAGCAACGTGCTCTATACCTCTTATATTTCAGACGTCATTCATACGTTCTAGCTGAACCGGCTATTGTGCCCTCGCTCGTACGGCTTGGTGTTGACGCGCACTCGAAAGATTCAACGGTAATCTGATTAATTCGAGAAATATTGTAACCCGCTTGTCATCACCGTTACATCAGCTCAGCTGCGCTCACATTATCTAGCAGAAATGCCGCAGCCCTAGTCAACAGTAAATGACATACGATGCTTACTTTCTTCTCTGCGCACCAACCGATTGGAGCAGACATTTACGAATTTTAATTTGCCCTCTGATCAGCTTCTTTCGGGTAATATCGCCCAACCCTTGTCGAATAACGAGCTTTTGGTGAGCAAATCTACGATTAATCAAACGGTACACAACAGCACCCATTTAATAGTGACAAGACCAAGTCCGTCACCAATTGGTCTAAAACGTCAGTTGTAAGATTAAGAACGTTGTAGTCGTAGCAGTGCTTCATTTGTTTAAAAGACGACGTACGACGATGAATTGTCTGGCAAGGCTAGAGGATTCCGTCGGCAGATTTGGGTTTCAGAGACGGGTTCTGACCGAGTCTTCAACCCCAAAGAGGCGATATCTCACACCGTTGATGGGACCACATGCGACTTGATGAGCTTGCTTGTGCGACCACGAGTGACTGTATGGAGAGATTGGACCAGATGTAATAAAAATGCCTCGAAGAGCTTTCGCTAGTGCACGATCTTCTACTAAGCAGGATGGTGTTTTGTAATCGTCCGACATGCGTTATTCTGTGTGTTTCATGTAGTCTGGTTTAGTGCAACAAGAAAACGAGTAAATATACAATGCAGTAGCATTGATAGATACCGATTTCTTAAGCTGGAAACGTGCATCGAGAACCAGATAATTTCGGTTCGAATCGTCGTCTGACATTTCATTCAGCGATATGTTTGAGATTTCATCTCTGTACGAGCGGTTCGTCAAAACCATTCTGCACCTGAAAGAAGATTCGCCATCTCCCGGTTAAGGTAATTAGATGCTGCGAGCTATAAATCCACCCGTTGATATATCGGCAAAAGATGTTTAAGCAAAAACCTCCAGCACTTCAATCAACTTCTCTGAACAAGTTTGAAAGTCCCGGTTTATCAGATATCATGTCAATTTGCTGTTTTGCTTCTTTAATACACAACTGCAAAACTGGGTATGCTGACCACTCCACGATGTCTTGTAGACGTACTCGCCTAAATGACCCATTTAGACGTTTGATCATCGTAAAGTCAGGGAAGTCTACACGTCCATCTTGTTCTGATCCCATCTGTTTCTATTCAAATGCCAGTGAGTTGTGAAGAATAAAGGATTGCTTGAAGTTAGGCTGAATAGGTCGGGATTCAAGTACGACATTGGTATGACCAGTTATGGACTATCCACACAATCAACTGGTTAGCGCACATTTGTTTGATTCAGTTGGAATTTCAGCATAGTAGCATAGCTTTTGTAACATATCAGTGACAAAAATTCTCCGTGAGTAACGCTGCTACATATGTGCCTCTGAAGTGAAAATGACACACTGCTGATAACTCCGTTATTTACAGACCAGAATGCAAGGTCACACCACTACACAATCCGATGAATACTGTCTACGTAGCGCCATCTGGTCTGACAGTTAAACGCTGCTCTGTAGTTATAGGAGTTACCTACGCCTGAATATCCTCAGTGGGCGATCATCCTAACTTGCAGTCAGCACTACTGTACAGCATGTGGGTCAAGAATGATGTCACTGTTTTCCGGAACGCAATTTTATTACGATGTTTACGACGTACGTATAAGTTTAGAATAAGATTAATTTACACTACTAAAGCCTACCTGAAAACCTTCCAACATACAATGCCACTCAAGTGTCCAGTTTTTTAAAATATTTTTGGGTGCTTCAATTTAAGAATGCAGTTGCAGTGCGCAAGATATGTTACCTACAACCATCGACCAAAACTATTTAGTTCGGATGGTTTCCTGCCATTCTTTCTTGCTGGATTATTCTAAAAAGCCGGTGAGCACTGAGTTACAAAATTCTATTCAGTACATTCAAAATGGCTTAGTTTACCGAAGTGAAATGATCGGTTACAATTTTGCATGACTGCAAGTAACTGGGAAAGTGATTCGTTTCCAGTGGGCTACTATTTATGATAAAGCGTATATGGCAAATCGACTAAAGAATCGGGTATCTTTCCACGCACATCAGCATGAGTATAGGTGCAGGTTAGCGGTGTGAATGGGAAGCAGTTTATCCCATGTGGACTTAAATAGTTTGCTGTGTCATTTCGTGTCAAGATCGTTTACACTCGTTAGGATTATCCGGAGACAGAAGTTGATGGGTTAATTCAGAGTGACCACGTGTGACATCCAACGGATTTGCTGCAATGACATTGAGACTTACATATGTGGAGCTTACAAAACTTACCTCAGTGTTGGGATGGACACTGGTCAAAACGGATAGCCAAATCAACGAAGTGATCGAGGATAAACCCAAAACCTAACGAAGTAACCCTGATCACATCGGCCACCTGGCTCATCCAGTTCACAGTTCGATGCTTTGATCATTAAAGTTTGTTTACAACGTCATTACTCAGTACCAACACGAGTTCTGTGATAGTCCATGAGGATGCATTGATTTGAAGTGACGCGACCGTGCAGTGTAAAATAGCCAAATTTCATGTGATTGTCTTAGATCTAACTCTGAGTTTTTAATAGAAATGACTCATTCCCCGTTGTCCATAAAGTTATCATATTTTGATAATTTGATTTTGTTATACGACACACGGAATACAAGAAACTATTATGACCAAGAAATAATCACCTTTCCTTTGTGCTGCCGAAATGAATAAATATGTGTCAGCGTTCACACTTTCGTGGACGGAATTTCAAGCGAATAACTCCTGAAAAGCGGTTTATCAACTGTGAATCATATTGATACAAAGTCTGATCAACGTTGTTTTTATTTGCAGCTTTTTTAAACGTTCCGTGGGACCCTGTGGTGCTTCATCATGAGAATTTTGTGAACAAGACTGTGTTTGTGAGCAGGTGAGTAATCTTACAGATCTGACATTTTATACTGGCATTCAAAAAATGCACCTCCACACCGCACTAAATTGAAGTCGGATTGTAATCTGACGATTGTCTTGTGGTCCATGCAACTTGTCCACTGCACGTAATGAACTCACTATCGTGACTTCCGATATCTGACCAATTTCCCAACTTCTTCATTCGTGCACAAAGAAGACATGTGCTGCGAGATGTTGATAGTTCGTTTATTCTCATCAGTCGAAAAACGAATGTTATATATAACAGATAACTATAGGTAGACAGGGTATGGACAGGCACACAATCACATCGTGTATTATGTCATCACCACCACGACAACCCTGTGGGCTGATCCAACCAGTTTTTTGCACATAGCACGGGCTAGTGAGTTCTAGTTAACATAACTTCGCGAAATACCAGTAGCTTCGAGTTCTGGTTGCGTGACAGTATTTCGAATTATCTAAATGGGTCAGTCTGGTTAAAACAACTCACGATACAACTATCTCAGACCAGTGAATCCGTTGCTCAAAGCTAAGCATCATCGATCGCCAGACACCTCAGGACAGCAGGTCATAAGTGTGACACAGGTAGATCAAATTTGAATAGAGCAGACAAAAGACTGAATCGACACGATCTGTGCTCGAGCAGGTTTCGCTGCATCTTTACTGCTGTTTACTGCAGATGAGTTGAAATGTACGAAAGTTAAAACCACGAAACAATCATAAAAGATCAAAGTTCAAAACTACTACTTCAAAAACTGGCTGAATTACCGAGAGCTGCTCGTAGAAGTTGTCAAACTGTGCCCGTGTCTCTATAGCACTTAGTTTGTTAGGGAGAATACAAAACGTTAAACAAGGAAGCCTGAAGCTGCAACTTGCCCAACCCTATTGACGATAAGTTCATTAAATATTCTTTTGAGTCCTTAGGGAACTGTTCCTTTGCAAGATCGTGGATCACTCAAAATACTGCCACACCATCAGAACTCGAAGCTACTGGCCTTTAGCGAAGTTATGTTAATTAGAACCCACCAGCCGTTGATTTTTGCACAAAAACGGTTGAACCGGCCCACAGGGTTGCTGTGGTGGTGATGACATAATACGTGGAATGATTGTGTGCGTGCCCATACCCTGTTTACCTATAGTTATCTGTTACATATAAACTTTCCAGTCAGCCTCTTCCGAAAACAAGCACTAGACTCGAGTTTCGCTTTCATCAGAGCTCGTCAGTAGTGCATATCCTTCCCACGACCGGAATTTGAACTCCGGCCATTCCAATCATGAGGCGACCGTGTTAACCACTGTGCCATT
This sequence comes from Paragonimus westermani, assembly GCA_008508345.1. NCBI lineage: Eukaryota > Metazoa > Platyhelminthes > Trematoda > Plagiorchiida > Troglotrematidae > Paragonimus > Paragonimus westermani. The sequence continues at coordinate 92,656 of QNGE01000112.1, forward strand.
GACCTCACAGTAGTTCAAATCCTGGTCGTGGCAAGGATATACACTACTGACGAGCTCTAATGAGAGCGAAACTCGAGTCTAGTGCTTGTTTTTGAAAGGGGCTGGCTGGAAGGTCTATCTGAATGCGAAGGCTGCGATCAAATGTGAGTGACGGTCAACGTGAAAATAAACCAAATCCCCGACTACTCATCAGTAATCTGCTACATATAACTTGCGTATTTCACGTTTTCGACTGATGAGAATAAACAAAATGTCAACATATCGTAGCGCATGTCTTCCTTGTGAACCGATAAAATTATGACTAGGAACCCGTTAGTCAAGCCCCTAACTTCCATCTAAGTTTCACTTCAGCAGCCAGTGGTCGTTTAATCCAAGTTTCTAGGTGTTACACAAAATCATACACGGAAGGGAACAAGAATAAACCAATGGAAAACTAATCTAGCATTTTGTGTTGGTCACTCTTAACTCGATATTTGGCACCAGGAATTTCTTTTAATTTTGAACAAGACTTGATGTTCAGTCGTTGAGTTTGGATAGATTACTAGCTTGAGACGTATCATTCTTCCGGAGTTGAATCCAATGCACTCCGTTTCTGGATATCTGAATCAATTACATTGGTTTTGGTTTTCAATGAGAGCTTTAACTAACGCACCACAGTTGTATTCAGCAAATGGTGTATAGTTCGGAAAAATGAATAAATCCTGAAAGCCATTGGGCAACTGAAAGACAGATATAGTCAATGACAAATTTCATGTTCACTTGAGCTTTGAGATGACTCTTCTGGAAAGTAAGCTTCAAACCCTATTTTTGTACGCGTTCAGACCTGTCAGTTGTGCATATGTTTGCTAAGGACGAAATTTAAAACTCAGCCATTTTACTACCAGACAACTGAGTTTATCACAACGTCACTGCCAGCAATTTAGGCAGTTATTTATTCGTTTGTCACGATCATTACCATAACTGAATAGTATTGTAGTTTGAGCTGCCATTCGTGGAGAAAGTGAGGTGGAATAAATTAGAAGAACAAAGCAAAAGCAAAGAAAAGTTAACTAAAACAATAATGGTGTGTTTTGCATAAATACCTGTTTAATAAAACTAGAAACGTAAGTTTTACGTGTTTTGTATGTGGTTTCTGACCGGCTGTCTACGCGCTTGTGAGATCCCTAATCGAGCGGTCTACTCAGCGTAAGTGTGACAGTCATTACACTCTGTGCTCACTACCCTGCTTGGTCATTCCATGCGTTTACTAAGCTTTTAGTGTTCCTAACAAATATTTTGCTGTGAGGTCACGCAAACTTGGCAAGCGACCCACTGGACTCCATCCCCGCACATGTACAGTGTTCTTAGTTAACCGAACGTTCGCAGAACTTGTCTTATTCCAAATACACCCCTTTGAACGACTGTTTTTGGTGCACGCGGTAATTATACTCGTTATGGGATAACTGCCGGATACCAAATTGGTGATACGCAACACGTGCATATGAATCGTTTTTGTGATTCTTAGGACGGCATGTCACAAAAGTGTAGATTCACTTTAAGTTTGAGCGATAATCGGAAATTAAGTAACTAAGGCGGTGCTGGCTGAGAGATTCACTAGCTAACCTCCGACCAGCGATATTACAAGCACATGGAGTGGTACGGAGTGGTCGACATTTCCAAACCATTACATTTAGATACAGCCATATTAACTTGTAAGTACTGCTTAGGTTGCCTAGCTTCTTGAAAAGGTACGCTAGTTGTCCCGTGAAAATCAGTCAATTGCCCTTGGTTTAGGACTACTCACCTATTAGAAATCTGGTACCTAAATATGCCCAATGGCGATAACCAACCACGTCCGAAATTATTCAAAAGCAATGATGAGTAATTCCAGACTGCTTTTCTCAGTAAGTGATTAGAAGATCGGTTATGTGGAAGATAATATTCCCCTACGTTCAGGTTGCTACCCGAAATCTCATTCTAGCTGAGTCGTGCAAACGCTGAGGGTAGATTTGCGAGCGGTGAGCATCCACTCGGATTGTGGTCGATGAAGTTATTTATTGTGCCCTAAGTTATCAGCGAGAACACCGCGTATTTATAGTATAGTGGAATACAGTCAAAATCACGTCAAATGTAACTCTTCTATCGCTATTGGTGAACTGGATCAAGGGAACTCAGTGTTTTAAGTAACTCGTGTTAAAAACTGACAGAGCGTTCACAAATCGTAAATCACCAACCGTTCGATAAGGCAAATGGAAATAGAAGAGCTGAAACAAAGATTTACTTTGGGAAGAACAGCGACTTTCAGTAGATACAGCAGGAAAGATTCGAACGTTTGCTCACAGAAACCAACCAACCTTGGATCACTATTACACTCTCAATTGTGTTTGGATGCCTCGTCACTGAAATAACCTGATTTCTTCAAGACATCTAGCGTCTTCGTATTTAGCTGCAATCATGTAAAATCACACCTTCTGAAGAAATTAGAATGTTGTCGGCCGTTTCGTTCCACTTAACCGATCAGGCATACTAAAGTCATTTGTAAGAAAGACAAACACAACTAAGAGGAGTGTTTTCTTTAACCTGAATAGACAAGAAGTCATGCGCGTTTGTAAGATCCGTTCTGATAGCTGAGGTATGTTTCTGCGTCACCTACACACAACAGTCCTCTTAAACTGGAAACTCAGATAAACTGGTATATTTGGTACTGCTGACAGCATATCACATTGCGTGCCGATTACCGCCCAGCGACACTGTGAGACTACGGAGTTTAGTTAGCTACACCTCAAGGGCTTCTGACAAAGTATCAGCAATATCTTACTTCAATTGCTCGACTATTCGTAAGGTACATGGTAAGCGTCAAGTGTGGGTACAGAACGGCCTGTTAGCATGCTTGCATCACTAGAGTCAGTCTACGTTCACACACCAAAGGGCGCGTTTTATTACTGCGAGTTCTCAGTCAAATCTAGTTTGGTCCGTGCTATGTTAGGAACATTGTGTGTTATTTGAATAATAAACCCAAATATGCAGAAATGGTAGTCATTAATACCTGAACGATTACTTTCACTTCATTACTTGTAAACTTTAGGCATGTAAGCTCTGTGACGTAGAAGTAAAGTCAAACAGTAAATGAATGCATTCACACTCATATCAGCAATTGTGTGGTCAAAACCACGCTAACCCACAGCCACATTTGTGCTCACATCCTTGGCTGCTACTTCCGAGAAAGCTTATGTTTACTAAATAAATTATTTACGAAGCAAGAGGGACATGGAAAATCCTAAAAGTCTCCACAAGATTTTGAGGGAATCTTCTGTTGTGCCAGAACAATCGTGAATTAAAATCTACCTTGTTTTGTAAATTCGTGGCTGTGCAGTTACACTTGTACTGGACCACCGTTGGACTAGTGTTTTGTTATCATGGAAGCATAAGATCTGATCGCTCGGCCTCTCCTGGAATGCTTTACAGATCACCTGCATCTGAATGACTTTCGCATCAGAAGATCAGATAGACAACATGGCAGACAGTGATTGGACACATTTTAAACTAGTTTGAACAACTGCTGGTGAGACTGAGGTAAATGCTTAACTTAATTTCATAGATCACCGGTGGTCGAATGAAACTACTGTATGATAACAGGTCAATTTTCGATGTATTCTGAATATTTGTTAGGGAAGAGGAACCAACCTTATCAAATCCTAAGGAGGCTGATACTACCAGAATTTTAAGCTTGGTTTCGATTTTGTTAATAGAATTAGAGTGATTCACTTCACATGATACTCCGTATGACTGATTAAATTTTGAAGGTTTTCCGGTTTGCAAGCTATACAGTTGAATCTGGTGAGGGCGAACAAATGGCTACCAGAACGCATCCCATTTACCTTAATCAGATGCAACACTGCCTGAGTGGGAACTACTTCACGATCAGCCATGTCGCACTGGCTATAATTCCCATGGAATCGTGCGCCTCTCAAAATCCATTTTAATCACACGCAGGTCGCTAGAGAGTAAACTGAATGTTATGTTGTTCAAAACGATGCACGTGGTTTCCACCAGAACGATGAGACTGGGAAATCACCTTACCGTAGAAGGCACGGGAAATATAGCATCTCCTGATTCAATTATTTTTCAGCTACCACAGTTGTTCGGTACTGAATAATGCCAGCATTACCGCCGCACTGGTTGAATCATTAGGAAAAGCAACCATCTGATGGCACATTACAGCTATTAAGCGTTATCGCCATGTGCGCTTTCCCACTGGTTGGTAAATACTCACAAAGTAAATTGCATTTGTTTTAAAACAGTGAGAGATGTTACTACTGACGCATCTCATGTGGTCTGCTCTATACGTAACCTGTGGTACCCAGTATGTAAAACTGCTCACCACGTCTTTGACCGTTCCTGTCATTATTTTAATAAGTCGTCAAATATGTCATGACCATGTGTCAGCTTTAGATGCTTGATAGGATCCGCGAATTTTTCGGGGATTTTGGCTCTACTTCGCGTATTAAACAAGTTTACTGCCTCATAATCTGTGTGCCAAAGTATGTCGTAATCATATGGAGATGGCAAACTTGCCTGTAATTCAGCTGTTTCTATTCTCTCTGCAATTGTCCCGTAGCATGGAACCGAGCACAAACCAGGTGGTTAATCCGTTGTACGTGGACGCACTGAGTTCATGGGTCTCTGACAACTTGACACTACCGCATGATTTTATTTACAGTGTGCATAAGCAAAGCACCGTGCTCAGAAATTTAGGCTACGACAAAGTCGGTATACCACCGGTCTACGGTCAGGCAGAACTCGCATCGGAAAATCGGACACGAGGTCAATACATTATTGAGAATTTTCATTGATTCCTCACCTGGTCGGGGCAATGCAACCGGTCTTCTGTTCACAGACAATCAATGCAGTCACTGTGATTTTGTAAAACATTTGCCTTCGAGATTTTGTTCATTTGTGGCTTAGGTAGCCAAATTTTACCTGACTGACGAACCCTAACAAACTCAGTGTGTAAAACGTTTTCAGATGTGATGTTCGAATTGTTCAGTCCGTACTCTGTACACTTATTTTTACTCTGAATAAATACGTAGCGTTGATAAATATTCGGATTATGATTCATACACTTTTGAGGAACACTTACTGAGTGAAGCGTCTTGCACTGATTGCACAAACTAAGCGCATGTTTTATGTTTAACGAAGACTGATAAACAAAAGATTTTCTCATTGGAAAATCTCTTCATACAGACCAATTAGAAAGGAAGAATTACACGTTTACCCGCCATATTTTGTGTTTTATCATCTTTCTAGCTAATAGTTATCATCTGTGTCTTTTACTAACTCCCTTCAGCCTGTGAGCAACGTTTGACTTCCAGTTCATATACCGTATGGCTAGTCACACACTAAACTTAACCGGTATCCACATCATATGGCAAATGAGGTACATTTTTTGAACAGATACCATCATATCCGAAACACTAGCAACAGCAGTGACACTAGAAATATGGCTCACCAATACGGTTGCAATGACCGGTTTGACGTAAGCACGACTGACCGACGACGGGATAACATGAGGTACCTGAGCCCTTTGACTGAATTTTACGAGAACCATCAACATTTCTCCACAGTTCACCTACATTCCCAACTTTTATACACCGGCTTTTCCCAAATTTGGTCTGTCTCATCCTATCACATCACGTTGAATAGGACGAGGGAGCCTTATGTGTGATAGTCTGTATATCAGTCCTGCTGATCAGATTCACGAGTTTTCGCCATAACATTCTTGGAAATCTAGTTCTAATAACGCGGCTTGCTCCGTAAGTTCAGCCAATTACAATCCTTAGGTATAACTGCACCTTCTCTGGGTTTAGATTACACTGAACCTCATGCAAAACGGTAAAAAAACCGAAAGATCAAATGTGCAGTTACTCACCCATAAAACTTTAAGGTAAATGACGTTGTAAAAAGTGAGGAACACAACACCCTCTTGGAGTTGGGTAAACGTAAGCCTAACAATCGCATAAATATCGATTTCCGTTAACTTTCGCAAAACAATCCGTTCGAGTTGGTGAATTAAAATGTATTTGAAGTTTCGAGTCAAATGCCTCTAACGTAAACTCTTCTACTCTTTGTGTTATTGTAATTCACTATATATATTCCCTTTCGTTTCTAGTAAATACAGTCGCTTTTTTCATACTGACTTAAGTTTTACAATGATTAATTGTGATTCGTAAATGTGGTTACACTCATGTTAGCACAAAGACAGTTGGGCAGTCCACAATTTGTCCACGCTTTCATTGGACACAACCCCCCGTGATCTACTAGATAAGGGCTTTGAATACAACCTGTCATTTGATCACCAGTAGTAGGTTTGATTTTTTGGCATGTGGTGTTGGTCAGAACAGTTATTTACCTATTCGTTAGTGGTCACCAGGAACAACTGTTTGCAAAAACTTTTCTCAACCAATTCTGGGGCGACCCTGAGTGTTTGCTGGTTTGTCGGCTAAACAGAAGAACCAATTTATCGAATCAGGTGATGAGAAAATGAAGCACACTAGCTGGGCAAACTAGTTTCTATCTATTCCCTCATTGTTAGTCGACTGTCCAGTCGCCGCTCTATACTACAAATTTCGTCTACACCAGTTTCCTTCATCAGCGGCCGTTGTGCTTACAGATCGTTGTTGTCACTTATTAATTTGGAGGGGTTCCCACTGTGTTTGTTTGCTTTTCATGCCAGCTGTCAAGAATGGCTCAAATTGCAAAAGTCGCAGACTGCAAGCGGTGAAGAATGTTCATTCACTTAGGGACTTTTCCAGGCTTAGCTTTTACTCACTTCAGAGGTCACACATTGTGATGTATATGTAGTTTACAAAGAAGGGTTAATAGCGATTTGTTTTGTACACAAAATGCTGGGTGCTGAAGACTGATTAATAATTGTTCGATATACTCGGAAACTCGCAAATTATGAACAGTCTTCAAGACCGTAAACGATGATGTAATGTTAACACTGTCACCTATGTTCATCAAGTACCTCGCAATGGACTAGACGATGTTTCATATTCGGTGTAACATGTACTAACAGATGAGTTAAGACATCTCTTAACCACTGTTGGATATGCTCCTTGGCTATGACCGCAAACCTTCTTCCTGTTATACTGAGGTGGGTGCGTTCTCATCTGCACGAAGAATGGTGGACCCTATGAAAAGTAGAAAATATGACTTCGCTTTTTGACTCATGTTGGAGATAACTTTTGAGAATAAGACAAATCCTGCTGTAATGGACACGCGTTTCAATGTGACATTGACTGTTTTTCTACATGCTTCCGTCAAACGATCACCTTTGGAAAAAGGGCTTATACCACAGAGTAAAATTTACCACCAGCGTTCGTAGGTTTGGTTTATATACCGTAATAATTCAGTCTGATCGTTGACGTCATGCCAATACAAATCCAAAATGATAATTTTCACCTAAATTTAAAGTGTTCATGTCCCGCAACTCCTGTCTGCTTGTCGCCCCAGTGAACTGAATGAAATATACTCACTACTTCAAGATAATAACATTTCACCAGAATGAAAATGTTTCCATCTTCCATGCTGTAGCCTACCTGTAACCACTCAACTTACTGGGTTGCATCAAAGGTCTGTCAGCTGACAGCCTGCCAGGCTCGCTTATGACTACAGAAGACGGATAAAGTCTGATCCTTAAAAGTGTCATTACAGGACGGTCGATAAGTACTAAGCGACCATTACAGAGATATCTACAACGCATGTACAAATTCGATCGTGAGCTCGAAGAGTTTGCCGCAATTTATGCGCTTAAGAAAGATCTGTCGAACGTAGAAGCAAGGTTGTTAGTTTGCTCGTTGTAAGCTACAGCGCGTAATACAATTCGAGTTGGTTCCAAGCACTTGAACAACAGTTTACGCAATGAGATAAACAGCAACAATAGTGGGTCCTAGAGATTGTCCATAGTGGCTACGGGAAATGTCTGAAAAGATATGTCAGTGGACTAAAACCAGGCCGGTTACAGCGGTTTACAAAAATGAGGCGTAAAAACTTGTTAGTCCAGTAGTTCCACCAGTGTTCACCTATGATGTTAAAATTGGCAAAACAGACGGAAGGAATTTTGTTGGGCAGAATGGCACAATAGTTACCTGGTCAGAGGCTTTACCCACACAATGTACGGTAACACTGTAATTTAAGAAATCGTACGGCTTTGAGTATGGGATGGAAATGATGGGCAATGAATAGCTACTGTAGAAAATGGAGGGTTTTCGTCATGGTTATTACATGAATGATTCCATGCACGCGATTGGTGATGGAAGAATGTGAGTTTCGCTCGTGCGTAAATACATCTGTGGTGGAAATCTCTTGCTGCACGTGCAACCATTGATGAGCTGATCCGTTCAAGTTATTTCTCCGCCTAGCATCGTGTACACTTTCCAATAACGTGGTTAGTGACGGAACACGCCAGACCCAATATTTATGTAGGACTGAAATTAGCCTGATTCATGTCAGTTTATTTAGCCACGGTAACTTAATTTGAACACAATAATTAATAGTAAATCGTCAACAGCTTTCTACCAACTAGAAAAAACCGGGCGAAGAGTCAGGGCATTACAGCGTTTCGCTAGAAACGTTTGACAATAATTGTGTTGTGCTATCAGAAAAACACATCTGCGGCTGTCAAAACAATGTAGATTCGTCATGAGATGTCACCAAACAAAGGCAGACTAATGGGACAGCTGGTTGTCAACGTTTGCCTTTCTGCTAAGGTGCAACCACTTTTCTCATTCTTTCGATAGCCCTGTTTATTGCCGGCCGAAGGACAGTGGGCTGCTTGACATCGGTGAATTTTTTCCTACCTTCTCGGATGGTATGGAGTGACTGGGTTAATTGCTAACCTGTGCAATTGCCACGGGAGAGATGATCACTGTGATGAAAATGAGTGGTTGTAGTGCTGTGGTTCTGGATCCTGCATATATGGATCCAACAGACTGAGCAGTTACAAACGAGTGGTACCAACAGAACAGCGTCTTGATGTCATGTGGGTTCACTGACCTGATGAGATTGATTTCGAACATTCGTGAGCTATATGTTGATTAGGTCTGCAACTAATAAATGATTGATAATCTCCCGGCATTATTCATTATCCTCTACCATCTTTCATTTGCTGGAATAAGTACAAGCACTCCTAGATCAAAACACTTGATATGGTGTTAGTGAAACGTACACGCTTGAATATTGAACCAGCGAAAATCACCAGACCTAATTCAGATTACTGATGAGTAGTCGGGGATTTGGTTATCGATTGGAGTTAACAGGCAGTAACTGTGTCTCCTCCCGAGACGATCAGGCAACCTGATCATTGCTCACAACCGAGAGTGGTCGAGCGTTCAGATTGGATATGTCGGTCGTGCCTAAGGTGAGGTCAATGGCGCAGTGGTCAACACGGTTGACGCATGATTGGAATGGCCGGAGTTCAAATCCCTGCCGTGGCAGGATATGCACTACTGACGAACTCTAATGAGAGCGAAACTCGAGTCTAGCGCTTGTTTTCGAAAGAGGCTGGCTGGAAAGTCTATCGGAATGCAAAGGCTGCGATCAAATGTGAGTGATGGTCAACTTGAAAATAGACCTACTTCAGTTTTCTGTCATGATACCCTATTTGGTTATCGCTTTCAAGCGTTCTTACACCCCTAATATGGATACACCACTTCATATAATTGAACCACTAAAACATGCTAGTGTCTGATGAAGACCTAGCCCATATTTTGGTTTCGAAGGCTAACGCGTTGGTTAAGAATATGGATGTAACATCCAAGTGGTTGGGGGGGTTCTCACTCAACACAGTAATTTTAATCGATCATTCCTGAAAGATAAATCTGATCGTCTTCGATGAGTTCTCAAAGTTTTGCATTCAATCTACTCAAGTATGAACAGGTCAGTTGACGCAGATGTACATCGATCCAATTGGTGGCCGCAGACATGTTTTGTGCTACGTGAGTGCACCCCGCAGGTTCTGATACCGGAACTGACACGTTTTGACAGATTCCATGTCAGACAAAGCATAAATCATTGCTTTAGGATTGTGTGAACTAAGTTTGAAGTGTTTGTTTCAGCACTTGCAATCTGAATACTAACCTAAGGAAAGAACTAACCGCACAAGTGTAGGACAGGTTATCGGAGTACTTTCAGATTACAACACGAAATGAAAATATTAATGTAGGGAAAAGATTCGGAAAATCAACACACAGAATACTGGTGAGTAAAGAGATTTTCAGTAATACAGATTGGACATACTCCACAAGTTTTCAGTCCCGTAGACTTCCCAGTCAGTGCCTCTAAGAAAAAAAGCACGAGATTTAACTTTAATTCTTGTCGGGACCGTCGAAAACGCAATAGTCAGCAGGGTTTCCACACGAAAGCATGGGTTTTGTTCTAAACCCGGTTATGACTAGGATATAAATTATTAACAAACTTTAACAAAAGTGAAACTCAGGTTTAATGCTTCTCTTCTGAAAAGGCTGACTGAAAATTCTGTGAATTTAACGGCTGCGATCAGTTATGTGACGTTCAGTTTTTCAACAGCAGACTACTACTGGCAATGTATGAAGTATATGAGGACTCGAAGTTTAATGCGTGATAAACTTCTGCCGCTAGCCAATGTTCATAGGTTTAATATGGACGTTCTCTTCTATGTGACTGGTTTATGCCGGTATTCGCGCGATATTCGCTTTGTGGTATACTTACCTTACTATCATTTTATGGAAAACTTTGATTGTGTGATGATAGGATGAATGGAGTGTTCATAATGTTACAAAAAAAAATATAGGTGAATGCATGGTTGTGGTTGAGCAACGTCTCGAACAATATTTAGGTGGACTTACTTTAAACGTGTACATACATGGGTATTTGATCACATCTTACACGTTCATGCGACACATTTTTAGTCCATTTGTGATTAAATGAAAGTGACGTTCAATTTATACTGTACAGAACCCTAATATGTACTGGTGTAAATATGTATATATAATCGTTACTTTCTACTGATATGTTATTCTGGGATGCCTTTGAGTTTTAACATCAACTTACTGCTCGATAGATTACATCTTTGTTCTAATTGCCCTGCAGAATTGGCGTCAAGAGGAATGATTAACATTTCAGTTTTATGTCTTTAGAAGTGCCAAAGACTCATGGGTTGGTTTGCGTCCCAAAAGATACTCGAATAAATGCAATCTGAACATATCGTACTAAGCTTTCTTCCAAAGGGATTAGTTTAGTCAACTTCCCTTGAAAAATGCTGAATTCGGTAGATGTGCATAGTGAAAATAATGTTGCACATAGGGTGATTAACAAGACATGTGAGGTAGTATGTTCAGAACCATATTGTTGGTAATTTGTTCAGGGTCGATTGGTTTAGCTGAAATGTCACTCACATTCCCTCACACACACACACACACACACACAGTCCGGTTCAAACAATAGCAATGGACTTCAGTTTTGTACTACAGAGAGCTCATGAAAAGCAAATATATACATCACGGCTAGAATTTTAGTTATTATCCACGATTTAATGTGAATTTGTTGATCACCGGTTTGTTGCATTAACATAAGGCAAGAGCGTATTATCAACCCAATGTAACTCTGAGTAGTCATGAAATGTGGATGGACTTCAAGTCAGTTAAATCCATGAGTTCTTGTTTACGATTATTACACTGCATCCAGGGCTTAATGGTTAGCATGATTCAGGTTTATCCAGGAATTCTGAACTTGATCGATTTAGGCTGGTAAGACAATTCCTGGTTTCCCTAAATGTGTTGAAGCAAACTGAACAATAACCGCAAGAGAATGTAGTTACGATTTCATGTAAGTGAGTCACACATCATGACACCAACGGTTCAGTGGTCCTCACGGTGATCACATGAGGACCTAGTTGTGGCAGGGAGATTCAGAGTTGATTAGCTCTACTAAGAGTGACACCCGGGATTTCAATCGAAACTACCCGAGAAACATAAGTAGCTGCGAAATTTACTACCAGATGTAAGTGAAATCAAATTTAAGATAATCTACCTCTCTACTAAATATCAATGTGCGAACAGCACCCAGTAAGCTGACTGGTTCCTGCGTTTCCACCCTAATTCAAGGTTCTGATCAAATCATCGTGCGGGTCAACATAAGAATTACCGTCCTCATACCAGACTTTCTGGCAACCCAGGCGTTACTCACAAACGAATTTAGTAGAAAGGTTGGATAAGACAATATAGTTGTATCTATCATGAAGCCTCCCGTGTTTTGAGAAGAATGGCCGGAAATTAACCCACTCTCATGTCAACAATACGTACTACTAAGAAGCATCAACCAGAACGGAAATTGCGAAAATCACATTTAAAATTGAACGTTCTATTTATCCACGCCCAAGCATTCTCTCCAATGCTATAATACTGCGGTGCACAGTGGTGAAAGTGAACGGCGTTGAAGTTAAACAACCTAAGTGCCGGAATACTTATGAACATTCACCGTGCGTTGTGAAGTCTTTCCTGTGGTCGTCATCGATCTACACCTCATAGGATCCATTTTGTGTGCGATTATTCTTGGGAAATAACCCACGGTGTAACCAAAAATCACTGAAACACCGTCTCACTGGAGTACTTTTAGAATGTTTTGCAAGTTCCATCTACTGTTGCGTTTTTCACCACGATTACAATTCAGTTCAACGGAAAATAAGTATCGCCAAACCCTTTGTTTTCTAATGTACTATCTTCATTGACGGATTGGAGAATATTTCCGCGAAGTTCTATCTACACGTTGCTTCTGGGATGAACTGCATGTTACAAATGGCTGGTGTTTGTACATCATCTCGCAACAATAATACCCTGGTTTCAAAGCCTGTTCAGTGGGGATCAGTGATCATACGGCTCCATAATTTCTGACATCTCCTGCAGCAATGGTTTCCAGTCGAGTGAGGGGATAAAGTTGGTCAATCTACGAGTTGTGACCAACAGATGAGCAACTACAATAATTCTTCTATCGTGGCACGTAAGCTCATATTGTGAAGTCGTGATCAATATCTTGTTCAGTAAGAACGGGCCGGTTCGTTCACATATATGTCCAGGAAACAGCACACCTAGACAATCGGTTTTAAATAATGCTTCAAACGTCCCTGACAAGTAATGTAGCGAAACGATGAACATCAAACTGCCCCCATTTTCAAACAAAGATCATTTCAAAATATTCAAGAAAAACAGTGGGAGATATACTTGTATGTTTCCTGTCTAAAAGACTGAAAGTAGAAAATCTAACTTTTGAAGTTTTGATTAGTTTTTCCAGACATTAGTTGTGTAAGTTTAAACAGTTATGCCTTCGCAGAGAACTTTGGGCACGCGAGTAAATTTAGAGGAGATTCTCACCGCAAACATTTTATGCTGTCGGTATAATCGTGAGACACGCATGAATGGTATTAGGTATAAAACACAGACATTGTATAACCCCGATGAAAGTAGTGAACGGAGACATGATTTAACAAGTCAGCGTTCGATTAGGCTGTAACGACATCCATCAATTTCACTTTGAGGAGGTCAATTCTACGACCACCACTGCACACGATATCGATCACGAAGAGAGACAAGTTGGAGTACGTGGAAGATAGTTGATTATGCAACATGAACCGTGCTGACGAGTTGTGCACACTGTCAGGGCGATAGTGAAATGAAGGTACCACAGTGGACATGATGAATGATAATAAAATGTCGACCTGAGATAAAAACGTGGATTCATGGTGGCCAATCCTTAACATAAATTTATTTACTTACTGAGTTAATCAACCCATACATTTACAACAGCATAAGATAATCACGTTTGCTAGCCGGACACGGTAGCACACAAACCAAATCTTTAGCGTGGTCAACACACCCTGTTTCATTCAAATACGTATCGCAGAATATTGGGTAACTTCGGTTGCCGAAGGAGCACTCTAAATTTTACACCCTAACATGTTTCTGGAGCGCCCGACTGACGTAGTTGAAGTCACTGTTACCAGTACGTTCACAAGTAAATTCGGAAATCACAAAAAGGTAACCCATATCTGTTCTCGGTGTACGAACACCCGGGTTTGACCACGTGGATACAGTCGCACAGTAATGCTGAACACTTTGGGAACTTTTCAGTTTACTTCGAAACAATCCACAGTGTGTATCCGTCTTGTTCAAGCTAATGATGGTTACGAACAAAATCTATCACGATTGTTCCGCACGAACTGAGAACCCTACTGAATAGGATCAAAATGAGAGCTCATTGAAACGATGCTGAGACAAGTACTGAAGTGATCGTACTGACCTACCCAATGTGCGTCCAATAAATTTTTACTTGGCAGGACCATAGTTTTTGACGTATATTTCTACAATAGTTTTAAATATTTTCTCAAGCACTTATACTGAAAGAACTATTCGAATAATGAGCGTCACTTTCACAAACTTACTGGACGTACTTAAGTCTTGCCGGGTGAGTGAGAACCTTCTGCCAACTCGTAGTAAGCAAAAGCCATATACCCAATATTGGCTAGCTGAAAAATAATGTGTTGCACATCTTCAGAACGGGCATGGTCTTTTCTTAAATCACCGCTTTGCATAACAACAGCATGATTATTGAGTCTGATGAGTTAACTATACAGAACTTCTGTACAATACTGTTACATATCTGTTTGGTCAGCATCCATCCCGAAAGTCCAGGGTTAACATTGATCAAAACCTTGTATTCAGATATGTTTAACAAAGCCTGCTTGCAGGTTCACTTTAGATCGCATTAATTTGCTCAATATGCTAAACATGAACTTCAATAGAGGAGTTGGAAATGGTTTTGTGCAATGCATCACTCCAACACATTTCAGTAAATATCAAAATATCACTCATATAACGCCAGTACAAGTGAGTCTGACTGGTAATGATTTGCCTTCCGCCGCAATGTACGCAACGAGATTATCGGCCAGTACTGAGTTGAATTGTCTGAATATAACACCATCGATATATGTACTGCCAGTTCCTTGGAAGTAGAACTTCACGTTGGTTTTGTGCAGTAACAGAATACTTTCTGGCTCGAACGTAAACAATCCAATGCTCAACCGATGTGTCAATATAGTGACAGATTATAACAACCGCCTAAGTCCAGGCTGGCCATATGTTTGTTGATACAGTCCAAACCATCGGGTAGGTCGGTTAGCTCAGAATTGTTTATCGGAGTTTTCAAACCACCGATTGCTTTGTACGCTGAAGAATTTGAGGCAGGCACTGTAGCAGCTTGTGTTTTGACGAATTGGAGATGAATATCGTTGGCCTCAATATTAGGCTAACCTTGTGGGATTTGAATAAGTCAGGCAGCTTAAGATTATACGGTCCTCTAGGTATAAATTGTTTTTTTGACTGATAATCAAATTTTCTTTTGTACAACAGTTGTACGTCATAACGTGTTTTTCGGACCGCAGTATGTACCTGATGGGGCGCAGGGGATTACCTATGTTCAAGAGATACTGTATAGAGACTGTTTCTGTCTTTTATGTTCGAATTTGTTTAGGAGAAAGCTGTTTTTTGTTTGGATCAGTGTTGTTTGTCATCACGTCTTGGGTATTTCAATATGAACCGGTTCTGTTAGCAACTATACGAATACTGATCGAACAGAAGCACGGGGTGGTAGTTGCGGATATGATGACGGAGAAAAAGTGTGGGATATTTTATACCGCTCAAGGCATCCACGTAAACCCTTCCTATTATGTAAATGTCATGGCACTCTATGGACAAGTGAAAAATTACAACCCGTGATTCGTGCGAGTGAACTTAACTGTGTTTGTAGCTATAAGAAAATAGCACTTCTCCGGTTGATATATGGATCTTGAACTTTGAAGGTTTAACCTTGTCGACGGCCGGAAACCCACACCAATGTTTCAATAACTGGCTCATTCAGTAACGTGGTAATTTCACGCTTTCTACAGATTGCGAGTACACGATTTGTCTGGAGATGGTCGGGAGGAATAAACACCATCTGGAGGTCTAGGTCACTGAAAACATGATTTACATGCACAGCTGTAAGTTTCAGTAATTCTGATAGGCTAACGAAAAGCGAGTCCTGAATCGTGAACAAATGCCTACAGAATCATGTGGTAATAAACGAAACTTTTTTGAATACGAATGATGAAAGCGGACATCATTTCGGGAATCTTTGTTGTGTGTGGAGCTTGTGACATTAAAAGGATTGGTTTCTGAGATGCTGTAAAATTATTTGGTGGAACCATCAACTTCTGTTTATCTACTTTCCAGCATGATATAGTTGAACGTTTTCACACATTTGTGCAGTCCCTAACATTCAAAGCTAAAGCGCAGTTTGTTGTGGTAGAACGGCTGGTGCTCAGTCTGTATTGCGTCACGCATTTATGTGCTGAGGAAGGACGGCTGGATAGTTCAAACTCATACTGAGGAGCTTCTATTCAAGTCCTGCCTGCAAGTGTTGAAGAATTTTGTATGCTGGTCCAACCTGGGGATGTCACAAATTTTTAGGCTGTGCACCTGGAACGCAGGTTACTAGACTAGACTGAGTGTCTTTCTATCCTAGTGACGCTTCAGGAGACGATATAATCGGTGTGCAACACTTCTCACTACGTCGGCTAGAAACCTAACAACGCTGTGTTTATTTTCAGACAAACTACTTTGAATATAGCTGTATATGGAAAAAAACACTGTTACTCAGCAAACTATAAGCTTATTTGTCATTTGTATACCATGGTTGATTATTCCATTTTGCGCACAGAAATGCGCATGCGTCACCTAGACATATTATGAGACAGTTATTCGCAAAGAATTTCTTATTCTACACAGTGGTAGTGAGTATTCTTATTTCCAAGTTGACCATCACTCATATTCGATGGAAGCCTTCGAATTCAGATAGACTTTCCAGCCAGCCTGTTTCGAAAACAAGAACTAGACTCGAGTTTTGCTCCTTAATAAATCTCGTCAGTAGTGCATATCCTGCCACGGCAGGGATTTGAACTCCGGCCATTCCAATCATGAGTCAACCGTGTTAACCACTGCGCCATTGACCTCACCTTAGGCACGACCGACTTATCCAATCTGAACGCTCAACCACTCTCGGTTGTGAGCAATGATCAGGTTGCCTGATCGTCTCGAGAGGAGACACAGTAACTGTCCTGTTAGCTCCAATCGATAACCCCTCGATTAGGACTAACAAGACAGGTCGAAATCTCTACACAATGATAGTGAGCATTCTTATTCCACCGAACATACAGTTCCCATTCTACAAATAAAGTAGTTAATTGCGTACTTCCATCGTGATCTCGACGGTTACATTTAGCCGATTAGTGCGGAGTATTATTCGCAAAATGCAGCTTGCATCTTTCAAAGCGAGGCATTAGACAGAAGATTCACTTCCGCCTTATTCTGTCTGTTACGGACTCGACATCTGTCTATGGTTTGCAGGCGGTGGGGAATACTGGCGCCTAATACATGTCGTGTTTCAGTTGTGATGTCATTTTTAGACATACCGGTTGTGGTTACTTCCGTGTGTCCGTAGATACGAACCGATTGTGGTCATCAAGATTGTGTGAACATGTAGCCCGTTGATTTATGCCAACTGGCTGATGCCGTTTCATTCAATTTGTTACACAAATTTTTATATGTATTGTTTGATACTGGTGTCGTTGGAACACGATTATGCTGGTTAAATTTTTGGCAGGCAATTTGGAGGATTTTCGTTGTTGCGACTAGAATAGCACATAGTTGAGTTTAGTAATCACACGTACACAGAGATTTTATCTGGGCACTTGGAAAGAAGCAACAGACTTGTGTTTCATCCTCATTAAAGCACGTCAATAGTGTATCTCCGCAACAGGACCGGTATTGCGAATACGAACACACCGTTTGTGATGAAAACACGTTGATCAGTTTGCCACTGATCTCGGTTGGGTAGGACTGAATTATTATCAGCCAACATTCAATCACATGGGGGACGATCGAGAAATTTGAACACCACTCACGAGTGAATGTGGATGTTTGCATATTACTGCTGATTAGTCAGGGATTTGGTTTATTTCCACGTTGAACACATTCAGATAGATTATCCAGCTGGCTGGAAAGTCCATCTGATTGCGAGAGCTGCGATCAAATGTGAGTGGTGTTCAGCATGAAGATTTTTGCATATACCATTGCAATCATGCTTAATATGAGGTCACTGGCGCACCGGTCAACACGATGATCTAATGGGATCATGGCCAAGGTTTTAATCCAGACCTTAGTAAGCAGACGCATCGAGACTTCTGTTTGACCAGTATAGTAATTTCAACTAAGGCAGATCTTATCAACCAGCTCGAAAGATGCGGATATTTTGTTTCTAAAATCGAACAACAATGATGATTGGTCATGTGTTTTGCGTTTCTGTAGACCTTCATTTCCACATCTTTTGGGAAAACATGTTAAACTCGGGTTTCGATCAAATCAATGGCATGATATTGTGTCAACTATCACTGTTAAGTTGTGTATTACAGTCTCATAACATAGAGGTCATCAATCAAATTTTGGAAGTTTGTTGTCGGAGTGACAGAAATAATGCAGGTTATAACGGTTTCAAGGAACATGCAAACATAGGAGAGCAAATGACAGAATTCACTAGAATAATATATCAGTTGCCAAGATGAAACAAAGATTAACGGCGGATTGTTGTTGCTCCTTGTCTTGCCAATAAACCCCAAAGGTGGCTTAGCCGAAGTGAAACACGTATATAGGTGCGAGGCACATTTCTAGATCACTGTGAACAATGAAGTTCAATTTTTAACATAACATTATTTGAAAGATCACGATTTCGGACTATGCTGATTCGGTTGAGCAGAAGATCTTAACTCAAGTGATCCCTTTATAACAACAAGGTTTTTTGTTACAGACGGCCAATCAGATGAACAGAGCAAAGCAATATCATGGGTTCAGATATAGAGGAGAAACAATGGGATGCTCTGTAACATAACACATGGATAAACACGGAAGGTTAGCCACTACCTGTGGTTCACCAGTCACGGAGGTTAAGAGTATGCGACCAAACGAACACAACAAGCTAAAACAGTGTAAATTGTGCCAAGATACACTCAAAATGGACACAACAAAATTAATACTGGTATTTCTGCTTCAGACTTTTTTCCATCGTAAACCAAATTCCCTCACTAGGCGCAAGCACAAATCGTTGTGTTGTCGTAAGCAAACGTATGGCGCTCCAAGTATCCTTCGTCACACCAGCTTTTTCATGACAAGACAAAGCGATCTATTAATGGCATCATGACCTTTCAAAACTTGTGACGTATCGTGTGTGATGTTTGACTTCATACACAAGCAGACTTAGGCTTTATCATGGGTTGTAAAAAGCATGATTGAATTGAGTTGAAGAAAAACAGTCAGAATTCTAAGTTCTGTGATTCTGTTCCAAACATACCAGTATCACCAATGCACATAAGATTTTGCGTACTAAATGGGAAACACCGACCTCAAATGCGAGATGTTCCCATCTAGGGCAATTGTTTTTATCGATTCATTAACCACAATTACTTCTGACAGCCAGAAAAGAGTACTACCAATTCGTTTTAACACTCTGCTACAAGTACTACAAGCCACAACTATGATGCTATATTTCGATTTTTTGATTGAGTTTTGGAAAGGAAATCCGCAGCTAAGTTTCACCTTACGTAGAGCTCGCCAGTATGATATAGGTTTGTCAGATTAATAAAAATTTGAAAACAGAATAAACAGCATCCCCTTCAGGCAAGGACCACCCGGTATAATGAGAGGTTAGCTGATAACTCAGAAAGAATTGTTGTGTTGCCTATGAGGCCGACAGATTGGTTGTCTGTAAGTGTCTCAAATATTTCATTGAATCTGTGTTCAATAACCAAATTTCATCTGATTTCCGCTGGAACTGTGAACTGTTCTGATGTGTTCATTCCGATGTGAAGTAGTGATCTGAACTCAGTTTCGCCTGTTTTCTAGTAACATAAAACTAGCTCTTAATAGCAAGACTAACGCTAAGCTATTCAACACTTACGGTCTATCAGTGGTTGGTGTGGACTGTTGGTAATAACATTTTAGAAGAACTCACGACGGACAATGGAAATTATTAAATATTAATCGAACGTGATTGCATTCATGTAGTGAGTCTGTCTTACAAAAATGTTGAAAGTTGGTTGTCCTTTCAGACTGAACATCACTCAGAACGGAACTAACATTTTTCATTTAGATAGACTTCTCACTCAGAAACCGCAAAGGCGAAGAACTAGAATGAGATGTACCGTAATGCGTATGGTTGATTCGACTGAAATTCAGTCCACGTAGTGCGCCATACTGTGTTACGCTAGTTGCATCTGAAATATTTAATGTGTGCTATCAGTCACATCCACTCGTGCGTGAATCTAAAGCCGTCAGATCATATCAAAAGAAAACAGAATTACTACACAATAACTTCACTCATCAACGGCAGTAAAATCGAGCTTTCCGACTTCATTTGACCAGCTAAATTTTATCCTGATTGCTGTACTACACCTTCATATTCGATTGGATCAATTCCATTCACAAATCTTGGGGTTAGAGCATGCCATTCGAGCAAGGCTGAACGAACAGTCTATCACAATACAAACGCCAAAAACGACCAGGAATGCTGTTCATTATGTACCGATCGGAGCTCAAATTACTCACCACTTGTGTATTTGCTCACATTATCATGAGAGATCCACTTCGATTTCCGTGTTGCAATTTATTTGCACTTCTTTCGTTGTTTGAACTAGCTAGATTGGGAGATTTCTTAGCCGTATGCAGGGGTCTCGCAGCTCTCAATATGTGAGATAACTCAATGATGTACGCTGAACTATTCTGAACAGTGATGGTTTTATGAACACTCGAGAATTTTCAGGTTAGCTCACCTACCAGCTTTCAACCCAACTATATATTTCCAGGTTCTTCAAAGGTTGAATTCTTCATTTCTGCGAGTGATTACACTCAATCTAATACATACTTTAACGGAAACAGGAAGGTAAGTTACTGTACATGCGTCAGTTTGCATGCCATAATTCAGGTGAAAAACAAAGTCCAAATTTTACACTATTTGGCGTCATTCTGGTGCAGACTGAATGACACCTCCACGAATTGTGTGCATATATAACTGGCTAAAAATGTGGACGAGCAATCAATAGTTGGATGTAAACGAGGAGGGGGGTGAGACGATATCTACGCTGTGATTACACATCGCTTCATTCTAAGCAGATTACGTCATGTTAAAACCTAATGATTTATAGTAATCCATCCAACAGTAAGTGTACGATCACTGTTGCTCCAGTGTAGCATATTACGTAATTTCAAACACCACAAATCATATGGTAGGTAACAGCTGCCTAATGAATAAAGGATACGGATGGAGACAGAAAATATTCATAGGTTAATTATAACCATGATGATGAACAGAGGACATGAAAAAACGAATGCTATCAATATATCCACAAATTTCTCGAACATGTCTCATCAGGCAAGTGACTCAAACTGTCAGCGTATTATACGTCACGTATTATATATGTCACATATTATATGAGGACAATCACGATATATTAAGGTTTTTGATACGAATGGTTGACATCGGATTGTTCGAGATGTGCTTCACATCAAACCTGCAGAAAGTTTAAACTTAGTTTCCCGGAGGACAATGCCTGATTGATTCTGATATCTATAGTGCTGTATATGCGTGCTTTATGGTTGAGGATTTCGTTCGAACAAAGAACCATTTCAGTGTTAACTAACACCGGGAACCTTAATGCAGTGGACACAGTGATTACCACTCCTTGACCGTTTATGTTACCACCGGATGTTGTCTTTACAATTCAAATTGGTCGGCTTTCATGTCTGCTACTGCTGTTTATTTGAATCCAATCATAAAAGTACGTAGAAGAATATACTAACAATACATAGGTGGGTTTAAGTGGTCTATTTTCGTCATGCACGTAATTCGCAGAGAATAATCGGAGCACAGTATTCCAGTAGACTGAATCTAATATCTGATATGGGTTATACAGATGTACAAATTGGTTATATCAACCATATATCATAAACCTTTTGCCATAGGCGTCTGCGTGAAGTAAAAAACAATTTTTCTTCCGGGATGCTTTGTGACACATTCTTCTTCAAAAATCTGCAACATTCTTGTACAACCCGTATAACAAAGTGTGACCAGGACAAACCTTGAATGCACTTCGTCAGAAACGGCACTATATTTTTGATATTCCTGATAGGTAAACTGACGTTCGAAAATGCTTTAAATAAATATCAAATTAGTGAGCCTCAACTCATAAAATCGATCAGAATATTGTGAATCTGAAACATAGCAGTGTGCATGGTGTGGTTAGTAAGAACAAGTTAAATTTTACCGCAAAAATTACAAACATGGCATTGTTCTATGTAGTCTTTAGAAAACTGCTCTTCGGAAGAAAAACATGTTACTGGCAATGAAAAAACAAGCCAGTTTATTCTACGTGTGATTCTTAATATTTATTTGCAGATAAAAAGCACACTATAGACTGACTTATACGAGCATTAACGCGATTGCACTCCGGATCATCTTATGTAAATTAGCTCCATATTCAGGTGTAACCAAATTTCTTATCCAATATCTTATTGCATGCAGGCAGGAACCCAATTGTATACGAAGGAAAAGCCTGTGATTTGACACACCGCATGGAAGATAGAGGTGTTTCACTCTGCTAAACATTTATGGATACTTGGTTGCTGTCAACATGCTGTCACATGAGATGATCGATATATATGTGAGTATATTTTTATTCACAAGAACTACAAATCCGCACCACTTAATTCAGTGGAGCATCCAGAGTAATTACGCATACAAAATATACCATTCTGCGTGCAGATATATGACTTCAGTATGTTTAATGCCGCAGAAATAGCCAATATCGTTTGGTCAAACACGTAACGTGCGAAATGTCTACGTTGTTCTTAAGAAAAGCTGGCAGTACGACGAATATTTGCTAGGTATTAGAGAAGCTTAACTCTTTGCAATTCAATTATTTTGGAACCACTGAACAGTGGACAATAAGCAAACATCTACTTCGAACCACCTGTTCACATGCACTACAGTTCAGAACAGTATTTGAAGTGAACAAGGGTAACATCGATTACTCGAGAGCCAGTATGAACAGAGGCATGCTTCTCAAAAAGTTGAGCTGCTTGCATCCGGGATACCGTCCTAAAAAGTGATGAGGTTTCATTATTGCTTTGCAATGTAAAGACTGCTGAACCTAGTCGTCAAATGGCAAGGATTAAAACTGAAACCGACGGAGTCGACCCGGGCACCAAACATACATACTAACCGCTTCTTCCTTGGTGTGGGACGACCAGAGCGAACATCAAAATCGCCCGCTAGTGTGATAATGCGTGAGTGTTTTTTCGGCCTCGGAATGTTAACGGGGGCGTTGGAGACGTGTACTTGGTTGCATTCAGACGGTTGTCCCTTGAAACGTACATCTAGGTAATGAATATACGGTACTTTTCTCATTTGGGTCAGCAGGCTTTAACTGAAATGTTGAGTCTGATAGTAAGTAAGCCACCGTTCACTGGGATATATTGAAGCACATATTGTTGCGCTCTAGACGCCGGTCCAATTTCCACTCAAGTTAGACCACCAAGTTGAGCGTTGGTATCACCAGAGACCCTGCAGGTTAGCACCAGTGATCAGAGGTGATCGAATCGTAGACTCATTTCTTCCAAAGATGCGGCCCACATCATACAGCAGAATTCAGGGTGACTTGGCGTGGCTACCTGCTGTTTAGCCTATCGGAGAGTGCTGACATTGAATGCGACGTAGTTTGCAAGTTGACCTGGCCTCAGAAAACCACTATCACCCGAGGGCACGTGAAAGGTACAAAACTTGGGTCAAAACAAAAAGAGAATATCATAACAGGTGAACAGTGTCGCCGCAGGAAGAACGACAACATCTGATACTTCCTGATCATTTACGCCGCGGAGGTGGGTTGGTGTGAGAGATCCAGTCCGGAATATCTGAGTCCGACTTCTGACCTCCGATACAACAGAACACAGGGTTTCTTGGAAGGAAACCTCAAGAACCAGTAAGTCATGATTGTGACCCTCTTGGCATTGAGAGACTTGCTTAGCTGTAGTCACTGTTGCATGCAGTGGATGTATTCGAAATTACACCAGGCTTCCAAACGACACCGGATACTTTGCGACCTTAGTCGATAGTACGTTCACTGTCACGGTCAGCCACTGGGCAATCACAGTGGTCTTTGCCTGAAGGTACTCTTCTTAACCCCTCTCCTGACTCCTTATTCGAATAACAGCGGTGCCATTACCACGAAAAATATTGCTACCGTTTGCCCATAGGATCGTGCCTCGCTACCTAAGCACCCCTACATGGTAAGTAGTGTGACGTACAACCCTACGTCTGACTTCGTCTGACTGCTTCTCTTTCCGGTGTCTGGCAATTCTGCACCCGAATGGACCAAAGCCCTAGTGGACATAGCCCGCCGTATCGATACAGTACACAAGCCGGACCACCGCATCAAGGTAGCAGTATAGATCAGGGACATAATTGATTACATAAAATGCATCATCCAGAAGTCAAATCCGCTGCTGCACTCATAAAACGATATGACAAATGAAACAGGTAGCATGTACGGAAGCCCTCAGTGTGCAGCATTGTCACACCTGAGCTCCTGACGACAATTCGTGCATTTTTACTGTAAGCCGATACGGCCTCTGTAATCAATACTTTTGTAGTTCGCCGTTACCCTAAGTTAATGACTGATGACAAAAGCGCAACTAAGGGCCCCCTAACTAAAACATTGATAAAACACGTGTTCAATTGACCAAGTCATGCCGATTTATTTCACTTTGTATGTAAGCGAAAAGCCGAGGATAATAAACAAGAAATTGATTGGACTGTGATGGAGGCCTTAAGTTTTTATCAAGCTTTACAAAATATATTTTTCATCGAAATAATTCGATGTCTCTACGATTAATCGGAAGCGTTACAAAGTCAGCACTCTGGTATGCAACTTGCTCTGTTGAATCTAATTTCGAGAAATTTCCGCAAATGCACTCTGTTGTGCCGTCGTCTCAGATACGCCTCGCAATTATTTAGCCAAGCCACACGAACAATGTGGTACACACGTGACGGTTGCAATTCAGATAAACGGGAGTGACTGTGGAGAAAATGCATATGAAATGGGTTTCACGTTTGTGTTTTTAACTAAGCACTTCATAACAGGGGCAAAGCCTTCGGGAACCACAGCTGTGCCAACTTGATAAATCTACAACAGCGTAAACGAAACTGTGTAAAGACTAATACCAAGCATACGTCTTCAAAGAGAGTTGAAACTGGTTCACACCGACCGAAGCTTTACTTCTTGCAGACTGTGCACACCACACATCAAATTGTGCAATCCTCAATGTCCAATTTACGCCCTACGCAACAAGGAAGTGTTCCCCACACATTCTTGTTCAGTACGGATAAAAACGCTACTCCGAAAAAGGTTTCTTCAAGCAGCTGCTATCCAAATGTCCACTGGTTTTATCGTCACGTCACAATTCTTGCTGAGGCGACTTGCACGCAGATTTTGCCTCACCACGCACAGCAATCAGGCATAACATAACACAGTTATTTGCTTGTAGAAGTTACCATACAACCAAGTATAGGTCAAAAAATAAGCTTGCATCTCTGGATATTTCACCTAATCTAAGCCGGAACTAGACTGAATTCGTTGCGCGGTAGTTGCAAACTTTACTGATCGGTGACCCAAACCGGATTACGCCCAGTTGAAGCAGTTACTAGGAACAACGTGTCTTGGATATGGAACGCTTCCAGAAGAGAGAAAAAACATTTTGTCGGTGAAGATTTTAGTCCTGGATAGGAGGGTATTTTAGATGGAAAATCTTTTCCGAAACACTGAGTTCAATTTAACCACCACATCATAGCAGAAAGAAGATATAAATTGCGACATGTTAACATTTCATTTATTCATATCAATCACGAAGGTAAAACAGGCCAGTTATATACATCATATAGATAAGGACAAACAGGGACTAGACACACATGCAGGTACGTCAATTATTAAGTTATCATGACCACGACAACCCGACAGGTTGCTTCAACCACTTCTGTCCACAAAACGCCGGTTGGTAAGTTCGAATGAGCATTGCTTTGCAGAAAGCTAACAAATTCGGCTTTCGGTTGCACAATATATTGAATGGGCTCAATGGATCAAATTAATGACCTGTTGTCATGAGGCGTTTATCAACCGATGACGTTGGATTTCTAGTAGTCACTGCAACAAGTTGCGGCTGGTGCGTCATCTGTGTTTTCGCCCACTTCCGGATGTGTTCGGCGACTCGCTGTGCTAGTTGTCGGTCTGTTCTGCCTATGTAAACGTCACTGCAACTGCAAGTGAACTGGTGCACCAAATGGGAGACAGAACACTGACAAACTACTGTCCGCGATCGTGGAGAACTGGTCGTCTGGTGGTTTGAAATAAGCGCAACTTTGCAGCCGCATACTTCCGAGCCAGATCAGACTTTAATTTTTACTTCATGTCGTTCGCTAGATGATCACCCTTGATTGACAAGAATAGAACTTCCTTCTTTCGAGCCATTGGTATAGTCTAAGTGCTCTACTTCACCATGTTTTGTGCCTCAAAGAATTTATCGGGGTATCCATTTGTTAGTAAAGTTTGTCTCAACAACTCCTGTTCTGTCTTCAGAGTATCCGGGGTACAAATACGCTTGGTTCTATGAAACAGTGTCTTAACTAAACCCCGTTTGTATGCAATAGGAGCAAAACTGGGAAGTTGCAGATATTGACCACCTCAAGTCACTTTGCGGTGAACCGTGCGTCGTAAAGCATCAACTTTACGTCTAGTAATGAGTACATTCAAGAAGAGTGTACTATTGTTAGACTCAACTTCGTGAGGTAAAGATAGGTTGAGGTGAATATTACTGAGAAAGTTAAGAAACAAGTCATAATGGATAACAGATGCACAGAATACAGTAATGCTGATAAATTAGTTTTGAGCATATTCTTACTAAAATTAAAATTACTGATGAGTAGTCGGGGATTTGGTTTATTTTCAAGTTGACCATCACTCATATTTGATCGCAGCCTACGCATTCAAGTAGACCTTCCTCTAATCTCGGGGTTATCGACTGGAGCTAACAGGCAGTAATTGTATCTCCTCTCGAGACGATCGGGCAACCTGATCATTGCTCACAACCGAGAGTGGTTGAGCGTTCAGATTGGATAAGTCTGTCGTGCCTAATGTGAGGTCAATGGCGCAGTGGTCAACACGGTTGACGCATGATTGAAATGGTCGGAGTTCAAATCCCGGCCGTGGCAGAATATGCACTACTGACGAGCTTTATTAAGGAGCAAAACTCGAGTCTAGTGCTTGTTTTCGAAAGAGGCTGGCTGGAAAGTATATCTGAATTCGAAGGCTTCTATCGAATATGAGTGATGGTCAACTTGAAGTTAAAATTAAAATGTCTACCCTAAAAGGTTTATAGAATACCGTTTTGAGAAAGGGTTCACACAAAACCGCTCTTTAGGTGTAAATAAGTGTGCTTCGGGCAATGTAAAAATGGACAAATTAGGCTATATGATCGGGTATTGCGGATGAATTATTTATACTTTCTCGGAACTACATGTCGTCAGTCAGAAAAGGTCAGTCTGTCAGTGGCCGTTTCCACTGTATCCACCAATCTATATGTAACTGTGGCAGAGGTTACAAAGCCATAGTTTCCTAGTTGCTGAGACCCTGATCTTTTAATACACCATCTCCCTGCGCGTTAACAAATGTTTTCCTTGTACCATTGCGGTAACGGTAGTGATCGACATTCTCAATTGTTACTCTTATTGCATTTATTCAGTAGTCTATCTGATAGTTCGCGGATCCAGCTTTATAAATAATCGGTCGTTCTCATTAAATCTGTTGCTTCCTCAACCGTGGTCATTCTATAGTAAATGTTTTTCTGGTGGTCACAGTATGATTTGATCATTTTTGCTTTTCAACAGAATCGACAGAACTACTCACAGGTGTGTCCAATTAACCAAGTAACTCTCTTTTCAGAATTAAAAACACCTCACTCGTTCTAGGTGTTTGCTTTATGTACCTAATCGTTTGACCTAGTTTTCAAAGCTAACACATTGTTCTAATTCTCGCATTGTCCCGTCTTAACTAACATCACATACTCAACGTGATTTATACTAGAAGATTTCGATTAGACTGTCCTCACCCCTCGAAACCAAAGGTGGTGAATGCTATTAACACAAGAGGACGAAAAATTGGGTTGCATCGATTAAAGGTGTGACCAGTGTACACATTTTGTTGTTGTTGCAACTAACAAGCGTTTTTAGTTCATAGAGAATTCACAGAACTTTCTGTCGTTAGTCAGTTGACGAAAGAATCGAAGCCGTTATTAGTCAATGTTTATCTCTAATCGAGAAGTAAATTCTTAACTTAGATCAGACCGGTGAACTGACGCCTATTTTCCGAGGGTATTTTCAAAGGGTGGATCCGACAAAAACAGATCTGCGATATTGCATCGTCCAGGGGAAAGAGCTCAGGCAGCTATCTCTCGGAAATGTCAGCACCTGTTTCTGTCCTCATCTTACATTGAAAATAGTCTTTGCATTGAATACATTCTCGTAGAAAAACACATTTTTAATGTGTGATTGCACTAAGTATGCTGAGGTGGGGATAACCATCCACATGAAATATAGGTGCATTCAGTTTCATGTGACTGTTAATAGTATAACACTGCCTTATTAACGAGGAAGTTTGTTTGGTTCACTTCAGTTACATTGGAAAAAGCGCTGCGGCAGTAAATATCATGTCTAAATTCAGCATCATCTTCTAACTGTTTGATTATTTTTTATGCATGTGGAGTGAACGGTTAATTATCTTTCCGCAGTGATACAGGAATGACCTAAATTAGTGAGTAGCACATCCCCTTGTGTGATTTTCAAATTTTTTGTTTCTTTGGACACTCACTTAGTGTGTGCATATTACTCTCCAACTGAAGCAGTGGAAGTCACCAATCATTGTACCGAATTCAACCCGAGTGAAATCGTTGATTTCCTGGTGAAGCGTGCGATGACTTTCTCGAACAAACTGGTAATATCCAGCGAACAGCTGCATGGAGCTAGTCTGGATGAAGTAGGAATTTGTCTGTGCATAATTTAACGCATTTTACACAGGCATTACACTCTATTGAGACTGTTTTCTGTTTTTCAAAAACCATGTTGACCGGTAGTGAGGAAAAAAACGGGTTGACAGTGCGTTCAAGTCTTGACATAAAGCGTATGGGCAAGAGTGTAAATAAAACGAACGAAACGATTAGTTACACAGATAGCTTCTTTTCTCTGTACATACCGACAGCAAATACAGCAGTGTAAATAAATATTACAGATATGATGGCCCAAAAGCCTGGGGAGTTTGTGAGATTCACTCTCATGGAACCTGATTCCCTCACAGCTAAAATAAAATCCTGACTACGCGACACTTTTAAAGTTTATTCTGGGTAAACGTTGTATTACACGAAAACGCTAAGGCCTGTGAATGTTTGCGGGATATAAATGAGTTTTTGCTAAATTTCAGCGGGATCATAACGATCCAAAATAATGTTTGAAGAAAGTGTGTTTTCAGGTAAGTCGCAGACCAGATGACAAACTACTACGATTTACGCGTAGTGGGCAACATGTGCACTTTTGAAGTTCTGTTCAGTGTATCATAAGAGATGCTGAACGCAATGCCAAGAAACAAGGTACGATGGCTGTGGGTGCATAATCTTTACACAACAGACAAGCAAACTGGTAAAAACTTTAGAGGTGAACAAAATATCGCTTTCCCATAAGCTTTCCGCTAAAACTGGATAGAACGGCGATTTCTCTTAGTCAGAACATCCAGCGATTTGCAATCATCAGGGAATTCCCTACATTACGGAAATGCAAGGCAATATGGCCTTGAAGAGCACTGTGTGAACAAAACATGTTCACTTCTGGTATTATTCAACGTGTTCTTTATGTAACACTTCCTGATGATAAGAAACTTACTGTACCTAAAAACAGATTCTTTGATGTATAGCGCTTTCCTGAGATTTTCTATTTTGAATAACTTCAGTGTGCTAAAGGTTAGAGGAGAGCAAATTACCATATGGTGGTGAGCAACTGAATATGCGCTTCTTCATCGGAGTGATTACGTTTTGCGAAGTACAATTTTCACGTCAGAGTCCCTGCACAGTAACGCTGTATTACAGATAACAGGATTCATATAATAGGATGAACAGCCGTGAAGCCGTTTATCTGACACGGTAACAAATCATTGATTTCATCAGTCTTTGTCAGTCGAAACAGACATAGCAGGTTCGCGTTTGATATTTTAAAAAACTGATCTTAATGCTCTAAATATGTAATTCTGTTTAAACCTTCTTCAATCTGCCTATATGGGACAGAATGCTGCTGGTAGCGTGGAATATCTATTTCCACATCATCATACAGCATCATCTTCCTTGTAAATCAGGTGGTCATTATGCTGACCGTTCTCATTCATTTGCCAAAGTTGTACATAGGAATAAACAAGAGGCTACAAAAGATTCCCGTATTAAATGGGGCAGATAAATGTGTGAAATACAATAAAATACCAATCGTACCTGAAAAGGTCGTGTTGAGAGCTCATACAAACAAAAAGTGCCTCAACACCTACATATGCTGGGATAAAAATGCGCATTCTGTAATTAATCCTCAGCTACTCCACATGGCAGATCATTCTCATTCCAACCAACCAACGAATAAATTTCAATCGTCTACGAAGTAGCCCCAGCAAACGGAGGCCTCGTTTTAACCACGTCAATCTCTAGGAACATAATGAATGCCAAATTTCTATGTTTGATGTCCAGAAATGCACTCAGCGTACACCACTTTACTAAGATCGGTTTGAACGAGATACAGTCCATGACCACGCAGACAGTAATTACCATTCTGACAGAACCATTTTTTAGTCTGTAAACAACAACGCTCTGAAACGAATCACTCCCTGATTCTCGGAGAGAAGCTGCCGTGAAGCAAGGTGTTAAGGAAAGTAAATGCTAATCCCGTGCCCAATTCTCGTTTATTGAACGCAAAACTAATGGTGCATTTGTTGAAACACGTCATCCTTACTCAGTTCACATTCTCTTGCTGTAGTATTCTGCCAACTGAGCCACGCATAAAGTAGGCGTTAACTTCACGAACATTCTGAAAGAGGTAACGTCAGTGAGTTCAATTCAAGAAAAATCTTTGGGTTTTTTCAGGGGTTGGGCCAAGTTTTCGCAGACTTCCAATAGAAAATTTCGGAACGCATGACATCTAATCTTTTGGTTTTGCGCAGGATTACATTCTATTCTGACTATGAACTTTTGGAGTGAAAATTGAATAAACCCCTTTATTTCTCTTCCAGGAGTTCTCACAGATTTCTCAAGCGTCCATATTTTATGATTTAATATTTGTACCTTGCGTCGATGACCGTCACAACGTAACATTAAACAGCACTGTCGTTTACAGCGATGATTCGAAAACCGGTTAACCAAAAAAGGATCACGACGAGATAAAGGTCCGAACAAACAATGGGAATCTTCTGTTCACCTATCAATCGGCAGAAACCCTGAACTGTTTTATTGCCTCACAGTGCGCATAAATCGATATCACGGTAATCGATCTACGGAAAAACTACTTTCCTTACGACTGTTTAACTTTTCTAAGAATGAAGGCAGCACAGTTGTTTGCATCATTTGATATGATCAAATGGATATTCATGACATGAGTGAAACGGTTTATCGTGTGGGTTGAATTGGACTGCTACTTTTATAAGTAAAACAGGTTGGTTACAAGGGACTAATAACATAAAATCATTATTTGGCGCGTACAACAGTTAGCTAACAAAATGGTAGCTGATTCAAGAGAGTCCAGTTACGCTTTGATTTAGATTGTTTGATGTCTACCTACACAAATACAGGGAAGTCTACACAAGGACTTAATCCTCAAACAGTTTTTCTTCATTATCAGCCTCATAAAGAGAATCAGTTATTTTGTGGTGACAGGCTTACGATAACCAGCTTTATGTGCTCCTCCGGACAACAGCTGTTTCTTTGCAGACCACAATAACGCTGTTTTCGTTTACTTCAATGCTGACACCGTAATCGGCTGCGGGTAATGTGATTTTCGTGGTGAAGTGACTCAGAATCTTCATCCGTAAACGTCGAATCGTTCTTATTACTTGTGAACTCAGTGAGAACAACTGAAAACTGTACAGGCAACTATTGGTTGGTGGCAGGTCTCGATTTAAAACCGATTTTCTTAATCTGTCGCTAAAGAAAGGAAGGACGAAACAGGGTCTTGCTCTTGTTAGAACAAGTCAGTAACGCACGCTCCTGCTACGATCAGTACCTGGAGATTGGTTATAGTTCTCAAAAATAATGGTGAACATTGCCGACGGACAGATTTGGTCCACGGTACAGAGAACGTCAGGTAGATTCAAGGAGGCTTGTGATAAATGAGCTTGCTTCATGAGAACGTGGACGGAAATTCAAATTCTTTTCTTGTCAAGGTCATGTGCTGATGGTAAACTCTAACAAGAGCGAATCTCTAGTTAGGTGCTGCTGTTAAGAGGATATTTGAAAATGTGAGTTTAAATTCAAGAGCTACACTCACTCAATTTATATGCACAAACTCACGGACTACCTGTGAGTAACTTTTACGCTTTAAGTGTTTGCGCTTACGACCAGAATTCATGTCCTCTCTTATTGTTTACCGTGCGGGATGCTGAATAAACGGAGCATACGGAAGACAGTGAATTCATCTAGACCTCTTTAAGGATAGAAGCCTTTGCTTACCAGAAATTTTCATAGTAAGCTTACTCACTAGTTCTAGCACCACAGAAGCCTATAACAGGAGTAGCACAAAAACGTGCGTGTACTGTGTTGCAGTATGCAAACAGATCCTTCACTGGTATTGATATGTTCGCCGAGCTTGGCATTCAGATTGCAAACGTTTCATCACCAAGCGAGGTGACATCATCAGTGCGTGAGTGTTTTAGTGTATAGTTTTGAATGTGGCGCTTGGTGAAGTTGGATCGATGGCTGCTCCTATATAGCAGAGTGGGTTGACCTATTGGTCTGAATTCTGGTTGCTCACTTTCTGTCGTGTTTGGCATGACCCAACATTGATTGATTTTGTCGCAATCGAGCTATGACCTGATGTCCAATTGGTTGTTCTCTGGAGTCCCTGGGCGGGAGACTGATTGGCTGCTCGCTGTCAGATCCGAAACTCTGCATACGATATGTTGACGATACATTCATAATCCTCAAACGTTCAATGATTGAGGACACACAGAGATTGCTGAGCAACGTTTCCAACGATATTAAATTTACGATGGAGACTGAAACCGACAACCAACTACCGTTTCTAGATGTACTAATCAACCGCAAACCTGATGGTACCCTAAAGACCCCAGTTTATCGAAAAGAAACACACATGGACCAACTCCTTAGTTTTCGCAGCAACCACCCAGTCTGCCACAAGAGAAGCTGCATTCAAACCTTGTTCAAACGAGTTCAAACACACTGCAGCACTGCAGAGCTTCAGAGAAAAGAAGAAAACTACCTATACCGAGTATTTCTTCGCAACGGATGCCCGCGAAATTTCATTAGACGGAGTTTATTACATGAAACAGAGTCCAACACTGCTCAGCCACCAACAAAACGAATTGCACTACCATACATCAAAACCATATCGGAAACGATCGCCATACTGCTGAGAACACATGGTATCACGCTAGCACACAAGCCAACAGCAACATTACGAAAGATACCATCAAAACCAAAAGAACAATCCAAACCCACCGACAGAAGAAATGTCATTTACAAAATCCGATGCAATAACTGTGGACAACACTATGTCGGCCAAACCGGACGGAAATTATCAACACGAATACATGAACACGAACTGGCCATCAAGAGACACGATCAATTTTCCCTGATCTCCGTCCACGAGGATGAAACTGGACAAGCCTTTAACTTGAACACCGCAGAAATCCTTACTCAAGCAAATGCCAAATATGCAGGAGAATTTCTCGAAGCTTGGTACCCATCAACCGGTTCAATAAACAAACACATCGAGCTAGACAAAATCTACAAACCAATGCGAATCAAGCATTTGAGGAGACGTAAACGCCATCGAGCCAAAATACCGGTAAACCCAAACAGAGCAACTTGAACTGATAAGACAAAATCAACCAATGGTGGGTCGGACCAGAGGTCAAACACGATGGAAAGCGACCAACCAGAATCTAGGCTAGTAGGTCAACTCGCCCTCCTATATAAGAGCAGGCATCGATCAATCTTCACACTCAAAATATACGCTGGAACACTAAGGCACTGATGATGTCACCTCGCCTGATGATGAAACGTTTACAACCTAAATACCAAGCTGGGCGAACACATCAATACCAAAACCATCAACCCGAGCTACAAAGAACACCACCACTGTTCCCAACCATCAGACCCTTTACTGATACCAGTGAATTGCAGTAATTGAACAGAAATTGTTATAGATATGACCTGCGAAAAGCGTACAAATCAGAAACTGATAGACGGAAACCACGCTGATAGTAGTGAAACCTATCGTGGGAACAAGTGCAACAGTTTGAACCACGAGAAGAAGTAAACTGAACGGGGCAAAGGAATTTAAACGGAGTTGAGGCTAAAACAAACCCCAACCAAAAGTGACATGTGCACTCCATCATGTAAGAGAACATAGATAGCAGGTACCAACAGCGAAATACTAGGCTAAACTTTATTCTGCAAGTACGAATAACCTGCTCATAATGTTGAAGGATTTTGCATGATTTTCGAATGGTGTGAATAGAGCCTGTGACAGAAAACGCCAATCAGCGCCACTGTCTTTTCAGAATCAGGCGTGTTGTTCCAAATATTGTACAATCTTAAGTCGTTCGCAAAGTGATCGATTTATTTGTATGCCTACGGTGAAATGCCTCCTAAGGTTACCATTCTGATCAGATGAAAGTAAGCTTCTCAATGGGTGGTCTGGTTGACGAAAGGTTAGCTAAACTGAAAATAAGTCACGGTTAACATGTTGGTGCTACCTGGGTACTTCACCAAATTTGAGGTGATATCAGGATGTGATAAGGAACACATGGTTGTCGCTTGTTTTCAGCTGATAACTAGGTCTCTTCAAAAAAAAGCAGCGTCCTTTACAAGGTAGGGTGCACAAGTTTGATAATAAGGCTGTATTTCATGAGGTAATGGAAATTGAAGCAAGAAGTTAGTGCATTAATTGTTGAAATTCTCACCAGGTTAGTTTGAAACTGAAATATTAAGTCAGCTCTCTTGATCGCCGAAGAGTAGTTCGGCGACAGACTACTGTCCTTCCACCGCGGCTTCCGTTCGCAGTAGTAGTAATGAGAGTTTCGTCTTCAAATAATTACTCGATAGAACACGAGTGACAAAGGTGTGCCTTCGCACATCTGGTCGAGCTGATCACTTTCGTTTGTTTTCATTGGGGATTATGAGGCATCGGGTAACAACCGAAATCCTGTTATTGTCATATACGGATACCTAAAGTACTGTGAAAATTTCGAATTGGAGGAAGACAAAGGCGCTATGCAAAACTTTGCCGTTGGACGTGAACGAATCTCTTTGTTACACAACCTGCACGTTCAGAAAAACCGTATAACTCATAAATCCGTCTTGAGCCTGACTTGCTTACTTGTGTTTCACTGAATGCTACGATCGCGGCTGAACGGAGAGATCCCAACCCTCGACTTTGTGGACGATCATCAGCGATCAAGTCACTTTCATTAAAACAAGAACCTGTATTATCGCTTTCTGGTGGTTCACTACTGCATCAATCCAAAAGCTTGCTTCCACTACATGTCTGGGCGCACGTGGCCAGACACTCTTAAGTGTATCTCGAATCGATAACGTTACTGACATTTACGTAGGTAGCGTCTGGTTTGGTGGCGGAAAGCTGTTATTCATGTTACACATCCAACTCGTACCATGCAGTGGATATGACAATGCGGATTACCGCGCTTGACAGCCGATGATTTGCTTTAACATTACTTACGTTAGCATCGGATACATCGTGACTACCAGATTCGGAGAGGAAGAGTGCTGGGTCTTTCGATGAAAATCTATGACTCAACGGCGTGCGCTGAATGACAATGGATGGACGAAAATTTACAAGAAACAGTAACCTATACGTGAAGTAGAAGGCCAGTGTTTTCTCATCTACAAATCTGGAAGGAAAATCTGGTCTCTGGATGTCGACAGGCCACTTCCGACCACGTCGGCCAGTGTGCATACCACAGCATTCTGTTCAACCCATTAATGCTCACGGGTGTGTTACTCGAGTGAAGACTGGTTGTCAGTAGACATGCTGATGTACAGGAGCCCCCTTTTGAGAACAACATAACCCCAAACAGCACACTCCATTTTGAAACATGTAAACGGTCTAGCAGAAAGTCAAGACAGCCCTCATTGCTCTTCCTTTAAAAACGTGAATAGTACTCTATCCAATAGCGGTGTTACGTTATGGTTATTTTTTAGATTCTTCACTGAAGACACCAGATAGATAGAGCTTACCAGTAAGGTTTCGTGGCTAAACGAACTAACCGCAAGCCAGTTCAAAACCAGTGAAAAATCGGTCAAAGTTACTGTCTCTTTCACTCATCACATAGATAGAATGTCCAGCGCATCCTAGGTACAACAGGAAGACCTTTATCTGGAGTAGTATATAAAAAGGTTTATGGGAAGTTACGATCATGTGAAAAGGTTAGTGGCACAGACAGAGCAAAATTACGTGGAAAGGGACATTTTGGCTTCAGTGTGATGGAGTTCCCCTAGTGGCTACAATTAAGACAGGGACAAAGTTACTACAGTGCACAGAAAAGCATCATATAAGTATTAGGTTCTATATTGACATGTTTGGAACCATTGACAGACAGCGGTGGAGATTATCTGTGCTTTAAACAGAGGAGCGAGTAGTTTATTATTCGGCGTAACGTTTAACAAAATGTATCACTAGTTTTCTCTCATCCGATACTTAATGTAATATTTTGATTTTTGCCTTACTGAAAACCGGTAAGAAATCGAAATCAAATTTTGCAAGTTGGTCGGATCAACTTGAACTTGTATAGACTCAGCCAGTTTTAAATGGCAAACCTTTTACCGTAAATTAACACTCGTATGCTAGTTTGATCTCCACGGATCGCAATAAACTTCTCACTAAGCCTGTGCAACCACCCACCGTCGTTCAAATACATTCGTTGTCCTGTTCAACTAGCTTATCGCCGTGATAGAAAAATGCATCTTTCAAAAGGCACCTTAAATTTTTAGAAGCCGAAGTTCACAATTAGCCTGGTTTCGGAAATAAGTCAGGTGGCTCGTGATCTGCTGTCTAGATCTATATGTGACACACTTCGCCACTCATACCATGAGTTGGATTCTTGCTGACAAGAAACAAAACACTGGTACCTGGCATTACTATACGAATTTTCCTGTTAACTCCAGGTAGCCGCCAAACCCAATTAACAGAAAAGATCCTGATGAATGCTGTCTGATGTGGCATACAGCCAACAAACAGCAAACCTCTTATCCAGCACAAGCGAAAACAGCATGTGATTTTGTGAGCACAATACTGGGCTTTACCCTTATTAGTCTGTGAGGAGTGTGTTTCCATTACGCGGGCTGTCTCCATTTATCAGGGTCACAACAGTAGTCTGGATTCGACCCTGAGAAGAATCCTCTTTAGAACAAGTTTCAATTAGTCAGCACCAAACGGAACTCTGCACGATTTTGTTTCATCTCCACTATGAGCTCTGTCAGTAACCAATTTGTGTCTACCTTGAAAGTCACCCAGTTGATCTTTAGCCATTCTCTCACCTAACGGTAGAATGATTTTGAACTTAGTTCCGAGGAACGTCTTTTCGAAGGTAGAACTCAGGTGTTCATTCTAAATAACAGTCTTTCCAAAGCACTATTGTGCCTTACTTGAAGTAAGTTTAGCGATTGCTGAAATTTATGAGAGCTTAGTTATTTAGTTTATTGATTGCCACTGAAAAAAGAAGCCAGAAAATCTTACTGAACGCAGTGCCAAATTTTACAATTTAAGAGAATACCTTACCAAGTCAGTTGTGCAAACTAGAGCAGTTTGGGAGTTCACACTAACAAACAGCCGTATCGGGCGCCCGGACATTAGAGGATCAGGACAATGTTTGTACGATTGAATTGTGAATTTCCATTCTTCATACTTAGCATGTAGCTTTTCTCTTTCTATGCTAGCATGTTCCTTTACGTTTTAAAGATGCTGAGTGGCAGGTAGCCTACATGCAACTTCAACTATTCCGTAGTGCCAGTAGATTCCGCATGACTTGAGGATGAACGTTTGAACCGAGGCACACAAAGCTGAGTGTATGAAATTGAAAATGCATATCGTTACCGTTGTCTGGTGTCATGATTTTGTGCTTATGTTGTGAACTAAGAAGGCGGATGGCACACAAGTTGTTTATTTGGAAACCAATACACGACTTAAGCGTCTCAACGGGACTACGAACAGAAACACTCGTTTGCACGCCACACTCGTCTGAGGATGCTTCAGTCGCTTTGGACATCGTGTCTCAGTTCCGCCATGTGGCGAAAGCCATTCTGTCATTCTGCCTTCCAATGATCTTTCCCATATCTCTCCCGTATTTATCCCGCGATCACTCCGATCCAAGCTGCTACAGAACAGTGGTGTGAGTAGTATGGTGCGACCGTCTATCGTCACCACACTTATAGGTTGATCTGATTTTTTGAATGAAGTAAATAACGAATGCATTTGAAACCCATAAAACACCTATGCAGTCTTAAGAAACTGTTTGACTGTATCAGACATACAACGAAGAAAAACGAACCCATGAAATTTTTGTTAAAATCTTTACTATTGCTAGTAACGTTTGCCTTCGTATGCTAACCTAAAACGACTCACGGGACGAAAGGTTTGGATGAACAACTGTTTGTTGACCATCAATTTTTATTCGCTCGTTGCTTCTCATTTCACCGAGCTTATTCACGACAACGGAAACTAATGAAGCCGTTCGAACATGTGAAGCCTATGGTTGAGCAGTGTACTCAACTTGACGACAACACTTGTTTGTTTTGTCTGGTAAGAGTCAAACTTCCCAAAGACTCACTTCACGACACTTGTGTTCTGGCCTTCCAACACGCAAAGTCAAGATAAACATAAAAAACTTGATTATTCTTCTATTGTTTCTGACGGTGATGTATCATTTCACACTACAATGCTCGCCACTTTTAACTCGTAGAGTAAACTTCGTGTTACTCATTACTTACTAACGGCGAATTTCAATCTAAGCTGATAGTGGAAGTTAGGTATTTTGGGATTATGTTGAGAATTGTGAATAGAAAACCTGATTGGATGA
This sequence comes from Paragonimus westermani, assembly GCA_008508345.1. Lineage (NCBI taxonomy): Eukaryota > Metazoa > Platyhelminthes > Trematoda > Plagiorchiida > Troglotrematidae > Paragonimus > Paragonimus westermani. The sequence continues at coordinate 132,203 of QNGE01000112.1, forward strand.
TGCGTCTGGCAAACACACGCACACGCGCATGTCGTGTGACAGAGTTTGTCAAAGATTTCGGTATATGGTGTTTTAAGACAATCTCACGAATGACTCGGTTGAAGCATATGCGATATGACAACTTGCCTAATATTTTGAAAAAATGCAGACCGAGTGTACGGTGTTGAGGAGTGTGACGTATCAATGAACTTAAAAATCGTACGTACGACGTGGTTTACCACCGACAGCCGGTAAACATGTGATGGCAGTGTTTTTGAGATGGCGTGAAAGAGTATCCCAAACCGTAATGAGCTAGCCATCAAACAGACCAGGTGGACCTACTGTTGACAAGCTGATAGCAACTATTTTGAATGCACAGGCCATGGGCACATTACACCAGCCATGGCTTCCGGCTGAACGCAGCTCATAATTACTTTGCAAGGAGGCCGATGAACACAAGTCATGAGTCCCCGAATCAGTGGGATGTAGCAAATTACTATGAGTAAGCAGTACCATGATCTTTGCATGCATATACATGACGTTTTGTCCATCTACGCAAAATTTATGTTTTCGTTCATTTTCCTCAAGTTTATTATAAACAAAGGAGCATAAAAGTGCTCATTTCGAAGAACCGTACTATTTTATTGAAAATTTTCAGTTGAACGATTCTGGGCACTCTGTAGTCATTCAGCATAAGCATTCAAAGTAATACACTTCAGTAAAACACATACTTACCACCCATTTTGCATAAGACAATTTGATGAGTGTAGTGGTTTGACTAGTAACGAAATTCCAGCACTGCGTAAATTTACCAGACTTCGTTCGTTGCAGATGCAATGTATCTAGAGGCTAGACTCACTGACATACCGACATATCGACGAGAATGACTAGAAGAACAAAGTTATCCTAAATGACACAAGTAAATTAAAAGTATTAGCGTGGAATCGGGATTAAGGGTCAACGACTCACTAGTACCCACACAAATTATGTACACCTCAACTGCAGACTCAAAAGTGGATTGGAGCCTCCGTAAATAATTGATACACGTGAATACTGTGACATTGTGTCTATGGGGGCACCGTCTACAATCACACTCAAATGCCTTCATTATAAACTTCTACAACGCAGAGCTATTAGCATATGCATACTCCGTATTGATCAAGCGACTGATGAGAACTCAAAGAATCGATTACAGTTCTAATGCAAAAGTAAGGAATGAAATCATTCTAGACACCCGTGAACAATTACCGAACCACACCGACTAATCAGAAGAAAGACTGGGATGATTCCACGTTAGATCTTGACATTGAATCACCATTCACACTGAAATCTTAAAACTTAGAGTGAGTGATTAAAGTCAAGGAGTTCGAAAGTCTACAATGGATCTTGTGTTTGTGATACTGACAATATTTTGCCTTAGGGCGAACTCCCCAAATAAGAGCATGTTCTCGCAGAAAATGTTTCCATATAAGAATTCGTTTTGCACCAGGATCAACTTCTGAAGGCTTGAAGCTGCAAGATCAACAAAGATTACAAAAATTTAAGTGGACCCTGGTTGTCTCAGAAAACAAGTGCAAGGTAGTTTTGCCCAGCCGTGTCCAGCTTTTTTACCGAGTAGCGAGAGCGTAGACGTGGTCAATAGTCAAACCAACGCAAACCAACTATTGACCGTGACCTGGTAGTACTGTTTCTCCCTAATGAGATACAGTTGCGAACAGATTGTTCATGGTTGCATAGTGGCCCCATGTTAGTAGTTCCACCCTCTGTGTTATAGAGTTGGCTTGATACAAGTGAGAAAAGGCAGTGAGGTCGAATACTCATTGCTCTGGTGTTAGCTGTAGCAACCACTGTGATATATCGTATCTTTCTGTACGGTCATTAACATAACAATTATGTTTACCTAATTTTGAATTGTTCCATTCTCACCCACTATGGTTGTTTCCGCGTCATTCAAACTACCGCATGCAACCCTAGACGAACGCCATCCGAATTACTTGATAGGTGTGTTTTTGTTGTTTACGCTCTCAGGATTCAGTCTCCTGTAAAACGGATTGCGTCCATGATTGACTTTTCTCTGGACTTGCATAAGCATGGCCGAGAACGCGAGAACATCCGTATGAACTCCTGAACACAGGTGGACATGGCACACCACATGTTGTTAGTAACTGAAAGGTTCCACAGGGTAACTATCAAGATGGTTGACGTTATGTGCCGTTTACAACAAGGCAGAATCAAAACATACGGCCCCATATATCCGCTAGTTTACAGTTAGCTCCAACTTAACCGGTGGTTTCTTCAACCAGTTTTCATATGCCAGCTGTATATTTGTCTCCAATTAGCGACAGCTTCGTGGAAGTGCAATGGAAGTGTTGTAAAACGTCACCTATGCTTCAGCGCACAAAACGCCAGTTTTATGATTCGATGATAGTCTTTGTATGAACTGAAACAGTTCAGCTGAAAATCACAGGGCACCATATACCATTTGAAGATTTTGGAATTTCCTGAAACATAAGAATAGTAAAAGAATTCTAATGAATATTATCCTCACTATGCACATCTCAACTCGATCGTAGGCCTAATTGAATTTATTACAATAATGGTCTCTTTCTGTTGAGGATTTCTTGGATTATTACAGTTTTCACTTGGTCCACGTCTAAGTTCTGTCAATCCCCTGGGCCACACATTATCATGCTGATACGATGTAGCAAGGACCAAATGATGTAACACTGGACAGCATGTTGTTCTTTTTAAAGCCAAAAGGCTTGTGGGTAATGATAAAATTAGTCTAAACTTGTATTGTTATTGCGACCTCATCTTGAAGATACGGGTAGAAGACAAGTGGAACGATGCTTACTTGTTGAGCGCCCACAAATCATGGAGAACAACACTCGCGAAGTCCTAATACTCGTCGTGGATCCATATCTACTTTGGCCGTTCACACAGAATGACGTCGTTTAAATCGTGTCACGTGAAACAGCTCCAAAGATGCAGGGCGGCTATATTATTCAGACTAATATCCAGACTAGATTGAGGTTACTAAATTGTACTTTGCAAGCGGTATTATTTTCAACCAGAACTTTACAACAGACCTTGAATCTATGTAAGCACAAGATGTACAGCATTCAACAATATAATAAGTCAATCTGATTTAATCTGTGTGTTCGTGTGAACAACCCTATGTATTCACCAAGAAGAGTAACAGGTAAAGCACCAATTCGTTACTGAGCCTTCAGCGCTTCCGGTTGTCGTCGCCACCACATTGTCACATTAAATATTTTAGCAAGACTTGCTAGAACATATGAAAAATACACAGATTTAAGTGTTGTGGATTTTGTAACATTTCAAATTAAAACTCAGCTGTGAAAACCGTCACGCTGTTGCAGGGACTTAGCAGCTGGAAGCACACAGACGAAGTGGCGTCCTAGTATCCCAAAAACGGTCTCATTCACAATCACTGTTTTCTTGACCACTTCCAAGCAGGTACATATTAAAGTAAATAACTCTTTTCAGTAGTTTCACAAATACAGCCATCTCAACGTTGCGACCGACTTTGTATTCCAAGTACATATATATATATAACTTGAATAAAAATCTGCCCTGTATATATGTGTGTGTCACTGTGTACGTTTGTTGTTGTCCATATTGTATTGTTAACATTACTGGCTGGTTCATTTGCAGACTGCTCGCCACCGCCCTAAAGGACATCAACGGTGCCACTTCTGTTAGAATGCGATGTACACAAAACAAAGGTGCAAATTAAGCTGTATGAACGCTCTTTCACTGACCGTTGGACAGTGCTAAACTGCGCGTAGAGTTTTTAGATTGAACCCATGCTGCTGTAGTCAGTGTAAACTGGAAACATAGGGAAGGCTCCATTATCACAGACCATCGGACGTTTATCAGTGATTCATTCACTCGTTTGGAGCGCGAGTTCAATTTTATTGTTAGCCCACAATATTCCATATCCAAGAAATATTGTATTCTAAAGTACAGAAAGCATTGTGCCCGGTACTGTTACTTTGACCTGATCTCGTCATAGTTTAGCGCTTGCAAAAGACAGTTCCTGTCTGTCTATTCGTTACGCAGTGAATAGAATGGACTACGGCTAGCTGACTGCAGAAGGTCATTCAACTAGGGTACGTTCTCACCATGTAGCACTGTACAATTCCCAGTATCTGTGAAATACCTGAACAGCTGACAACTTACTGTGATGTCCGCGTCCGATCTCGTAAAAGTCTCAATTTTACGCGCGATTGCAAACTTTCGTCCTTTTCTGATCCCGTCAACGGCGAGGTTGATAGTCACACGAACTAAACAAGTTTTTAAGGACGACAGACTTGCAGAGGATATTCACTTGCATACCCAAACGTTAGAATCCCTTCTCCAACAGGGCAACCTTAATTAATGCTATAGAGTGTCAAGCATACGTCTGAGCTTACAGAGGCATAATCAGTAATCAAAGTTGGAGTAATCTGAGGACTCCCTTCAAATTTAGGCTAACTAGCTTAAAACTCTGTGCGTGTTAGGTGTATACTAGTTCCGACGTTTGACTTCGAAGACATTTTGGTTTGCAAAAAATTGATCATGCTGCTCACTGTACTCATATGGACAGACATACGTCATTGTATTACAGCTAGGCTCTCTGACCCAGCTGGTTGCAGTTCGCAGTTGGTTTGCGCTCAGTGTTTTGGACACTGCATGGGACCCTGGAGAGTGAGGTTTTTAAATTATTTTCTTTAAGGTTATCCAGCCGCATCATGATATACCCCGTCAGCCCATTTGACATCTTAACTTGTTGAGTCGGTTAGAATATATAAAAACGACCCGTCTCCGTTTCGTACGACAGTGTTTATGATGCCACCGCTAGGATGATAGGCGCATTTTGAAAAAGCGTACACATCGCGAATAGTAGTAGACGTACACATTTTTTACGAGTTAATCAGTTCTCGATTTGTGTGAATAACCATAGCAGTAATGGTAATGCCAGCTTCACCAAACACCAACGAGTAATCCATCGAAATATAAGTTTGAAAACTCTCACTAAGTCCAAGGCGGGTTCGAGCCTATTAGGCAGATTTTCCAGATACACGTCACAGGCTTATTTTCAAAAATAACTGTCTATGAACTTGACCCTGCGTTAGACTTAGTGGCTCTTCTCAACCCACTGTTTAGATGGTCACCCTTAGTTGTTTGCTATAAAAACCGATTCGAGATCTTAGAAAATTCACTGTAAATGCACCAATGGAATATAAGTGCACACACCAATCTTTGCGTGTTATTGGTTGCAGTTTAATTTCGTTAGAGCAACAACCTGTTGTAAATACTACCTCTTGTAAAACACTATTGGACGTGGCCGTCACGTATATTAGTTTAGAATAAATCGCTTTTTAACCACTAAAGTTTTCACGAGTCAATCAACAAGTAGATTTCGCGCTTGTCATTAATTCAAATGCCATTTTGTTTGCCACCGTTATTTATCGTTTTACTCTGACATTGTGCTTTTTCGGTGGCGCTTCTATCTTAACCTTTGATTGTCGAACGACTTTTTTCTTGATTAAGGGTTCACTCAAGCCTATCACTTACCTAGTATCTAACGTATAAAAACCAAAATGTTATAACAATTGTTATCAATGGGACTGCGGGCTTAGACTTTAACACGAGACCCAGCACTAGTACGGCGTGTCTCCCAATAGCTGTCGGTGTTGATTCATTGCACATCTTTGAGGGACTGCTATCGTGGTGGCTGTACTGGGTGGAGTAGTTGGCTGGCTACTCAATTTTAACTTGTCGATCAAATTATGAGCTGGGCCGATCCATACATACGCACGCTAAATGTGGACGAGCCATTGTGCAATTTGCAAAGCCACGATAGTCCGAGCGATCCACGTGCACTGCACGTGGTTACAAACATTTAAGTGATGATCCGAAAAGTTGCACACGGAAATTGTACACATATCGCGTACGTAATCTGATGGTTGAAGATCAGATCCGTGAAGAATTTCACACTATATTATTGAGGGCCGACAAACCTGTTGGTGGTGCTGGCTGAGTACATGAATGCGATCGCCGTGTACCACATAGGTGACGTAGAAAGATGTTCAGAAGACAGGAAACCAGGTCTGTGATTCTGTCAGCAGCGAAATGGTGGAAAACACCACATCAGCTGTAGCGGTGTAGAATGAAAACCTGTTCGATTTATCTACTGGGACCAGTCATCTTGTGAAAAAATCTTTCAGTGCTGTGTTGTACCTTTCAATTTTGGTAACGCAATGCGTCATATGGTTTTAAAAGTCACGCAAATACTTGAATTTCGGTTGAGTTATCGTACTTCTGAGACCGAAATGCGGCTTAGCGTTTACCCATTGAAAATTAACGTTTATTCTTGGTTGCTTCTTCTGACTGCATGCAACAGTTTTCAGGGTATTCCTACATTTGCTGACAAATAAAAAATGGTGGCTGAGTTTATGGTCAAAAACAGAATGTGAAACCAATTTAAAAATCTGCAAAAAAGTGGGAAGAGTTGATGTTATCCAAGTCTGACGTCTTGCGGTGATATAGTTAACTATATCGTACGCTTGTCACCGTGGTATCAAGTAGCGCGATAAATTGAAGAAATCGTCGAGATGATTGTATTAGTCTGTGCATTTCTGCAAATCACATAAGGTGCATATTGATAAGGTTGTTAAGTGAATTATGATACGGTCTACATGAACTTCACATCAGTATTGAAGTCACATTCTACCAAGACTTTCTCAAAGCCACTGTATTATACACCTAGTATTAAGTCATCAAGATTATGTTTATTTTAATGAAGATTATGAGCTGTGGTCTACACTTGGATTTCCACAAAGGGACCGGTGAGCCAAGATATATAAGACGGCCGTCCCATCACAGCTGTTTAATGATTCAACAGCATGATTCATGTTTGCCACAACTCAGAATACTCCAAAGCCGTCACTTTATTCTGGACAGCTTTGTCGAGACATGCCTCTAATGCCGGCAACCAAACTTTTGTCAGCGCCTCTGTAGTTAAACGAATAAACTGCTGTCGTGTTTTTGATATTCTCCTGGGTTCTGCAAACAATGGCTATATCGATATGGAATATAATGACTCCGACCGTTGTTTGCTTTGGGTTCGACCGGGACAGCGCGTAAATATGGAGTTCAGTGTGACGTAATGACTCACTAGTATGAATCCGATTGAACGGCTCTATGGCCTACTTTTGCTAACTTTAGTCTTCGCTGAAACAGTAAATTAGGTTGAGGACGCTGGTAAATAGCAGATATTGAGGGTCTCTCGATCGCTCTTTTTTGATATTTTTCTATCAAATTTAATTAAGCAAACCTAAATAGACCCCGGTACAAATCACTGGTCCGTCTATTGCATCGAGTTGTTTCCTTTTTCCGGAAGTTTATCAGTCTACACTGTTTGCTTTGCGATCCAAACGATTCACTAGTTTAGTTCGGGGACCTGTTCAACAGGGAGTGTGATCGTTGTGTCACAGGCAATCAATTTAAAGGGATAGTGCGGGCTGATGTGATTACTGCTAACAGTGTCTGAACTCTGTGAGTGAATGTATGTCTCTTTCGGTAGAACACTGAAGGAAGTGCATTCTCGTCATGTGACAGAGTGTTCAATCCCAGTTATTCTGTTCATTTTTTTGTCGGTTCACTTCATTAGTGGCTACATCATCACGTATAAATACACAATCAGAACAGCTCAGCTGTAGCCTAAATGCATCTGGACAGTCTACACAGTTGCTAGAATCCACTCCTATCACCATTTACAGCTTTTGTTTCAATGTAAAATTTACTTGAGCCTGTTGTTTATTTATTTTTTGACGTTCCACTGACTGAGTTCTCAGCATGAAACAATGGTTTTCTATACGGAACATCCTACCATAGGCATCATGATGTTAAGCCGGCGTATTGCTTAATGTTGTTGCCTAGATTGGTGTATAGTCAAATCATCTTCAAGAAACTGCACAACTCATCGTCGCCAGGACCAGTATCACATCACGGCTTATTAAGAGGATAAAGGTAGACAACAGAGTACCAGATATCGACTTTAGCATTCAGTACTTATTGGTAACTCGTTCCGTAGATCACCCACACCGTTGTTGCCGTTATTTGGTGCAGTGTGAATGACTCCGTCGTGTGTTACGATTGGTGTACGGGTCAGAGGCTGAAATTTTAAATCATATTGACCCAATCGGCTACGTTCTTCTTTATCCAGCTAGCTTCCACCACTGTGCATTGTCTTCAGCAAAAATAATCTAAAGTGGAGGTCTCGATGATCAGAACAAGTAAGCGGACACAAAGCAATTTTTTGAACAACACAAACTGTGATTAAAAAAGCACATGAGGTACAGTCAACACCCAGTGGGAGAAGGTTTCCCAGGTAACCTTCATCTAATGAAGGGTTGAAGTGAAAGCTTGCACAGTCTTTTTCATGACCTCTTGACCAGCTACCATTCGTAACGATAAACATTTGTTGTACAAGTCTCACGTTTAAACACATATTTGTGTGGATCATGTCTTCACAGAGTTCAGGTTAACTTTCCAGTCAGGATTCATACCATGCACATCACATTTGACTGCTACTTTCTAGAAACCCCCGATGCTCAGAAAGCTTTATCGGACCAGCATACACAACCCAATTGGCTATATCTAGTACCTCCTTCACGCACACCCACCAAGCCGCCTACAAAGTAGTAATGTACATGTGGGAGATGGTTCAGTTGCTCATTCTAACGGGCAAAGGTGAAAGATTTTTGTCCACAAGACAGTAAGCGTACTAAATATGGCCAAATTAACTGTGGCCGATGGTCACTGACTAAAACTACATTCTCTACCAATGTAAAGCCGGTTTCGAAGGATTCGGAGTACAATATGCGTTGGGATTTGATTATACGAGTAATTTTACACTTTGAATCTGTGAATTCATTGGCCACTTAATCAGTGACCTCCATTTTGACGTGTTTTCTAACTAGGGGCAACTTCCGGCGGGTTGTGCAAGCGTGTTGACAGATGGTTTTTATGCACCTGGAAATCTTGCGGTTACACTCCCCAGTATATTAATGGAGTTATTGCCAACGTTGGTAGGCAGTTGCCCACAAAATGCAACTCTTGGAATATGCCTTTGAAAATTTTATTAATATATTTCATATAAAGCCAATACGTCCCTTATTGCCGCAGAAGACTGACAACCCAGATTAGAAAGCAATCAGCTTCACATCAAAATAAAAGTACATGTAGCCAAGAAGGGTAACCGCGGGGAAGTCTTGTGGCCATATCAGGTTTCTGTGTTGCTCTCAACCGAATATTTAGCCCAGCCTAAGGCTGTCCAGTAGACGTCTTGTGCTCTGACGGCCAGATTTGCGTCATCGCACAGGCAGCACAGAGACCACCGATTCACGTTGCCGGGTGTCTAGGTGTGACTTAACCATCATTTGATTAGCACTCGATTTAACATTTGTTGAGTTACATCATCTCCATGGGGATATACACTTGGCAGTTGATTGAAATGAAAACATTTAAAGGATTCCGACTGGAATCGGGGGTTTTCCAACCGTACAACTATGGATAGTTGACCTTCCAAGGCACCCAACTTGTTCGCTTTGTGCATAGCTAAACAAACAGACGAGTCAACAATACTACAAGACTATTTACAAAGACCAAAAATAACTGTTCACAATAGATTCCACCATGTTAGGTTCACTGTATCATGGAAGAAGGTTACTGTTGAACGACAGCTAATCCGGTTCTGTCAGTGTTTTGAAAAGGATTTCGTCGCGGTTCGATCAGGACAACGACCAAATACAAGCACATGGCGAGACGAACGAGGACGAAATGTGGTGGAGTGTACTGTGAACAATTACACTGAGTCATTACAAAAGGTCGTGTAATAACGTTCATTCATTTCTTTGTTCCACCATACAGTTGTTGAGCTCGAAGCGACCGGACACGCAAAATAAGTGCCAGACTCCACAAAACTATTTCATTAACTTGATAGTTTTACCGGCCAGAAACTTCATACAGTTTTGTCAACTGAAAGTAAATAATGATGTAGTCTTCCACCTTAGCTGTTCCGGACTCTCCTGGTCCGGATTAAATTGTCATTGCGAACTCGTCAGTTTAAGTGATCAATCCTCCAGATATGCAAATTGGCCTCGATTCACTGTGAAACTGAAAAACACCGGTTCATTATTCCAGAATTCATGAATAGCTATCGGCTTCGGCTCGATTTACTGACCCGGAATAATTGATGGTTCATTGTTCTATTCAAACAGTATAACCATTCATACCAATCCCTGCATACTATTGCATGAAACTACAAAATATTCCACACTCAAACCGTACTCGAAGTTGTATGGGCAACGTTGGATTTAGGTTTTGTTGCATACATTAAATAATAACCGAATGGATAATGAAATGAGTGCACACAGCCAACATATTAGGATTTGTCCAGATACTAATCATAGCTCAGTTTGTGACAAATTTGAGTATTTGGATTTCTGATCAATGTATGGACATAGGCGGTGAAATAGGGTCATATTAACATTGTAGGAGATAAACAAGAATTAAACGATGAACGGATCAGGCAGTACCAATAAATATATAATCAATGACTGGTCTATGTACAATGAATTATCAAGGTAGTGATAAGTTCACTACGGATTCCCTCTGGACGCAAAAAAGTGATTTGCTAAAGTCTGTGGTGGACACTTGAGAAAACCTGAAGTATGTTTTCTTCATAATTTGCGAACAACTGGGAAAGCTCTTGAGAATTTAACATGTGGCCGGATTCGAGCAGGTGTTTTTTAATGGTATCCAACTTGTATTGAAGGTCCATTTCGGAACATGTCCCGAGATTCGATTGTGCAATGCCTTCACCATATGACCTCCGTACTGCAATCCGCTTGTAGGGTAAAATTCGTAAATAAGGTTGTGTTCGGCGAATGTTGGCACCGCATGTTTTTTCATAGTTTCAGGCACGCGCATTGCTGCATGCGGTTCGGTGGGTTTGGCTGAGGTATATGTGTGATTCACTGCTGACCTCAGCTTTTCTCCTCTCCTTGAATGGCGATGATAGGCTTACCAGATTATGGTTGGTCGAGCGTCAACTGGTTTTGAACGTTTTTCGACAAAATTTCCAGGCTAACCTCTTTGAATGAGAATCTGCTTGATGCAACTGAGTTCTTCGGACAGACTTTCTTACAAACAAACCTTGTGAACCCTGATATAATGTCCGCATGCGCCTACGTTTGTGTGTAACTGGTGAAAATTTGGCGGTAAATAAATGAACAGTCCGGGTCTTTGTTGAAAGCTGTCTCTAAAAAATGTCATCTTTGAGCCTCACTAAGCAGACGTCCAAAATTTGCAACTGGGTTAATGTCAGTGAAGCCCAACAAAGCAAGACATTGTTAGCTAAAACAAATGAGACAATTGCTACTGCACGTACTCACACCAGGCGTACTTACATCAGGCGTATGCACTTAAACGTTTCGAGAAATAGCCGAGATCATCACTTAGCTAAACTTCGACCGTTTCACCATCTGTAGTGATTTCCATATCCGGTGACCACTTAATCACTAAGAACCAATGGAAATTTGGTGATAACTGTATACTTGAAATTTCATCCACTTACTGCATGATCGAATGTTGAAGCACTCTAGTATCAAGGACGAGTCAAGCTGAGAAATTGCTTCAAACAAGAGATGAGTGGCCGACATCTATGCGACCACACGTTCAGCGCACCAAGTATTTACTAATATTATTAGCTAAAGTTTCCAGCCACTCTCTTAGGAAAACTGTATAGAGTAAAAATTAACGTCCTTGTTCAATTTTCAAGTTGAACATCACTCACATTTGATCTAATAGACTTTTTAGCCAACCTCTTTCGAAAGGAAGCACTAGACTCGAGTTCCACTCTCATTAGGGCTCATCAGTAGTGCATATCCTTGCCACGGCCGGGATTTGAACTCCGACCATTCAATCATGAGGCAACTGTGTTAACCCCTGCGCCATTGACCTCACATTAGGCACGACCGAGTTGTCACATCTGAACGCTCAACCAATTGCACTACTGACGAGCTCTAATGAGAGCGAAACTCGAGTCTAGTGCTTCTTTTCGAAAGAGGCTGGCTAGAAAATTTATTTGAATGCGAAGGCTGCGTTCAAACGTGAGTCATGTCCAACTTAAAAACAAACCAAATCCCCAGTTTTCATCAGTAAGTTGCTGTTTAGCAAAATACAGACGAACCGTATGCGTGGGAACGCGCATTCAGAAATTGCAACCGAGACCGTATCAAGGATGTGGAAAGACGTTTAACTAGGGCAGAATGATCATAACGGAATAAACATTTTCCAGCAAGCGAGTGTGACATTCTAAAATGCTGCAACACAATAAATTCAACGAGACTATAACCAGGAATGTTGCTACATTTAGAAGAGTGCATCAGGCACTCCTAGAGAAAGAGAATGTCCTCGGTTAAAATCTCAACAATTCAAACCGGAGTAGGATATTGTCAAATACGGAGTTATTATTCATTTACAGAAGAGAGGATAAGTTTACACGGGGTTAAGAATGGTTTCTAGTGTGAGGAATGGTATCTGGAAAGTTTCATTTCAGCAACCTGAAACAAGGAAAGACATCGACCTGTTGCTCAACGTGACACTCGAACATTTAACAGACTGAGGCTTCGGAAGAAACGTGTTGCCGATCAGTTTTATGGTCAAATATCAGGAAGTTGTCCGTAGATTATGTCGTTCAGAAGAAAAAATGAATGATATACATCTGAATTTATTGCGAGATAAGGAGTCCGTATTGTACTGACTGGTCAATTCCGGAGAGTCAAGTGAGGAGGACGTTTCAGAATGTCATCACTTTCATGTTTGAGCAACAGCAGATTCGTGCAAACGTGTATTGGTTTCAAATAGTACGGAAATCTTGATACGAGAAAAACTGCACCTTACAGAACAATTGCTGTCGAGTGACGGACCTCAGAATGGCCTTTTCTTTGAAATTGATGTGATGTTAGCGTTTTGTCAACAGTGAGCAATTTGTTCTGTGTTATGCACTCTATAAATACATACAAAAAAGAAAGCCAAAATTCCAAGCACATTGTTTGAACCCAGTTATCGGCAGCGCATCCATCTGTCCAAATTTGACAGCTTTTTATGCAACTGTGCTGTACCCATTCCTTTCCAAAGAGTTTGATCTAAACGATTTTTTATAAAATGCATTGAGACAATAAATCGTTTAAGTTGAACAATTAAAAGATGGAAATAACCTCATTTCCATTACCTTATTTCAATAATGAATGGAAGAAACAAAGAATGACAAATGCTGACTGACAGCAAATTGTGTGATCGTTAAAGAACTTTTTCGGCGGCGCTGGAATTTATTCTGGAGGTTGGCTAAACCAATAATTAGGCTGTCCAGTGGTTTTGTTTCATAGATCAAGCTCTCGAACGATTGATAGCCTGCAAGTAATACTTCAGACTACTTTGCTTTAAATTACAACTTAAACTGGAAACAGGAATGACACATGAAAGATTTGCTTTCCGTGCTGCCGTTAACGTGCAATCAAATTGACGTAATCACTCCGCAAAACTGGCATATGTTCTGTCCTAAGCAACAACAGATAATGGGATTGTCAGCCGATACTGCAGTGTAGAGGTATGCACTGTAGTGCGTTTGCTTACCGCTACAACGTCTTCCATTAAACTAGCATAAATTGAATCCCGATTCATCCTTCCGAATGTTTCACTCCAAAGAACACTTCATATTCTATTCCACGCTTAACTGTCTTTTCCCACAGGAGAAGTGCACATGTATTTCACGTGTTTCCACTGAAGGTTTTTAGCAAATGAAGGCCTGATTAGCAGGCCCATCAGTGATGACGAAACGGGTGAGCTTTTTCAACGGTCCTTATGAGTGCATCAAGAGTAGTGTGGGATTTGGTCAGTTGCTTATTCACTATCAATTTTAATTAGGCCGTGTAAACTATAATCCGCTTCATTCTGGTTACCAAAAGAACAGTGCCACAGTTAATTCTTCCAATAACTCTGGAGAGAAATTTGAATCGGACGAAAATTAAGCGTCCAAGCTAACTCAGGGAGTTGTCATTCTGTAACAAGCGACCTTATTGCCTGTAAGGCTCGGACAATTTTCCTCTGAATACACAATTTTCGTCTCGTAATTTAGTCCCAACTTTCTCCGTAAGAGAATGCTGAACCTAACAACTGGACAGGATACTAAACTTGATTCATCCAGAGTGGTGAATAGCCCAGAGGTAATTGGTTCGGGAAACACGTTTCTATGATGCCGCCTGCCCATTTTCAATGTGCACTCAAGTCGGCTTCCATGCTGTCCTCAGTTTGTCATGTTCAGTGGTGTTCACGTATCTCCTGCTACAGACTTCCAGCTGGAACAACCCAACCCGCTCCATAAAAATCACGAAAGATTGAACACATCCTGAAGTCACATATTCAGGCAGCAAATCCCCGAGTGGCACATAAGCGACCAGGTTGAAACCGAACGGGAGTTACAGCTGAACTATACGAACAGGCTAATGATGCTACAATCAACGACATGAACTCGCGATAAACTAACTTGTCCAGTTTCATGAATAAAAACTTCTAAGGTGCTGTGCTTCCATAATCAAAGGGTGGTAGTGGACGTTATGATGTATTCAGTATGATATATCAGACGAAATGTGAGATATCTGTGTAGTGCCGCCAAATGAGTACGCAAACAAAGTACACATTTTGTACTGTGTTACAACAGCAATTTAGAAGTTGAACACTGCAAGACGGAAGAAAAACACAGGTGGAAGTTGAATACAACCAGTTGTTGGAAAGTATGAAACACTTCACGCGTTTACACAAAGAAGTGCGACGCTACGTGAGTGTCTTTGCAAATGGTTTAAGAATGGCGTCAGATCAACAGGCACACGCAGAGCATGAATGGAATTTGGGGATTCATTTGTTTAGTCACATATGGCGATCATTCTTGTTTCAGCATATACACGGAATTATCTGTAATCATCTCCCCTGTTTGCATTTGGTAATTACAAAGGAACAATTTGTGTATCATCATTTAACACCTGTTTATCATCACCGTTCGAGGTGTTAGTTCTCTCCACGTACTGAAACCCTGTCAAAATTGATTGCATTACTAATGAGTAGTGTGGCAGATTTATGCTGTGTCTGTCGCTGGTTCGAATCCAGCCAAAGCCCTGACTTTTCACAGTTGGGTTTCATCTAAAATTGATTGCGTTTAGCTAGCTTCTTCAAGCAGTACGGTTAGAGTATACCAGCATGTAAGTATGCTCTGCCCTTGGTGAGTATGGACTATGCTAACATTGCTTGGTGTAACCGTGGTTGGGATGAGCCGTTTTGTGCGTGTACCATGTGCTGAACATACCACTTTCAGTAAATGTGCATGGGTATCCTAATTATCAAGTAATTACATGTTTTTCCCATGTTTTTTAAATAAGCGATTTTCATGGGACTGATCTGAACTATAGTCCGCATTCCCATCTGATGGCAGCATACAACAGATTAATGAAATAAGGAGGCTAATAGGAGTAATCCGAGAGACGGCACTATTTTGTGTTCCTTCAGTACGTCCGACAGAGTAAACCGCATAACTCTATGCATTAGCAGCAAAAACATGGCTCTCTAATTACACTAGAACTGACTGAATTGTTTTGCTTTATGTTTTAATCTTGCGACAGTATTAGATGCAGATGTTGGGACAATAACCAGCCATGAATAACGTTCACGGGAAGCACTATATGGCGTGCCCGATAATTATCAATTAGTTAACATCATCCCAAGTGTGTTACGGAGAACGAGTGAGCTAATGAAGATGACCAAGTAAATGTCACACGGTCGTGAAGGTGACACGTAAACGGTATGTTTGCCTTCCGAAAAGGCTGACTAAAGCCACCACACAACGGCATTCAACTACAATTAACAAGATGTACTTTGCCACAAAAATACGCACACGCTCTATCTCCAATCCAACGTTTTTTTCATACTCAAAAACTAAAGCTCCGCATTCTACAGCCTCGTTCCGCGTACATTTCTTCAGTTGTTCGGTTGAAATCAATTATGACGGTGACACTATCAGAGGTTTACCTGAACGGCTCCTTGAGTCACCTGGTCAGAGTCCGTAGTAGACTTGCAGAGTCAAGGAGTCATAGTTGTCCAACTTGTGGATACTACTCATGTCCATCGATGCCATCAATGTATTCCGCCCAGTTGACGGTTCACAGCTGAAGACATTTGAAATTCACCTGGGTGACCGATCTCGATTGGATCAGACGCGTCTTGGTCAGAATTTGGAACAACCTTTTATCATATCCCACTTTGTGAACTCTCCAAAACCTGCTGTTAGGTTTACGTTTTAATTTTGATTTGACACACAAATGACTGAACACAGCAACTTATCCGTTCTCTGATGATTCCTTTGTGTTGAAGATCACGGCAACAATTAACATATAAAAACCCATTATTGTACTCATGGTGGTCACTAAACCTTCGTTATATGGACGGTGAATGAGGCGACTACATCACCCCATTGACACTACCAAGTAAGGTACGTATGGAGACAAAAATTCTGCATCAGATGTTCAGTTTTAGTAATATACTGAAGTGTTGTGGGAGGGGTAAATGAGGTCTAGCAGTGTTGGTTATATATTCACACTGGGAAAATGTTCCATTCAACACGCTTCCAGAATGGTGCAGTCTTCTGGTGCAAAGATAAAACTTTATCTCTTTTATATAATTTACTCCAAATCAAAACAGCAAGCCGTTAATTCAATAGCTAAAGCATGTTAGGATTGTAGATTTTCTAAACGTCCGCGATATCGGAAACGCAGTTGATTAGGCTTGCACTGAACTAATACTTCGACTAAGAAAAACTTCAGTTTACTTGTCCCTTCAAGGCAAACCCTGACAACGAAGATCTTCATCAAAGGCAAAATTAAGATATGGATCATTTGATTACAAACTATCCACGCACACAGAAAGGCTACAACCGAATATTAGAAGCTTTTAAACGGTAAACAGTGTGTTGTCACTGAGCATGGTTTCCAAATGGGACCGCATAGTAGGAATAGTCTTCCAGAGGGAATAGTTGCTGAAACACCTTATTTTGCATCAAATCGATCCCTACATATCCGAGCATTTTGTCATGATTCAAACGAAGGCTTTCATTTCTGACGAGCAACGTTGCTACGCCTATCCGTCTTCCATCATCAGCTGCTCATTCTGTCTCTTCAAATTACCTTATCTCTCATTTGAACATATAATCAAAATGTGGAGAGCTCAAAAACCCGAATTAATCTATTCATTCAACTCCGGTTCACTGTGTCCGAGCTCGTCTATATCGCTTAAATGGCTGGCAATATACCTACGCCAATCTTCATCGCAAAAGTATGTGTTGCAGGTTTTTACTCAAAGTATTGATTCGCCTAGTCAGTCTCGTTAAGGATCGGAGTGGTTTTTAGTTGTAGCTTGGCCAGTCCAATCAACCGACATCAAATAGACACTGAAAGACTGGTAGGATTTCTTCTACCATTTTTGTCATTGATACTGACGGAGAAGAAAAGATTACAATATCGAGTATATCTCAGCCATTATTAACATTTTGGAATTAATGCATTCTGCACGCATGTGTGGGGTATCTTAGGCATGTTTGATCAACCAGACTGCTTTCAGGTCTTATCGGAAACAGAGATGTGTTCATACCTAGTGTTGCATGACTGTTGATTATCACTCACGGACCATGACGAACATATTGGTGTTGACGACAGTGGTAATGATTGTTTTTTACGGACCACCAACGTAGTAATTAGACCGTAGTTAATGCCCAAACGTCTCCAGTAGACGACTGATTATCCAGTACAGTGGATTTGTGATTAACACACGTAAATTGTCTCAAGTTTGCACGTTTGTCGTGTTAGTTCACATGATTAGACTGTGTCGGATAGACTGCTCACTAATGCATCTGGAGCAGTCAGTCCAAATCTGTGAGCATACTGCATCAAAAGAATCGGCCCGGAGACAGAAATGTTTGTAAAATATGATATTCTTATGCAGAACAAAGACATGAATAAAGGGAAGTTTTGGTTTAGGTTAACTGGGGATTAGTAGAAGATTTTGGTTTGTAGAAACTGAACATCACTCGTGAATGATCGCACTTGTGGCATTTTCATTGAGAATTCCGTCAGCCTAATTCAAAAAGGAGCATTACTCGAACTTTGGTTTTGTTTGAGCTCATCAGTAGTGCACGTGTTTGCTACGAATTGGATTAGAACTTTAGCCAGGCTCTCACTAAGTAACCGCGTTTACCAGTGTGCCATTAATTTCATATCAGGTGTGACTGAATTGTCGTGTGAAAAAACTCAACCACATTTGCTTGTAAGTAATGATCTGGTTGCCGGATCACCTCGAGAGGAGACAGATTAACTGTCCCGCTAACTCCGATCAATAAACCCAGGACTACGACTTCTGTCTAGATTGAAATCATAAAAATACTTAACTTATTGAGCGGTTTTTAATTGCTGGTTCTAATTGCCTTGAACATCACTCATAGCTCATCAAAACCATCTCATTCACGTGGGTCTTTCTTTCAAGCTGAAGAGTCGCTGATGTTCAGTTTAGATTACGTGGATAACCAAACTTTTTGTGTTGCAATTCCTAATTCCCTCAGGTAACTGAAATAGATCAACCGTTTATGGCTAGTCTGAAAACAAATAAGCAATTACCAGTACTCCGGAAAGGCGTAGATCATGCTATTTGTCGCGGTTAGAATAAAAATTGTGAATAATTATATTTGCCAGATTACCTACCAGACAGTTTTCGATGAAGTCATAAAAACGAAAGAACAAACAAATTGGAAAGAGATGAAAGTTTTCTCACGTGAATGGCAAAAATTCTAGAAGCATGACTGTAAAAAGCTGTGATAATTAGGCTGTAGAGTGAACCCCATTTTTGTAGATAGCCCCACTGACTACTAACGAAGCACAGGATAAAAGGTTCGACCTGGTTTAGTCTCATCAGAATCGTGCATGTCCGGATATTGCAAGCATGAACCGTGCAGATGGAATGTAAGATATCAAGAAAGCAACTTACATATTTCCGGCGACCGTAACCACCCTATTTAGTCAATAAGCGTCTGTTTCATCATTCTAATATTTATTCACGGGTCGTAGCTCCAGTTCGCGATGTGCACGGTGCTGTTGATACCCACCAGCTGTAAATCGCTTGGTCGGTTGACACTGAAACATTTAGCATTAAGTAAAAACTATATCACAGTTAGGTTGTTGAACTCTTAAGATTTTGACAGCGCGCCTGAAAGTAATTGGTCAAGTCAAAAAGTCCTTGTAAAGACGCTGACTCTGGAAATCATTTCGTCAAGGCAAATATGCCCGACACATGCACATATTCCTCTAGATGTGGATTTGGCTTCACTGTTCAGAACAACTGATAAGTTTCTGTGTTATCCACAGCCAAGCTTCCTTATACTCCCGCATATCCCTCTAGTCTTTCATAGCAAACAAAATTCACCGTTGGTCGCCAGACGTGAGCGACACTTGGCTGGACTAGGGTAAATGGAGAGGCTTCATAATATATATGGCCATATAGAACCAACGTGAGTTTGATTTCAATTTTTGGTCACTGTACAGGAGTTTGGCTTTCACTCGTGCATATTCTTGCATATCTTTGTCAGAAGTACAAAATCAACCATGATCTCATGGGGCAATTATACTGACTGATATGCTGATGATCTTACGTTAGGCAAATGGTTTGTTAGCTGAAACTAGCTAGTATCTACATCAGTGGATCCACTGGAAGTCTGCAAGTTTCAACGCCTAAGTGCACCTGACTTTGTCTTGGACGGTTGTAAAAGGGTATAGATTGAAGTGAAATCAACAACGATAGAAAAACAAGGGGAGTGTTTTATTTTAGTCGTGCTGAGGACCAAGTCAGCATAAATCAAAATGAGGTTGAATTGATTAGAATAAACGGTTGTAACCACCAGATGGCAGTTAAGCACGAGTCAAGAGCGCATCAGTAGGTATCGACTTGTTAGGGTCAACGTCAATGCTCTTAGATCACAGCAAAGTTGGTATGCCGGTCAAACCGATATGCAGCTCCATTCAAGACTGAACTCACCTTGACAGTAAGAGAATGGTGCAAATAACTCGAGTAAATAAACAGATGTTGCAGCATCATCAATCGTTCCTATAGACCAAGGTCCATACAATGAAAAGGAATATATCTCACAGGATATGACGGTAAATGCAGCCTTCTCTGGGTCAAAGTCGTCTCTGACATGTAGAAAGTATACGGAGAGTCAACTCAGTGCAAGTCAGTTTCATGAATAGCCAAATAAAAAGCTACAATACACTTGTTATTTCATGAGGTACTCATAGGATTAAAGGAAGTTTTTTCTTTAAAAAAATGATCTAAAAACTGAAAAATTTAATCGAAATTCAGAGAGTACCAGCTGGCTGAAATTCACGATAAAGCTGTGTAGCTGGAAGTTCTAAAACAAACGCACTAACATTTCAAGGGCCGTGCCAGCTTTCCCTGTCATTGAAAGAAAGATTGAAAATTTCTGGGACTCTACGCTTCAGGTCTCACTCGTAGACAATAAGTTCCCATCAGTGGTTAACTAAAATGTGATCGATGAACAACAAAACACAGAAAAGCGTCACTTTACAGTTAAGTTAGTTGACCCGAAATTGTTACATTTTCTCCTAGCCGTACAAACCGTGCAGACTATTTTCAGCAATTCTGTTCACCATGTGTCACGTTTTGTACCCTATCACAGTACCGAGTGACACACCAACTGCGCTAGTTTGGGAATGAATAATGGGAATAACAGCAGGTTTAGAATGGAGTACTGAAGTACACCGTTAGTTGCACAGTGCCATTCACAGATTGGGCCATTGAACGTGATAAGAAAATGTCGGCTTTTCAGATGACCTGATTTCTACTGGTGAAGAACAATACATTGGATTGTGTGATTGAAGATATAGAAGAGTTTGGCTCAATGTTGTCAGCGTCTTTGTCCAACTGTTTCCGGGCTTTGAGTAGTTTTGTTATGCATAGGCACTTTCATAACCCAGGTTGATCGTTAGACAATAATGTATAGCGTGCAATGTAAGCTCTCATCTGGTCAATTGTTATAACTCCAGAAACTTCGGGATAACTATTTATAATTTAACTCATCTGTAGTTCACATGCTTGTTATGATAATTTCCATAAGAAATATGAAATACCTTTTGAACCTTTCAGACTTCCGAAAGCATAACACAGTTAAGAAGGCGATTGCTGATTGTACTCTAGAAACAGCACACATGGCGTGACAGCTATAATCGTTGTGCTTCTTAGCACAATGAATCACAATGACAGTAACTTAGACTTGCTAAAGCAAACTCAAGCAAGTGGGTGTAGGATAGTCGGACGATTTTCCATTTTTATCTACAATGTTTTACGATAGTCATCTACCGATACTACCTATCAATTCCACCTGATAGTGGCGTCTGTTGCTCGATTGCGAATACAGAATAACCGACGTACTGTTGCGCAGTCATAATTAGTAAGGATTGGTTACGTGCGAACAGCTTGGATACAAGCTGTTTTTGTGCACCACTTCAGTATATCAGCTGTTTTACTAAGGCAAACCTGATGACAGCCCTGATCATTTTAACTTGAATTGATTGCTTGTTTTTACTTGATAACGATTAGTTTCCCACTTCTAGCCAACACATAACGTCTGTTTCTTGTTTCTCGTCTCCCTAGTTGACTCTGTAGTGAATCCTTTAGAAACCACTCAAGGAGGAGACTATATGAACTGCCCTAGGTTATTCTATAGTTATGGGCGCGTGGACGTTACTGCAAGGATTAATCACCAAATGTGGATAAGAAACAATCTAGCTTGAAAGGTTTCTGACATTTCTGGCAGACTACCAAAACCCAAAGTGTATTCCTTAAGCTTGTGATAAAGAATGATACTGAATATGAACCCAGTAAAGTTTACTAGAGAGTATTCAAATGTAAGGGTGTTCGATGATTTGGGTATAATTCAGAAAAGATGTAGATTGAGATGCTGAGCCACTGCTGAGTGAACTGTAACAGTTTGTCAGAGGGCCATCAAATCGCGCTCAGAAGTGTTCACTTGTGGTTTTATTGGTAACTAGCAAAACAGCAAAAACCTAGCAATTCCGGGGCTCTCAGTAAGAATATCTAATTAATCGAAGTATTTTTTGCTGTTCAGCTTGTTAGTTAACAAAACAAAAAAACCAGCTGCATAAATTGCATAAGCTGTAATGTTTTCAAAAATCGGCGAGAGCAGAATAACTGTTACTTTATGAATAACCTTAAAAGAGTTTGACCATATCAGTCACATATGTGATTAGCGTCAACCGCTTGATGGATGTTACTCTTTTACCTAGTAAATGGCGGAAAACCTTGTAGAAGCGCATAGCTCAGATGCGAGCTGGTCATTTCTGTACTCATTCTACTCAATGCTATGCTTTAGTTAGCTGTACCTAATTGGTAGCAAACAATAAGTGGCTCGAGGCAAATATCACTTATAGTAAACGCAGCAACAAGACTCAGTTTTTATAAGATTCGCCACCGTGGGTACACCTGCAATAAGTGAGTGATTAGATAACACGTACTGTTAAGATTTCGTATGATTCTCATTTCACAGGGGTATAGGTTTAAACAGCAACTTATACAAACTTGGTTTTATTCTAATGCAATGAAAATTTACAGTCATCGCCTTCCTCAATGTACGTGTAATATACTAAGATATCAAAGCCAAGGATAGTGGTACGGAAGCAATGGTTGTAACAACCAGAGGGCACTATTCATTTTTTGCATCGCCGCCACCTGAGTGGCGCTATACGGAGAAAGCAGTTATGTCACTATATGCCTCAGTGTACTGGTTCTCTAATGACAGTGTTCATTTTTCATATGTTAACTTATTGTCTCGTTAGCATTTGCATCCTACATCCAATCCTACAATATTATCATTTTTACAGTACAGTGGATAGAGTCGTGCATCGCTTTTCTGTCTTTGACTCGAAGAATTGATAATTTGTAGCGTGAGTTCTGAACATAATTCCGGGAACGTCTGTAAACTGTAAATTCTCATTTACATAGTATCGAAACATACCGTTTAGTAGAGGGAGTCGGGTTTTAGAGAATGTCCTTCATGAACATAATAGAAATATTCAGTACTAGGCAGCATAGAATGATACAGTAACTTTCAAGTTATGATTCGTTCTAGTTCAAGTTAGCTAGCCGCATATAATAAAGAACCGTCAACTGACATTTCATTGGAACCAACCTTCACCGAAAACTCCAATATTCGCTTTGAAATACACATACACTGAAGATTTCCTATTGCTCACGCAACATTCCTACCTAGTAATAAACCTCATCTTAAGACAAACGGTTTGATTAATTCATCGTACTTAGGACCTATTGACCAACCCATAGTCAGTTTGCGTTACCTTCCTTGGTAGGGCATAATACAACACGATCGGAAGGCGCTACTTGATCGCCCACGTCTTTAAAACAGCCGCTGTTCAATAGAAATTCTAAATGGCTGTTTTGTTTCAGATTGACATTAAATTACCTCCCTTTCAGTCCTCCCGGTATCCGCAGTAAAAGTGTACGCCATCTGTCACAATCTGTCCCCGCTCATTATAATATGACAGGCAATCCTTATTTTCATGACCCCGTCTTTCTTTAAACTACACCGTCTCAGTCGCAGTGTGTTACTTGTATATGCACACCTGTAGGATTCCTTTTTTACACACTCAGTCTTCCCAAAAGATCAGCTCATAATGAACTTATGGGACATCATATTGCCTGAGACATCCGACTTTTCAAGGTTTATCGTGTAACTCTACAATAATGTTGAGATTCGTGGGTTAGCTGCGTTCGCGTGTTTAACTCGGACTACCCTTTCGTCGGCCTGTTTTTTTATGGGACTAATCTCTGAAGCCGGTAACCAGCAGGTCCCAGTTGATTGTTTCATTACGAAAACAGTCCAGCATCCTAAAAACGCTAAACCATACACCTGATTAGTTCGGTCAACTAATATGGCAAGTTATTTCGACTACACACTGATGAAGTTAGCACTTAAGGACAGGTTATTCGTCCAGTGTGAGGTACATGAGGTTGGAAAGAAGGCTGTCTGCGAAAAGATTAGCTACGTAACCTTATTCCAGACAGACGGAAACATTGTCTTATATACCATGTCATGCACTAGTTATTAGATGTCTTTCCCCAAACGATTTGAACACATTTATTCCCATAATGCGCTTTGAGTATACATCATGGAAAAGAGAATCGAAAAGTGTTCAGTAGGTTTCAAGCAGGTGAATCAGGTTGCTAGAACTACATTTTCTCAATTTATACTACTGCTTATAATGTATTGAGCCCGTATATCGATGAAACAGAAAGTAAACTATAAAGCTCTCTAAAAACTGTGGTCTTTTAGAACAATTTGCCACCTTTCCCATTATAAGGGCAACCTGTTCCTATAGACAAGGATAGCAGTTATGATAAAAATCTCTAAATGAGACACTGTGCTTTAGCTAGTGGACACTAATGGTCGAAAAGAACCTTCCTTTTATTGATACGCATGAGAGAGCGCCTACTTCCCTTTGTCCAGGTAGCTAGCTTGGTAGAGAGAGGACAGATAGAACCAAGAGGACTCTATCTGTACTCACCATGTAATATCGCACCAAGCCTGAGCTCAGTAAGGAAATTCTATTTGGACCTGAAAACGTTTAGGTGGAAGGCATGCAATGTCTCAATAATCGTCCGTCACAACTACGACGGACTGACACCAACTTCCTGTCAGTAGTCCGTCATAAACACTCCTTACATCGACTAGCCTTCAGCAGACTATGTGTGAATTGTAAGGAAATGCCGAAATTGTGTGGCCATCACTGGCGACCGCAAGATGATCAATATCACTTCATCACAATGAGGTGGACGTTGAACGTGAAAACTGAAGCTGATTCATTTCTCCAATTGGTAAGCATGTTGAAATGCTGTAGCACTGTGAGCTTAACTGGCAACGTGAATGGACTACACCTGCGTAAGCAAAACGTGATCTCCATGGTTACGCACAGGTAAGTCCAGTTTTGGGGCAATCTGCTTAATATTTTAGCTACCTCTAACTAGTCACCTTGGTGTCATCCCATTGGATAGTGATACTTGTTGCTCTGTTATTCTAAACGCGTGCGACGCTGAGAATAAATATAAGTTACTTCAATGCAGTTGGTGGAAACGGTTAAATTTCTGCAGTCGCCTAACCCGGTTTACTTTATCGAAACTGTGTGCGACCTCACTTTTTTAGTCGACGATACTTTTGACTACAATCACCTAGTAAAACTGCTCCTTATCTGTTCAGTCACAGCTATTTCACACGGTGCGTTTCTAAACTTCTGGATAGACAGTCGTGACGAGGAATATAAGATGACCTTACATACGACACAAGATGTAGAACAGTACACTGTTGTGGTCATTACTTTTCGTTTGCAGTGATCTGCGGGAAGAAGAAAAGTGCTTTACCTTAGTATTCATAGTATGTTACGTATTAAAGAGACAGAGGGAATATAAGAAGAGCTTTATATGCTAGCAAACAGCTGCTATTTCGTTGTAAAATATTCGCACCAAATTTAGTACGAATAAAGTTGAACAGTTTGGGCGTCGTGTTTAACATGTTGTTGATAAGCAGATTGAGAATAACACAACGTTTCGAGCAACTTGTAATACTCTACGTTTCAACCACTTCGGGTGGCCCTCCTCAGGAGTGTTGTACTTGTTGTAAATTCGATTACGACATTCCTGTGGAAGTCTACCCGAGGTGGTTGAAACGTAGAGTGTTACAGCTTGCTCGTAACGTTGAGTTATTCCCAATTTGTTTATCAACTGCTATTTCGCTTTGGTAGTGTACTCGAAAGGCTCTCGGGGTTAGTTATGCAAAATAACGATTACGTTTGTTAGCCAATTAGGTTATATCTAATATTTCCAAAGTAACCACGTTTCCCCTACTCTGCAACAAAGTTGGTCTACAGTTTACAGCCATTTATTTGTTACCCATTAATTAAATTTCCTAAACCGCGGTATTTGTAACTTGGTTAAGTACTGAAGATCTTTCGCTTACTTTCCCTCCTTCATTCAAAACCAAATCTAACTTTTTATTCTGGTACGAAATTACCTGTTATCCAGTTTAATGAGTTGACTGGCGGTATCCCCACTCGTGATTTTCGTCAGTATGTTTGTCGTGAAACTTTGCATACTCCTTATAACGAACCAGTGAGTACAGCGATGAAGACTGAAATATCTGCTGTTAACTCTGGCGAATAATATGACACTTTTAACCCCAACAATCGTTTTTATGCTCGAGAGAGTTTGAATAAATGAAAAAATGCATTTTCAAACGTGCCTCTTTGGAAACAAACGGCAGTTCTCTCGAGACGGAGTGAGAAACAGCAGTATGGACTATAAACCGTGTCCATTTCGTCTGGTAATATACCTGTGAATTTTTTACTACGGATATAAAACCGTTATATTTTAGCAAAAATTTGAAATGGCTCATCCAAAGTGATTCACTTTATTTGCTTGAGAATCCAGTACAACCAAAATTTCACAGCAACATGGTCTCACATGATATAAACTGCTAGAACTAGTCAAAATTATCCGTTTCATAAGCTCCTGGCCACCCACTATAAGAGCCCGTCTCAGTAGGTATGCTAGAAGTGTGATACATCCTCAGTGTTGTGTTCGAGTTAAAGTTGTCGCCGTTCCCGATCAATGGGGTAAACATAGTTTCAGTAGTGGACGATTAGAATCGTGTTATTCTAAAACTAATAAATTGTGTACTCCTACAGTTTACCTAAATTTATAAATATTTCAAGAGAAACTATACAGTAAATTGAGGTGTACAGTTTTCCTTCAACGGATCTCACCAGTTGAGGGATGTGGCGACTTTTGACAAACATGACAGCTACAGTGAATATATTTATACTTATAATAACTGTTGAGTAGTCGGGGATTTGGTTCATTATCAAGTTGACCATCACTCACATTTGATTGCAACTTTCGCATTCAAATAGACTTTCCAGCCAGCCTTTTTCGAAAAGAAGCACTAGACTCGAGTTTCGCTCTCATTAGAGCTCATCAGTAGTGCATATCCTTGCCACGGCCGGAATTTGAACTCCGGTCATTCCAATCATGAGTCAATCGTGTTGACCACTGCGCCATTGACCTCACATTAGGCACGACCGACTTATCCAATCTGAACGCTCAACCACTCTCGCTTGTGAGCAATGATCAGGTTGCCCGGTCGTCTTGACGAGCTCTAATGACAGCGAAACTCTAGTCTATTGCTTCTTTTCGTGAAGAGGCCGGCTGGAAAGTCTATCTGAATTCAAAGGCTGCGATCAAATGTGATTGATGTTCAACTTGATTATGATAACTGTATAAATGAGAAATTTATTAGTCGGAAGTAATATGTAAAAACAGGCAATGTAACAAGAAGTGTTTACCAAAGACAATAAGGCAAATGCTGGAGTTTCTGAAGGCCGCAGTTCACAGGACCACCAAGGAATCATCGTCATTCGCTGGTATCGTGTTATCACAAAAAACTACCGTTGTTTCTTCTTTCGCCAACAATAGGATTGCTGTTTGCAGAATGTTCAGTAATTTGATTAAGACCAAATGGTGCTACAGTCATGCACCAAACTGTTTGCAGATCGTGTACTCCAAAAGTGAGAGTATACTAGCAAACGTTTTTCTAATTCACCAGCAACAACTTGTGTGTTTTAATGTGAGTGAGACAGAAAAGTAGAACTACCGTCATTTGACAGACTGGTATTCTGTGCATCAGCTAAACTTGTACAGCAGCAATATGTCAAACAATTCGAAGTGTAGTTTACATCAAAAATCTTCAGGCTCATTTCAGGATAGTCCACTACCTAATGTAAACTGTTTATAATGAAACAGTTGAACTTGGAACAATAAGTGGTTCACATCTTAGCAAACTACGCACTTGAGAGAACGGCTATTCAATTTAACAGCAATGCACACTTGTAAAATCATAGTGATGCATCTGGTGAACGAAAGTTGTTGTCTTTTCCTGATATATTTGTTTTGGGGAAAACATCATCTCTAAGTCTATAAAGTGTTGTATACTGACAGGTAAAAAATGGAAAAGGATGTGATCCATTAATGGATTAAACAGTAATCGACAAAACTCCTAACTAATGTAAAACTGATAGCAGACTACTTTGACGCCACACTGAATCGGTTGGTTTCTTCTCCTAATTTCAATAGTGCAGGTGGAAGTCGCCAACAAAAAAAGGTGAATATGAAAATTAGGAACAGACTTTTTCATGTTTAGCAGTCAGTGCACGCAGCGAAGGAAACCGTACTTGATTCCACCAGACTGTAGAAGGTTATCGTATATGAGTCGAGAATTAATGTGTCGTACGAGTAGATAGTATATAAAGTAAGGGCAGACGAAATTTTTGCATAAATTTACACGATTCAATACTTGTTGTTCACTGTGAAATCGCATCGCATTTCTGGCCACCCTATTAAAATTTGTCGTGTATGAAAACAGTGAAAATCAAATCCGCTTAGTTGTACGACCTTTGTTGAGAACTGCCATATACGTCAAAAATTTCAGAGAATCCTTGACTGTTAACTCACGTAGGAATAGAGAGGGATGCATAACTGGCTTTGTGCTACCTTTGATTAACATCTCGTCTTAAGTTCCGTGAAACATTTGGAAACGATTTCTAATGAATAATTGGGCGTTCTCTATGTAATTTGTTGAGTATTGTCCATCTTATTTGCGGCTCTGTTGTTCCTTCAGCTAGTTCAACTCGTTCCTTTGCAAATTAAACATACAAATGAATCCTCCGTTTGAACGGTACACTCTATTGATCCATCACATCACTGCAAGGACTGTGACTTAAAATGTTGACCACTCTTCCACGAAAAGAACTAGCTATTCTTGGCATCACTGAATTTACTTTAAGGATGATCACGTTAAACCATCTAAATGCCCAGCAACAGTCACTGTTGAGCAGCGCTCAAATCGTCCGATCAAATCCACCAGGTTGAATTTCGAACATCCCTTGATCGATTAGTTAGCGTAGGTTCCTTGTATTCAGCAGGCTTCCCACCGGGTTCCGTGTGTATTGGTGTACTTTAGGTACGTACCTTTTGCAATTTAAATAAATCTTATGTCATTTTTAGTCGGTTTTGAGATATCAGTTGAATACGCAACGGATTTATTTATCTGGTCGACTTAACGGACGAGCAATTTTAGGTGAATATATGGCCGTAAGTTCGTCAAACCTCCTGTTATGGAAGATCGTTTGATGATATTATGTCAAGAATTATGAAAAAAATGTCTTTCTCAATTTTCGATAAATAGCAAGATGCAATTTTTTGTTCTGTCAGCTAAAAAGGATTCATCGGTTATAAGGTTTTGTTAACAAATAGGTTAACAAATTTATTACATTCGACATCATTTTGATAGTCGTCCAATCGAAAGCAGCCCTCTAGTAACCGTGAACTAAGAAGTATTGCAGTGATACATTCAGAATAGTGATTCAGACTCATGCACAGCTTAACTTACTCCTATGTACAAGGTGCTATTTTTACCGTCAATTCGTTTGGAGCGAAATGGAAAATGCAGTACTTCAAATCACACGGGTGACCTACCTAAACTTCATTGTGTGGTCGCATGTGTTTTGATCGATAATGAGCCTCTTGATTGAGATGTACTGCTTTCATCTGTTCGACCATGATGCACACACTTTGCACATGCTTACATACACATGCGTGTGGATGAGAACATATGGATATATATATATATACCTAAGCAGGTGCACACGCATGGCAGTATACATTGCTGGCAACAAGGGCAGCCGAAATGGTCCATCACAGAGATCACAAACGATGGGCGTCAACGTTGATTATGACACCGCCAATGGTTTGAGTAGTACTGTCCATGGTTCCCAAAGCATACACCATATTCGGTGTAAACATCCTTATGACGTGCCAGTCATATGTGTTTCAGAGTGAATATCTATGAGTACAGTCTTTCTATGTTTGGCACGAATGTTGGAGGGTCTTTTAGATTTTTCTGACAGATGTGTGATAACTGCAAAGCTAACAGGCGGAATCAGAAGGGCATTGGACAGCATCTAATAACTAGTGCGAAGAAGTCTGAATTTTTCAAAGACCCATAGTTTAAGGACTGAACCATACGGAATTAACGGGCATGAGGTTTGTTGGAAAAGTTAGCTTTAATGAATGATAACGGTTACCGATTACTCCAAGCCAGCGTTCCGTGTACGATTACCTTCCTTACTTTGGCCCATTAGGTAGAGAAAGCTCAAGTGGAGATGGGACTGACAGACCTTCGCAATGCAGTCAAAGATCTCACATGCTCGACTGTTAGTCTTATGAGCACCCTTTTTAGTAGGGAGACTTAAATGTAAGCAATGCGCGACATGACCGTAGACGCTTGGTTTGGACGAGCACAGTCTATCTGGGATCACAACTTTGAACAGACCACGGTCAAAATGCCGATTTTAACATTTCATACCCCACACCTTCAACCAGACACTCCACGGTCGGCTTCATTCTTGTTTAGGCTGATAGGAGGAATAGTATTTGGATGGGATTTGGGTACGCGGCGTTTTACATCACGACCAAGTTTCGAACCAATATAGTTTTTACTAGCTCAAATTAGAAATTAGAAATTAACTGTCCCCAGCCAAACTAAGAGAGAGTAGGTAAGTTGAATATCAGGTACAGTGAACGTATAGCCGGATGCGGGCATGCAATCTTAGACGGATGCTTCAGAAAAACATGTTCCGTCAGCAACAGACCGCTGAATTCATTGTGTATGTGTTGATTAATGAGTAGTCCACGAGGTCCAATGTATAAATGTTAACGGTATGTAAAACGCGATATACTGTCACCTGTTGACAATGCGACTTTCGGGCTTAGATGAAGTGACTTTTGCATTTCACCTTACCCGGGTCATCCAAACGGTGTACTGGTGTGCTCGAGTAGATACCTATATCGTCAAAAGTGGAATTTTATTTGATACTGCACCGACATGTGACACGAACAACCTTGTTTCTTTACTTCCTAAGCGATAAACATTGAACCTGGAGTTTAGTGTATAAGGGGTTCACCACAATAAGGCAGTCACCAGATCGAGGTTTCATCATATTTCTACCATTCCCGACTAGTGAACAAGGACTCCAACAGATATATTGCAGAATCAAGTGAATCATTACTGAAAAAACGGTGGAAAAAATAGGCAAGTATGCGTATTCGTAATGTTTCGCTTCTGACTGACCAGATTTCACGGGCCAGCCGAATTGCTTAATTGGACAACTTCCAAAAATGTTCGCTACATTTGCATTGACATAGGCTTTTAAATCAGCCATTTGCGAAAAGAAGCGTTTTACGAAAGCTTGCCGTCGTCAAGCCTCGTCAGTAGTGTATATCTTTGCCAGGGTCAGAATAATCGCCCGACCACGCTTCACAAAGTAACAATGTTGACCACTGAGCCAATATTCTCGCATCAAGCATGAATGAAATGTCACACACAAACACTCAGCTCGTCACCAACGTTTGGATTGCCTGATCATATCTAGAAACACACCCATCTTATCATCCTCACTTCAAGCATAGTGGCATAGTGGCTAACTGGAGTTCTTTTCGAAAAAGTAGTTGGCATTCAATGTTTGTTTTCAACACAGATCTCCAACAATGACGAGCTCGGCAGCAACTGACGGAGTGTTCAGTCGTATCACAAAATTGTAGTCAATTATGAGTGAGATGCAATTTATGTCAGTTACTGCACCTTATTTGAGGAAGACGTGTTGTTAGTGAATACGTTATTCAGAGTGTTAAAAGCCACGTTGAAGTTGCCGGTCGCGACAGGATACAATGAAACCAAACTTATGACGGCAGCAAACTCGACATACGCAATCGCATACATTGATTTGACAGAAGAAAACCAAACATTCTCTGCAGGTACTGACGACTGTTCAGCTCCAACTATTCATATCAGTTCGTTTGGCGTCAGACCGGTCGTCACTTATCCGAGGAATCTTAACAGTAACTTCCACTTGCAGCATTTTCCCACTGTGATTTCCTGCATTTCTTAAGTCGATTAACCAAGGTCTTTGTGCACCCCCAGTGAATCTGTTGTTCATTAGGGTTCAACCTGACTCCTTGTCAGAGGACTTCGTACTTTTGCTAGAGCTCCCAGCCATATATACTTATTACGGTAGACCCCTCTGCGATCGATTAAATGATTTTATTGTTTCCTACCCCCTAACATTCTGCCAACATTTTTCAGGAAAAGTTCTATGTGATACACTCACTACATACATTTGGATTTCTACAAATGTATCTGAATATCTCTCACAAAATCTTAGATATAACCCTTCAGTCGTTCACACAGTTTAACCTAACGTTATTCCATATTTCTTTATTCAGTTTGACCTTTACACAAACTGAAGGACTTTATTAATAAATTAATAGAAAATATTAGCCAAATGAGTTCTTCACAACCGGTACCGAATGCAACTGTTCCCTAACTTTTCTGTGAACCTTGTAAGCATTATTTTGTCCTTCATTTGCCTAAGATCTGACCAATTATCTTGGCAATTTCATTGACAGGAGTGAATTGGCTCCTGTTTTGTTCCTATTCACCATATGGTTGCACAGACTATTTCTTGCGAATCCCGCGATCATTACCCAACGCCTCATAGACAGCGAAAGGATCCTTAATTACTGGTCCGTAAGGAAAATATCCTTAGGCTTGATTTTTGATAAATATCCGGAACAAAACCATTTCAGCTTTAGCTATTGTAGAATCTGGTCAAGTCAACTTTTGGACTTGACGTCTTTATTGCAGCCATTAACACTTCCATGCAGTATCAGGTAATTAACTGCACCAGAGTTGAACATGACTTCATCCCTCTCAAAACTCAATTCTGACGTGTTAACCAAATGAAACCGCATGAGATACTACCGACGTTTTGTCTTTTCTTGAAAGAGAGTGCGTTCTTAAAAAATCCGTTAAAGCACTCGCCGTTAGCGAATTTGTTCACCAGATTGTTCACTTGTCAATCAAGCCGTTGGTCTTATCTAACCATCTGCCTCTTTTTCATGATTAACTGGAAGTAACAGCTCGCTATATGGAAAATTCTGTTAGAATGAGTAGAGCAACTTTCAGGTTTATCCTACTCATCTGTGGGGCGT
Source organism: Paragonimus westermani (assembly GCA_008508345.1). Taxonomy (NCBI): domain Eukaryota; kingdom Metazoa; phylum Platyhelminthes; class Trematoda; order Plagiorchiida; family Troglotrematidae; genus Paragonimus; species Paragonimus westermani. The sequence goes on from QNGE01000112.1 coordinate 165,551, forward strand.
TGGTAACTGATAATCTTGAGACGCTGAATTAATTAGTGGGATGGGTGACCTAGTTGAACCTATTCTGTATGAGTATACTTTCAAAAACACCATCAATTTGACTATTTTATATTTGGTTCAAGCTGGTCAAAGCTCCTCCATTTCCTTACCGTATATCAACCAGTAAAAGTGGAAACATACTAATGCAAACTGAAGGTGGTGGATAAACGTTGGCTTATTGTAGACCTCGTCTCAAGTAGACCATACAAGCAGCCTCAACTCTGCTCATAACACTGCGAACATCACTTATGTCAGCACTCCTAAAATAACTGGATTTCTGTCTACGTGTGAAGTGATGCTTCGAAGTAAACTATCGTTCATTCTATTTCGAAACTTGTACATTATGTGAAGCATGTTCACGTTCTTTTTGTAATCTGTTATGTTGTAGCAGGAACAACAGTATTTCAGCACATATATTGCAAACATTTTTGACGTTTCCCACAGAAACGCAGTTAGCTGTGCAAATTAAACGTTTGAACAAAGAAACGTTCGAAAAACACTTATTCATTACTTATTTTCTGCAATATTTATTAGCGGAGTGAAATAATATGTGACGGTTTCGCGTTTACTCCGTGATCTAATATTAGTAGCTATGCACGCGGATTTCAACTCCTCTGTTCTAAAACTTGAACAACCTACGTTTGTTGAGAATCAGCAGTTCGACTCAACAAAACAGAAAGACATATCCATACTAACAGTATGGTCTGTTTTCCGTTTTGTGGAGTATTGCAGTTCTGACCTTAATAACTGTCAAAAATAATGGCCTAACGGATAGTTGGTCTATTTCCTTGAACTGGTATCTATGGATTTTCTGGTTTACACTTAGTCACTTGTTGTTTGTACGCTGTTTTTGTCACCGTTAAAAAGGGTCTAGTATTCAGTACACGTAGACACTATGATTCACCTGTCTGCTTGTAACCAGTTGAATAAACTTTTCGTGTACACAGAATAATACTACTGAAGTCCTCCAAAGGAGACACATAGTTCACTTTCGCGTTGAACAAAAAACCTTGGTGTTACACAAAACATCAGTTTGAATGTAAGCTTTCAATGACCTTCTCGCACAACGAAGCCTCGTTTTATGGTTTCTGGGCAAGCTGTTATTGGTTTTCCATGTTTCAGTAAGTAAAAAGTAAAATCGATTCCGGATTTCTACAAGAGCAAAATAACATGCAGTCATTTGTTGTTTACAGAACAAAATGTCAGCAGGTTAAATGGACTAAAGTGCATGTACCAGAAACAAGTGAAGTGACTTATTTATTCCCCAAAAATTCATTACCTAACAAGGAACACTAGTCAAAGGAGTAGCATGGCCTCAGTTTAAGGATCTATGACCGTATGCGATGGTCTCCTAATCTAAGCAAAGACTATGCAATTTGGCTAAGCTTTTTCATTCCTTTGTTTGCTAGGAACAAGTCGCATCAATCCACCATGTCCGGCTATCAAACCACAACCCTTAGCTGGTAGCATAGCTCTCATTAGTTCTAACGTTTCAGTCTTGACCTTTTCGTCATTTACGGTTTGACTCTCAACATGACTTGTGCTCGACGAATTTTGATCTTAATTAGTTACAAACCTTCTAAGTTATTTGTTCATCTAATTAAAAATACTCGTTTCTTTCATGTAACGACAAGTCTTGCGTGCGCAAATGGTGTACGAAGTGCTGTGTGGGTTGCTGAAGATGACGCAGTAGGTACGCTAGTAAGCTTTGCGTTACAAACAGGATGCCATGCTGAAAGCGAGTCAGAGCCAGCAGGAGTTACCAGATTTCTGCCAGAGAATGACAACTAGGACAGTCGACAATGGGGAAGTTCGTAATGACGTGGGAAGGAAGATTACACTGAAGGTTGCTTGTACTTTTCACTGTTCGCGGAGTTTTGAATACGGATGTCTGTTACTAATATGAATTGTCAAGAAATCTAATCGATGCTGTAGTTCTGATCATCCTCAATGACTTAGGACGACGAAGATGTGTCACTCAGAGATTACTTTTACCAGACTGATTTGATGTATGTACGATGATTATGAAAACTTAGTGAAGCACTCTATACGAACCCAGCTGATTAAAAGAATTGGCAAATGGTCCAAGTCAGATCTCCTGCAGAAATAATTTGAACAATTAACCTGGAGGTTCCAGAAGCGGAGAATATCGTACGCGATCGCCCAACCATCGCATCTGCTAACAATAATTTGGTTTGGAATAAAGGACCACTGTTATTTTGAATGTTGGCCAACCTAATCAAAGGGAGCCACAAAGTTTTATCCCAGTAGTATTTTAGTTTTGGTTCATATGATAAAGGCACTTGGTTGCAAGCACCATTCCTAATTTCCTAGTGATCGTGGGAGATAAGAAAGACAAAATCATTGAAAAATGAAGGTTGTAGGTGTGTGCGGAGATAAATTACATCAGTTAACCGAGTTACTCTAGTTTCATAATAGTCTAAGTCTTAACCACGCGTAATATCTGTGCTCGGCTTCATTGTAGCGTCAGTTTGAATCTCTGGAGCTCCGGATTCGTTTTAGAAATTCGGTGTTTTGAAATCATTGAACTAAGAATCAGTTTTGTGAACCGATTTTTCTCTAATGTGCTAGGTTGACTTCCCACAGTACCCAGGTACAATATCTTCCCTTTCTGCTGTACTAGTTGGAGGGAAACTATGGTGGGAACGATGTAGCAAGCAGAGTAATGGAAAGTATCCCGATCAACTTTCCACAGTGTCAGTTCAACGCTCAGACCCCACTGTCAGAAACAGAAGTTCTATGTCGCGATGAGTTTGCTCAGATAATCTGATGAGATCGGTAGAAATTCCCAAATATGAACAAAGTCATAAAATAAAACAAGTGTAAAAACAATACGCAGATGTCGCTACGTCGAATGTTGTAAATTCAGACAAGACAAATTCACTCACTGGTACTAATTAGGACAATATGAGCGAAAACAAGGATTCTATTTTCCTCACAGAAACAGCTGCGAAAAATATTTGGCAAGAGGTTAAAAATTACAATTTAGCTCTTCAGATCCACATAGACACTTCCAAAGTTTCTACTGAGGATGACAAGCAACATAGATCGGAATGATGCATTTCCTCATCTAAATCTACATAATCAGTTCAGAGTGTTGAGCGCTTTCAGCTGTTCAGCACGATGAACATGGTTTCGAGTTACCGATAGCCGGAAACTAAGTACTTTCGAATAGTAACAGCTAACTTTGAATCTTTTGGCTTGTACTGCTTTCCGGCCGTAAAGATATAGCGACACAATATCGAAGCGATTTTCTAACGCCAGGCAACAAACAATGTGCGACATCTTCCTGTGTATTCGCTTTCTCTAATTGTATACAAAGGTGGTTTGTCGAGTGGAAAACGGACGAAATTTGTAAAACTGTGCAGAATTGTTGAGGTTTCTGGTCACAGCCGGTGGTAATAAAGCCTTCGAATTGCTTTTGCGCGCAACGATAACTTTTATTTCACAGAAAAGTTGTTCGAAAATCGGTGTTCCCACAGGCTTGTGATAATCAGGGCAGCCCCGTAATGGCTGAATGCAACCGCACAAACCAGTTTCGAAGTCTGATGCCTCGCCTGTTAGTATCGAGGTTTCACACGGCGTTAAACCGGTGAGGCTGTTCCATCTAAACTGTCAGTGGAAGAAGGATGAAAATGTTACAGAATCGAAGAATGTTAACACGTAACTTTTTGGGATACGTCATTCGGTCTAAACACTTCCTGTTGAAGTCTTTCGAGGAAAATCTTCTAGCAAGGCTCAACTTGAATAAAGATGCGTGAAGATAAAAATTTATGGCGTTACTGTTTTGAAGAGATTCCAGAGAAAAAGGAATTCTCTTCTACGTTTTCCAAAGCCAAGGCATAGGTAGATTTGAGTACCGTAGGGTTAGATAGAATTTTTAGCAAGTCTGTCAATTGCCTAACATAAGCGATAGAAAGCTTTAGTCAAACTACGTCAACAATACTCAGGTTGGTTTTCAAACTGTAATGATACTCAACTACAGATGGTTAGTTGACAATATAACAATATGTGGGTAAGAATTTACACGTGAGCAGTACCCCGGAATATATCATGATTAACCTAATATCGTATCAACCACACTACCCTCGAACCATGGGAGCTTTCTGTCCTCTTTCTCATTCTGAGGAATGTGAGGTATGGTTGTCGGCTGAACGATCATACAAATGCTTCGACTTGGTCAGAGAGTTATGAAACATGACATATTTGCGACTATAGGGCACCATCTACTGTTATGAAAATGTCACAGCACCCCGTCACTGTAATCAGTGTGAGAACGCCTTGCTGCGACACGATGAACTCTGTGTTTTGATTCTGGATCAACTGTAGTATTCGTTAGTAGTTAAATCACCAATAAAATACGACTGTACTTATCAGCATCTAACCTAGGTGTGTAGTCCAAAGGTCATCGACGGCTGACAGGTCTACTGACACCGTCACGTTCGATCCAACTTGCATCATCAAAAAGTGTCACAAGCCTAAAGACCGACTCGAACTAATTAGTCCCAATAACCTCAAACTAATCCATATGGAAACACGAAGGAAGGGATCGCACACTAAAATGCTGGACAATGGTCGGTTGTGGCCGCCCACAGAGATTTTTATCTAGCATTGAGAACTTTGTTCAAGGGAGCGAAGTGTTATGTATGGCGGTGTTAGGATTAAGGAGAGGCAAACTAACACGGAAATAAGGATAGGGATGAAAATAACACTGTACAGTTTTGCAAACACACACAATGTGTGCACAAGTATAACAAGCTGACTGAGTTAGTGCTAGATACTGCGAGAAATACAACTGGGTTCCTCAACGGGTTTTCCACCGTGTACGTGTTACATGACACAGGCTTCGATATCTCTATCGTGAGAGTATTTCACCGGAAACTTGTTTATTGAAGCAGTGAATATAGGAACAACCTGTGGTTGACTAGGTTCATCAGCTTGTAAATTCGAGATGGCAACTTCGTGACGTTTGTCAGAACTTCCAATCCACTCAATCTAATTTGAAGGAAAACTTGCATTTTGCGTAGTATGATAGACCGCCAGCATCTACGAGCCTTATTTCTGGTGGTCTTCACCAGCAAGAGCGTAGCCCATAGATTGTAACTAACCCATCAAAATGTTCAAAACACGAAGTTATTAAAAACCATTGATTTGAACGAATCATCTACAGTTGATAGGGAGCCGTATCACAACACTTTTTCATCTAAACTACAGGCCGAGTTCACAAGAAAACAACAAACAAAACCTTCTAACTTAGCATGGAAGCTTTCAGATGCGTTACAAGGTGTAAGATTATGCGTCATTTCAATGTCTTACCATAATCCTGTTATAAAAAAACAATTCAAACCGTGCACCTGGGGCACAAAGAGGCCATGACCCATCCTGGGTTGTATGCGAAAAGGATGTTCGAGGCAGCGAGTTGACCTTTTCACTTGAACCGGAATTATCGTACGGCAAAAAACTTAGGGCCAAGGTTGTAGACTCTACAATCAAATCCCATGAATCACACGATTTTAATTTAACGCACAATCACCTCGATTTCAGAAGCCCGTATGTCAAGCACCCACCAGCCAGAAACTTCTGGAAGTTTCTAAGAAGTGTAATGACCTACAAACCGTTAACTGAAATGAATCCGGATCAACATAATAGTCGTACACAAAGTTAAACAACCAGTAGTGTGGGACAGTCGGGCGCTCAGAGTCAATTATATGAGGCTACAACAACGAGGAAAGCAACCAATCACCGGTTATTAAGACACATGGTTTATTGTGGAAGAACAAGAGTCCTTTCTGCATCGAACAGAGTGCACAAGGCTCTGAAATGCTGTAACCGATAAGCATAAACAAAGCATTGTCCTTAGGCGTAAGATGTCATCTTAATGTTAAAATTCGAGCATGAACTCACAGAGATATGATAATTCGGTCGCAAACAGTTATATAAATGTTAGGGATATCAGCACAGTTGCCCCATTGAAGTGTGATTGCGGTTCAGCTCCAATACCCTATTTTTCAGAGAGGCTGATTGCGTGGTCCATTTGATCTCAATCGGACGTCAAACAGTCTGACTAATAGCATTCAAAGAGAGGCGGTTAAACGTTCAGTTCTTTATTACTACTAATAAGTAGTTGAACAATATTCAGCAAATATTTAATCCACGTGCAAACTCAGAAGACTGGTCAAGCATGCCACCCAAACAAGAGACATGTTCACAGTTAATCGAAATAGCGAAATATGCGATTGGTCCGCACAGGCGGCCACATGAGGAACCAGATCGGAATATGACGGAACTATGTGTACAAATTGCCTACACGGATGCCTAATGTAAGCGTGGCCGGAGTTCAAATCCCGGTCGTAACAAGCATATGCACTGCTGACAAGCCATATCAAAACTCTAATATGATGTTTCTTATCGAAATTTTCTCCGAATTTTATGCGTAACCTGTAATGTTAGTTTCAGTACTTCAGGAATTTAGCAGACTGCAGAGCATTTCTCTAACATCGCGTACCAAAGTTTTGGACTCAATAGTCACAACAGCAAAATGTCAGTGATAATCTAATCTGTACACAATTGATATACACACACACGTTAAACCTGATTGAGCGAAGAAATCCTTCCTAAAGGATGATTTGCCTGCTACCTTTGAATTAGAAACATTTATGTAGGTGTTAGGCGAATGCACTGGTGTGTATTACCGTTACAATCTGCTAATGTGTTATTGAACTGAAATATTCGGCTACTGTGGTGATTTTATCCGGGCGACTAACGGCTGCGGACAACCATAATGAAGCACGTTTGTAACATATTATACGGGGTTCTATTCCGAAAGAAACTTACCAGCAGATGAACCGTGAAAGAAGTTGTAGCTATTAGCAAATCCTAAGAAAGTCGATGGCGTGACAGTGGACGATTCTATCGATCCACTGTTAACTCACATTTCCAAAATCATGGGTGAAAATGCTAGATATGCACCGTATGAACAATGTGTACCCGTTGCTTGCCGGTCAGACGCCCCATTGTAGCCGTCCATTTGTGAGAAAGTCGTGGTCCGGTTAGCATCGAAGTTTAAACGTCTTAACGCTGTTTGGTGCAAACACCTCCTAGTGCACAACTGCTTACTGTCGTAACCTTGAACATCGCACCTATGGTAGGTCAAACATGGAGGATAGCAATCCTTGAGAGAATGTTACAGTTCAATACCTATCCAGACAGCTTCGATACACGACATATGCAAATTGTACCCACATTAGATGGCTAAAGTATAATGGCACACCCTGTTGAGTGAGGGAAAGGTGATTACTCTCAAAGTGATCCAAAGAAGATTAGGTCTCCTGGGGTAAAGTAGTTGTGAGAAGGATATATTGCACCAGGCTCCTGAGCACAACCAGCGGGCAACTGAACAATGCATACTAGAGATACCTGGTTGTGTTCGCCAACACAACATATGACTCCCATAGGCCACATCGCCCAGTGAGTTTCGACTGCTGTAGACTAATATTGATGTGTAAGTTGGCACCTGGCGTATGCGAGCTGGCCTATCTGACGATGCCATGGTGATGAGTGCAGAAAATGTAAATATTTCATGCGACATCTTGTCCATATATCTGCGCATATGTGTGCTATCATCCAAGTTGTTCATTTTTCATCTAAACAATTCTATGTAAAGTGTGCACTTACAAAATGGTAGTGGAACGCACTCCGGTACATTTTGCATCATATGAAACTGTCGATTCCCCTCTTCAATTCGGATTGTAAACATCAGTCACCAACAGGCAGTCACCATAGGTAGACTTTATTTAAGTGCTGATAAGGGTAGCGACAAAATGCATTAAAAAAACAGTACGTCGTAGGGTTTCACTTCAGAAAAAAAGATGGAACCCCCACTGAAACAGGGCTTTTGCAAGCCCTGTGATTGCGAATGCACAAGCGATTGCACAAACGATAAATTCCATTTAAGGGGCATCTATAGGCAGAACAAAACCAAGGTATGAGAATGATCAGTTCAATGGTAATCCACCGACCGCACGTTGAATGCCAACCACATACACTAACGTATCACCTGAACTTCGAAATCGCTCTACAGAGAACCAAGTATAGGATTATTGAAAACTGCTATATAAACGATTGACAACACGTATATCAAGTCCAGAATCATCCAAATTTCGAAAGGTGTACTGTTTTGTGGATTCAGATTGGTTAACGAAAATTAGGCAAGCGACCTAAACCGCCTTCGGAAGAAGTGGAAGAGAGATAAATGAATCAAAAGTAGACCAAGCAGGAAATAAGATGGAAGAAAACAAGGAAAGCGGTCAGGAAAATAAAAGCAAACCTGCCCAGATTGAGTAAACCGGGGGTAATCGAGACAGACTTGGGGACAGTAAGACCTCATTGACAAAAGCATAGTCACGCGTCGGTGAATAATGTTTAATCAAAAACTGTGGTCGACAGGTGTGTGCACAGAGTAAATGCAAAGCAGGAAGACGGTTGTGATCCATTGAATATTTTAAATGGTGACGAGGTGAACCAATAAAAGATATACGAAATGATGGAAGCAAAATTAATTAGCGGCGCCAACAACGAAATACACGAGGCCGATGAAAGTAAGAAAAATCAAAGTTGGTCGACGGAAAAACAAGATGAATTCGAAAGCAGCGAGCAGTAATCGAACTTTTATCGCAAAGCTGGTCCACGTATGATCCATTCCTCAAACAAGGATAGCAACAACGGGCACACGAACAGTCAATCGATAAAACCTGTGGCGAGAGAGAAAAAACATCGCCAGATGATTGTCAGTTGTAACTGGGATGAAGAAAATGGAACGCAAACCAGCTGATACCTGAAGATGTGTGATGCATCAGACTTAGAGAAACTAGCACAACAACTCGGTATTGAATGAGGCGAAAAATGTACGAAGGTGACATCCGACCATTTCTGGTATTGCAAGCAAGAACAGACAAGTCACCTGTAATTTTTGCGAAGCCCATCGTAATACTCACTTGTGATAGCATCTTCGCGAACAACGTTGTTTGCAGGCTTCGGTGGTAGTACCCCACGTTGGGAGTAGACGGCTCTACCGAGCAATGGAGAACCCATGCTTGTGGAAGCCTGTGTGGGAACAAACTGGCCAGATCCATAGCTATTCTGATGTGTGCGTTGTGGTAAACGGTAGTACTGGTTTGCATAATTAATACCTATGGTCGGTGGAATCTGATTCGGCAACACTTTAACTCCAAACATCAACTGATTAGTCTTTGAATATGCTGGAGCCGGGACGGTTGCCAGCGGAGGAGGAGTGAGGGGGAGCCCAACACATGGGAATCGATCCGACCTTGTGTGTGTACCATTTACTTGTTGGGAGTAGCTTGATGAAGTTGAGACCGATGCATAGTGAGGCGCAGTGACAATGTCTGATCGCCCGTTGCGAAGGTCCATTGGGGCCCGCTTGTCCGGACTATTCGTGGAATGGTGCGCAGTATCAGCATCAGACTGGGCGAATATAGAGCTGGAGACACGTTGAACACCAACATCAGGGCCGTTAGTCCGGAGGTGGTCTGAAGTGGACTGCAAAGTGTAGGCTGTCGTAGTCGGCTGGAAGGCGCAGGTGGGGTATGGATCAGTGCTGGAGTTACGTACACGTGTCAAATCCCGACTTACGCTGCTTGAGCGCCTGGGCGGGTTGACTGGGCGCGATCGTGGGCGTCCACCGCAAGAATCAATCAGATCTTGACGCGTCTGAAGAAACAGCAAATGACTGGATAAAGATACTCAAACTAGAAATTTAAAAACACGAGACTGTACACGTCAAACCTTTGTTGGTTGGCGCGGTCGTGAACTGCCAGACCGTAAGTGATCATTCGCAAACGAAATATGTAAACGGGATGGAAGATAACCAAAGTTATTGATCGGAATCATCGGCCTCAGTCCGAGTGCAAGCCAAAAATTCCCTCAAGGTTGTGGAAAAACCCCTCATTCGGGTGGCAAAGGTGAATATGGGTGGGGCAGGTTTCGAACAAGCTTAATAACTGGGGTGTAGATGACTGAACAAGCGGAATAACCCCATTAACTATAAGAATAAAAGAAAAGAAAACTGAAATAATCGTTAAAACCACTAAGCCGAAAAACACGCTCATAGATAACAGAAGACGTTGACAAACGAATGTCAGGTGAATGAATACTGACAAGCAATCAGACTTGAAAACATACGCTAGGTGGACACAACCTCTGTTATGCAAGGTATGCGGAAGAGTTTGTTCTAAATCAAAACAGCCTCGTGGAGATCTCAACCTTCTTATCAATAACATCTGTGCGCATTTATCCAGTGGTCATTGAGTGAGGTCAATTGAAAGCGGGTGATCAGTCGTTAACGTTAGTAGTTAATCCCCGTGGACAAAATAACACGGTCTGTTCAGACGTGATGTGTATTGATTGAAAATTCATACTACACAGGTAAAACAAGCTTTCAGTAACACAACGTGGACATTTTCCTATGGAGTCTCATGCTGGCGTGCAAACTTTTAATGACAATCCATCTAACTTGGCAGTAAGCCTGTATTTTGTTTCAGACAAAACAAATGGACCTGTTCGTAAATACAAATAGACTTAATGAAGATCATACACGATACGTAGTTTACCACAGCAATTTTCAGTTTACCGTTTCACCTCCGTTCTACATAATGTCATCCATCCCATTCTCGAGTTCATCTGAAAATCCCACCATAAAAAAAGTGTACGTCGAGGATGAAATCAGGAACCTGCATCTAGTTAACTAATCCTCAATAAGTAAAACATCCGGAATTTGAAACGTCAACCGCTGCTGCCGTGAAATCGTTCATGATCCAATTCGTGATCAACAGTTTCTTACCGTTGGCTTCGGAGACACAGTAAACTGTTGTTTTGTTATCGATCGCCTCAAAGTTCATTACCGTCAAAAGGATAATTATCAGTTATTCAGCGATCCAATCGATCTACCTTAAGATGTTCAAAACACAACTCTCCTCGGTGCGAAGATTGAGTGGTATGCCTTGAGGAGATTTTGCCTGGGCTCAAAGTCACCACTAAGGCCCTTTGTGCCGAATACAGAAATGCACGTTATTCCAGTAAGTAGGCAAAACGTCACAGGTTGTGAAATCAAAAGTGGTTTATGGCTTGCTAGGAAGTCAGCTTGATGGGTCAAATCTTGTCTGCCTGATGATCGTGTATCATTCTGAAATCTCGAAACAAAGTAACTGCGTAGAACACCTGAGGAACAAGTTAGACATGTACTCACAAACACCTTCATGTCTAGCGGTCACAATGCAGTAAGGTTATATGCAAATAAAGGTTAGCGGTCCAGGTGTTCTGATAACTTTATACTTTTAGCCGGGTGGCCTTTACGTTCACCATGACATATATATATATACATATATATATATAGGATCACTGTTATCAGGACCTCTTAATGACTTCGTTGTGAAGTTCCATGAAAGACGTGTGTTCAAGGAGTACCGTCCAGCACTGCGACCGAGACATATGGATCATATATTTGTTATCATTAGATGGGGGTCAACAAAAGGTATTACCGGAACTTCAAGTCATCAAGGCAGGAGAAACTAATGCATGAACGCCAGTCCTGGATGTACACATTATTATAACAATGTGATGGAGCCATAACGACGACCGCATGTCGCAAACCAGTAACAACCGACATTATACTGTCGTCCCGTAGCAACCATCCGACCACACACAAAAATTGTGCGCGAACCTTATTTCCTCAAGTAGCTATCCAGTGTCGTGCGGGTGAACTATATGAAACAGGAAGAGAACAACCCTATAAGTTAGTCACGTCAAATGGCTACACAAGACCATTCGTGGAGACTTGCACCAGGACCCGACCGAGTGTCGTTTCTAACTACACGACAACCAAGGTCATCACCTTGCTTTGCATAAACGGAATCTCGTAGACAGCTGAGCGTATTATAGAAAAATCGGGAATTACCCATAGGCTAACATACAACATTCGAAATAAGCTTTGCAAAATCGAACAGTCAGTTGATATGCATGAACGAGAGCGTGTAATATACTCAATTCCCTGTCATTATTGGGACCAAGCGTAGGTAGACGAAACTGAGGAACAGTTGAAGACACGTTCACACAAACATCACTTGGCATTGACATAGGCAGACCAGTCACATCTCTAACAATGTTGTGCAACCACAGGTCAGGATGTCAAATTGGCGGAGGCCAAGGTGATCGGATTAGCAATAGATCTTAGCAATAGACCTTCTCTCACAATGCTTTCGGCAGACACACCGACGTCGATCGTCACACACATGCGTCGAAGACAAGCAAAAGACAAACAAACCTACTGACGAGTCCGCAACCGACGTGTGTAATTCTTCCATTATCTTTTTTTTTACAAAGAATCCTAGTGTGTGGACTTGGAAAGTCACAATAAATGCCCATCACTCGGTGTTCGTCTTTTCCACTTAAATATATATATATGTACATATATGTAGTGGTGGGAACTAGCGAAGCATTTCAAATCAATGGGTAAACTGAGGAGTATGGCATTCCGGCACAACTGAGGAGACAGCAATTCTATCCAGCTTCTCAATTTTGTTAAGATCCAAACTGCAGTTTTACTGTTCTAAACCTAAAAAGGTAGTCATGTTCTTGTTGAGCCGGTTCTGTCCATTGTGCCTGACGGTTAGCAGAAGACGTTTTGGCTTGATAATGCAGGCTGCTCCATTTTGGTTTTTATCCGAGGTTGTCAGGTCACGCAAGCGAATCTCAGAGTTAATATTGACCGTATATCGTTAAGTCACTTGTAAAAAACCAATTCATCAATTTGAGGGTTGTGTCAGTAGTTAGTCCCGGCATCCGACTCATTCAGACAAACATTTTTATCAGTGCAGAAAAAAGACATGTTGTGATATGCTAACATTTCGTCTACTCTCATCAGTCGCAAACTTAAAACATGCAAGTTATAGATAACAGACATCTAGAGATAGACAGGGTATGGACAGGCAAACAATCACATCAACCTATTGTGTAACCACCACCACGGAAACCGTATGTGTTGCTTCAAATACTTTTGTGCACACAGCGCCGGCTGGTGAGTTCTAATCAGTATAGCTTCGCTAAAGGCCAGTAGCTTCCGGTTTTCGTGATGTAAGAGTATTTTGAATGATTTAAAAGAGTCAACCTGATGACCTGTTATCATTAGATGCTTGGCAATCGATGATGCGCGGATTAACTGGTTTGAGGCTGTCGTGTCGCAGTTACTTTTACCAGCTCGGGACCTGTTCTGCCACTCGCTGCGATTGTAACGCGCGACCGAAGCTAGTTAGCGCGTACAGGTCGAATTTGAACTGGTAATCGTTACACGGTTGTTTCCTTCACCTTTCAGATGGCTACGTCAACGTTGTGCACGAGGATATCGAACCGACGGACAGTCAGACAAACAAGGAGGACATTTGTATTTAAACGTAACTTCTTGGTGCTTTTGTACCCTTATCCTTTTTGATATTCTAGTATTGCCGCGTGTTGTGTAGTACATCTTCAGTCATAATCTCTGTCTGCTCTTCTGGTTGCATGTTACACGAGAGCTGTCGGCCTGTTCTGCCTGTGTAGATGTCACTGCAACTGCAAGTGGACGGGTAGTCAACGTGAAGGACAGAACAGTCAAACAAATTTCGTTCGCTATTATGTAAAACGAGCCCTATGATAGTTTGAACCGAGCGAAAGTAGACAGCCGTGTACGTACGAGTTAGGATAGATTTAAATTGGTGCCTGACGTCGTTTGCCAAATGATCCCTTTTGAATTGCATAAATAGAAATGTCTTCCTTTTGAGCTGTTTGGACTGACTGATTGAATTTGCTCATCCCGATATGGATTTCTACGAACTATTCGGGATATCCGTCTGTCACTGACGTTTTCCTTATTACCTCTCCCTCCGCCTGCAGCTTATCAGGAGTGCAAATACGAGTGGTCCTAGGATCATTATCATCATCATCATCATCACAGACAGCAATACATCGGTGGTTCACACTAATGCTTAACTGCCACACAA
>QNGE01000112.1:180313-192706 GCA_008508345.1 Paragonimus westermani
ACAATCCTCCATTATTTCGTCTATGACGAAATTAAACAAAAATGGTGACAGCGGACAGCCTTGACGTACGCCGCTCATGGTGCTGAAACTGTCAGACAGTTCATCGTAAACCCTAACCTGAGCTGAAGTATGGGAATAGAGTGCCGATAATATGTTCACGTACTTAGTCGGCACACCTCTGCGTTTGAGCGACTCTAAAAGTGTAGATCGATGCACTGAATCGAACACACCTTTATAGTCGAGAAATACAACAATTGTTGGCCGGCGATATGCATGACGCTGCTCCAAAATTTGACGAAGAGTGAAAATGTGATCTACACATCCCCGCCCGGGGCGAAACCCTGCCTGTTCTTCCCTAATCTTTACCTCTCAAACTGCAGTGAGTCGACGAAGTATAATTGATGCTAGAACCCTAAAAATGACTGGGGTCAAACTAATTCCTCTGTGGTTTTCACAAGAGCCCCTTATACCTGTCTTGAATATAGGAACTATTATCGAGTGACCCCAACTCGAGGAGATAATTTCCGTCGTCTACACAAGTTGAAATAAATGAGTCAAAGCTTCTACCAACGCCTCTTCCCCTTCTTTGAAAAGTGCTGGCAAAAGGTCATCTGGACCAGCAGCCTTATTACGCTTGAGAGCCGCAATGCAGTTGCGGACCTCAGTCTCAGTGGGTGTATCCAAGTCTACTGACCAGGGCACTAGGAAATAATGTTTTGACCAAACCCCATTTGTATGGTATCAGGGCAAAACTGCAGAACTGAAGACATTGTCCACCCCATGTTAGATTACAGTGATTGGTGCACCGCATTTACTCAGCACGTGTATTTATCGGGTGCACATCAAATAGCAACCCACCGTAGCTAAGAAAGCAAGAAATCTATTCTTTTCTGTCTGCATTAAATGTCTCATTGCACGTTCAGATGAATGAAACTGTAATTTCGATCGTTGCCTCACAGTGTTACTCAACGGACGAGCATCAGCCACCGGGTGATACGCTCACCGTAAATAACCAACCACACACACACATGCGACTTACGTGGAATTTATACTAATGGAAAAGTGCATGATACATGGGGCCAGAAATGTGAGATACAGGTAAAATGTCCCTATAATGTTGTCAAATCTAGCGAACATTTAACGGTATAACTTATGACCAACGTTTACAACTAATCAGATCAATACCGAATCAAGGCAGTGTACTGTTGAAACCAAGCCAAGAACTTGACAATA
Source organism: Paragonimus westermani (assembly GCA_008508345.1). Lineage (NCBI taxonomy): Eukaryota > Metazoa > Platyhelminthes > Trematoda > Plagiorchiida > Troglotrematidae > Paragonimus > Paragonimus westermani. The sequence goes on from QNGE01000112.1 coordinate 181,547, forward strand.
TATAAAGGCGGCAAGTTTTCAAACTCGTTGTGAATGGCATAAAATTATTAGCTCTCATAGCGTGACAGATATAAACTTCCTGATCCAAAAGGGACGAAACCAGTTATTTAACATTTCGGGTGACGTAGAATTATCTGACGTTTTTAATAGTCTGGCTTAGAGTGGGGAACGGCATACCGAGATTTCAGGAATATGCCTATCCAAACTAACCAAGGGAAACTTACGATTCAGCAGACCGTCTGCTTAGTGTGTACTTGCTTCGGGGAAAAGATATCCAAATGGCATTTAGGCTCCACAGGGAAAGTTAATTCACCCAAGCTGATTAGCCCGCCGAAGTTAGGGTTTCTCGTGCCAGTTCCTCGGAAAAATGGCGCTTGGATTACCTAGGTCTGACGACTCTGTTTTTTGAGTCGGAAAAGTGTTTACGAGTTTGGTAACTCTCGGTGGAATCAACGAGGGAATTTTGAACCACAGCTCTGAGAATATCGAAATGACAACTGGAACAGGAACGCACTATCCATTATGCCACCTCGTATGTGAGAGGGTATGAAAGTACCAACGTACCAATCTTGTCCCATGACATCTTTTCACGGAAATCACGGGTTCCGACGTTTCCGATTCTGCACGTTCAATTCGATTTGTTGTGGCATTGTTAGATGAGGTGCAAATTGCTAACGGATACTTTCGGTGCACAGATTCCATCCTGCTGTATGTTATATTGTCATGATGACTACCGCTTTATCATGTATAGAACTAGTTCGACCTCAATAAACCTACGGTCGTAAACAGTTCGAACCGCGAGGTATGTAGCTGCTCAGATAAACCCCACATAAGAATAAATCACCAGAGATCCTATACGATTGCAGCTTCTCTGTGAAGATAGCATTGCTGAAGAGAATGAGTGAAAAATCAACTCCCAATTCGCACCATTTGTCACTCTACTCAGTTCGGATGCTTTCTAATCGCCTTACCACAAATGTGAGAGGCGGTTTAACAGCTACCCGTCTTTCGAAAATATATGCACTGCAGACCTAACACGAACGAGCGCACGTTCAAACACTCCAAACATGTGCGTCCATCGATTGATCAACTGATTACTGTAAGAAAAGGAGGCATCAATCGAGTCCGACCGGAATCCGGATCATTGTGTTACGATCGACAGCGCACGCGGTTGTTTCGTCTTGAGCTCAGGTGTATTACGAACACGTAGACAGTGTAAACCTGATGACGGTTCACTTTCAATTATACCATCTTTACAATATAATGAATCCGCAGCCACTGTTGCGATAATGCCAAACACTTCAACACAAGTAACAAACTTCACACCTAAACGTTTATTCCCGTGTTAGTAGACACTTTAGCCTACTGATTCCACTGTCACTAGTATACTTACAGATACAAACCTTCTGTATGGTTTGGTACTTTGCCGAAACTATGATTACGGTGCACAATATAAGCGCTTAGGCAATGCAACAGGTGGTACGAAAGTGCATAGAACGTGTCGCAAGTGTAGGCTTATAGAACACCATAGAATGAAGCGTGGAAGTGTAAGGTTTGGGGTTGCGTAAAGTGAAGCACTGATCTGACTATATAGCACTCTGACGAATTGGAAGTACAATACCGAGTTATTTGCCCGAAAGCTAAGGTACACGCTCAAAACACAAAGATCTTGTTCGCGAAATTAACTTGTTTAAAAACACTATAAATAATTACTACGTACTCAATGCTAACGGGAACAGCAATATACACAGCGCGCAAACAATATTTCTAAGCCTTGTTGTATCCTTTCATTTCTATTCGATTGCAGCCGTGAAAATGCGGACTGACTGAAGACCGAAACGACTGCCTAAACTTACGCCAACAACGTTTATGCATTGTTTTTATCGACAAATAAACCTTTATATCTCATGTGTACCGTAAAATCAGGCGTCATAGTTAACTGATGATGATCATGAATGTTACCAGTTTAGACAAACTCACGAAGCAGTTTGACCGTTATCAAATGTCAAACCAGCACATTTGCGTGGAGGCATAACCGACGATTACTGAACAGAGAGTTATTAAAAGGTAACAGGTGAGTTGTGTCTCATGACAGTTTTCCTTAATGAACAGAGAATTGCAGAAAAAATTTTGGATTCAAGTGATGTGGACAGCCGTTCATCAACAGACTTGGTCTCACTAATATTCTTGGTTTGTTCGGTTTTGGAAAACCGCACTGTTGACGTGTCGCTCAAAACTATTTCCAATGCAGCCCGTATGTGGTTTACAAAAACATGATTCTGCAAATACATTCGATGAATTTATGACATAAGTTGATATTGTCAGCCCTGTGGTATCATATGAGGTGTCTCTGGAAAACCCAAGAGAATCCGATGAAACGATAAGACTATACCTGACTTACTCGACGCACAAGAGCCGGCGTCATGGAGGTATACTCAACCGGGCGGCTCGTTCCTAAATTATCATTAGAAGTTTGCTGGCCCTTCCGTCCGTATTCCGACTGTCGACGTCGGAACGTCGAGGTGCCAGAGTTCACGCAGGTATTAATGAACCCGTCCGCGGAATTAGTGGATCCAGAACTGACAATGTTTGAACGTCCTTCATCGGATCCAAGACTAGCAACGTGCACATCCGGTGGACTGAAAGAACTCGAATCGTCTGGAAAGTACGACCAATATAAAAAATTGTTTGAAAAAATCTTCAGCCTACTCAACTGAACACAGGTTAGCCACAGATGAGAAGTACAGAAAACAGGGCAAAGTTACAGACCCACAATTCGAGCGGATGTGTGTTAACCAGATCGCATTGTTACTTCAGTCACCGTTTGTGTCAGCAGCAACGAGAGAAAGTTTGAAGTTAAAAAGCTAAGTATTGCAGGAAATAAAACCAATCAGGTCAACTGGTGGTCAACACAGAACAAGCACCGTATTACGAGTAGAATATTGCCGCCGAATATTCTTGAAACGACAACGTAATTGATCACAGAAGTTAGGGTTAGGGTCGTCGGAGTTTGTGACTGTTTTGTTGACTACTTGGCTTTATTCGATCGTCAGTGGTCTCCGTCAACAATATCTGGTTCAACAAACGGCTAGTTGGTATACGGAGAATGTGGGTAAACTGTCGTCGACTATACACTTCTAAAGCTTGACCGATGGATCGGGTATCCAAGGTTTACTTAAACACGAGGAAGTCAGCTATGACAATTGGCAAAGAAAGTCATAGCTTCGATAAGACTGGACCAGTTTCCTAAATCAAGAAGATGCACTGAACACGGAAAAAATGCAACCAGAAGACCACTGACGGCATCCGAACATATTTCAATATCACAAATGACGTACTCACCTATAATTCCGGAAGAAAAGTCATTGTCTTGCACATTACTGTGTGCATTTGGTCATTCTAATTCGGAATATGCTTAACATAAAGAACCACTTCGAGGGTTAGCTAGATGTACTAAAGCACAATACGTTTGACTTCCTCAAATGAAACCTTACCTTAATTTCCTGGATAGCTACTAGCTTGATATCTGGTTACACTGATAGCATACCTCTTACCAATGGAGTGTGTTTCGTTTCAACTTCTCAGTGATAAGAAGCTTAGAGCAACTTGACCAACCAGCTGGAATCAGCGGTGGAACAACGGTATCCGCTCACACGCATACCCATTAAATTAGTTCGGCTTTACGCATGATACGGGACACGCAAACAAAACAGGCTACCTGCATCGCGCCACTTTCAGTAGTATATATACATATATGCATTTCAAGAGAATGGCGGTGAAAACAATGGTTAGAAAGACAAGGTTTCGAAAGACAGATTGCAGCACTTTCATGTCAATACCAAAGGTTCACCAGGTCACAGGAAAGCCTTGCTTGAAAGATCATGGCCAGTAGGTACACAACGTCAAGAAGTACCAGGCACACAAGTATCCAAAAATTAATTCAGTAGCCAGTGGCTGTGGCGCCTCGAATAACCGATGTAGAAAGTAAGACACAAAACACATGATGGTATACAGTGCCGTTGCCCGTGCGGTGCCTCCATCGCACACACAACATTACCAAGGCACTGGTGATTGAAAATAGGCAATCTCAGGACGCCATCCATAGAAGCCATAATGCCGTTGTTAATGGTAAGTACAACTGAACCTACTTGTGGGGTTAGGTGATTCGATTGCATACGGCGTCGGTTCCATGGTGCGATGCGAGTCGGTCTCAGTGTTGCCAAATTTCCTAGCGGCCGCACGCTTTAACTCGTTTAGATTGGTGTATACGGGAGCAGGTATTGCCTGGTTGGGATACAAGATCGACTGAGACTTGGTGACTGTGATCCGATGAGAAAAAATGGGAGAAACAGAGATCACGAGAAGACTCAGAACAAGGTCAGGTGCAAAAGCAGCAAAACTGGACATCAACAGGTATCTGTGAACCCATACGGACAACGTGAATCTTGAACGTTACGGTTACAGGTGAGTATTCGGTGTATACCTACGGAGGGCAGGTTCCAAAATCATATGCAAACGAAGTATGGCTAGGCAGTCTGGTAGAATTTCGGTCTCTGGATTACTTCGACGGTTAGCTCAATGTCACACAGTGAGTTACCAGATTGGGCAGCAGCAAACGACCTACTAACCTGAGTAGGTTAGTTGTTCCATTGACTTCTTTACCCTGCAGACAGCATGTAAAAAGGTCACTGGGGTGTCGTGACACTTGATATTCATGAATCATGTGGGTTGTTCACAGTGAGTACGCTAACTAGTCCACCTTGAGAGAAGAAACAACGGTACATCGTCATGTGTTGGAATAAACAAATTGTGAGCCCCTAGTTTGTGAAATGATGTAGACATAAAAACAATGAACTGTACCTACGCGAGTAGAGACCAAATTCGCATGAGTCACATTGTTGTGTGCATGTGTGTGTGTGTGTTGCTTCGCATACGGTATCACATGATCGGGGACTAAGTACATCAGTGAGAGCTGACCTTGAGCCGCAGCAAGAATGTACAAAGTAAGTGGTATGTGCCCGGGTGGGGATACTTTCTCCAAAGAAGGTACAGTGACGGAGTGGACACTTCAACTAGGGAACCGCTTCGTCTGTCACAAACAAGACAACGTAAGTGAAAAGGTTCAGCCCTACTCCAATGACCGCAACCCAGATATCTCCTCAAGACAAGCTAGTCATGTGAGGCACCCGAGTGTGAGGGCATATAAGGTTCAGCTTGTTCATCCCATCTAACCGGTACGGAATGACGTCCGCGCTAAATGGAACGATTGACCAGTCGGATCGTTTCATGTTGGTCCAGTTAAGAAACGTGAAACGCGAAACATGACAACCAACGACAAGCTGCTTCCGACAACATTGTCGTTTCCATTGGCACAGAAATTCGAGAATCAGTGTGGTTTTTCTATTGTCTGAAAGGTCTGAAAAGCTTGCGAACAACCGAAGTACAATCGGTCCTGGTGAATGCGGTTCTCTGCATCTTGTCTACCAATTGGGGCATTCGTCAATGTCCTAAGTTTTGGACTCGGTCTCGCAGTACGAAATCAAAAAGTGAACTATGGTGTTTATCAGCCTAACGCCTCTGGGAGAGCTGACCCTTTTCTCTGGGGCCGCTGAAGAATAGGAATACCATTCATGAAGTTTAGCAGAAAAAAACGCTCCCAAATCGCCACCGCCGTTCAGAATGAAAATTGGCGCCTACATGCACACATCGGACTAGGTGGCCAAGCAGAACTCGATTATCTGATTCTGCTAGTGAAAACCAAATAATACATACAAGACATTATGAACACGTACCAAAGCTGCGCTCGAGCTGGCTGGAAAGTCGACTGACTCACAAAAATCACTCGTGACCAGTCTAGTCACCGAGGCAGGCGATAGGCACAAGTGTGCAGTGTTGATTGAAACCGGTGCTGGTCTTTAGGGGTGTCCATTTCGCGTACACGGATACGAAGACTTATTCAGTAATCTCGGCACCCACCTTAAATCGGAAGCTCCCTGACACGATGGAAAATAGAGGGGCCACAAGCAAACCCCGACAAAATTCGACCCATCTGCGGGGTCAAATACCACTGAACTTTGTGTACCCAGCCACACCTTAGCAGCGCTCAGAACAAGAGGATGCAATTGACAGGTAGGATGATTCAATCTTCACTATGCATTTAGATGTGCTTGACACTATTTTTTAAACAAGTCCTTCGCCAAGTAGTCTAAGTTCACCTTCCAAAACTGTCTTGCTCAATTTGACCTAACTGGACATGTCACCGTTACACAAACCAATACTACCAGTGATGAACCAATCTGAAGCCTGTGCACACGTAAACACTCAGAAGACTCACTCTGAGATGGTAAGTGGATAACACTTATTAACCCTCGATGAAATGGAGCAAGACTGAATAAAAAAAGCCCCGAAACATAAAAAGGAGCAGACTAGGAAGAAATGAAAAATGGTACAAAAAAGTCGCTTCTTTCCCAGAGTACACAGTGTCTAATTGCTAGCCGACAATTTTGGTAAAAGGATCTGTGACTTGAGAAGTGAGAGTCATACCGAGTAGACATGACCCCTCTTAACACTTAAAAAACCCGCGTGGTAAAACCTCGGAATTGAAGGAAAAATCACGAAACCTTAGGACAGATATCCCTAACCTATGGTGCAACTTTAATGTGGTGGTCAGACTTGTATGCTGCATTGATTACGGGGGCTATCCTGACTAGGACTTCCCTTTTTCCATGTGCAAACATGTCAGACAGGTCAAAGGAAAGCAATCGAATGAAAAACAGATGCACTCATAGGGTAGTATGTCGCACTACTGGCCGCGTAGGAGTGCTTCGGTAGCGAGGTACGATCCTATAGACATACAGCGAAAATACTTTATAATTGCGGAACTGTTGTCTTCCGTATTGAGAAAGGGGTTAGGAAAGGTATCCTCACACACAGAGCACTCCGATCGCCCAGTGGTTGGTCGTAACAGTCGACGTTTTATGCAGCAAGGTCGAGAAACATCCAGTTTTACCGAAAAGTCTCGTGTGGTTTCGAACCCATCCACTGTGTACAGCAATGCTCAGAATCATGCATTACTGTTTCAGTCATTGTGCCCTCGGATTTGGCAGGCCCCTCACTGCCAAGTAGGTCAGACTCTCGAGTCACTACTGACTCCGAGTAGGGTCCCTCAAGAAAACCCTATAACCTGTCGTCTCGCAAGTCAGACTTATAAATCAGAGACTCAGGGTGCGGTTCCTCAAGGCAAACCACTTCCGCTTCATAAACCACCGGAAAGTATCGGAAGTTACGATTCTGTTGACAGTGAAAATATCCACTCATCACGACTTTCTCCTTCTAATGTGCTGCTTAAGTTTTCTGTCTTCCAAGTAAACACTGGTGAAAATTGAAGCCTTCAATATCCGCACTCTCTGACAAGTTGGTCAGCCTGATGTTATGGCATATACTCTTTCAAGTCTGGAGCATGTGTGCTGTATCTGTGGGAGTCCTGTATCTGCGATTCCGGCAGCGTTATCTACCTGATCTCATATCCACATAACTATCCGTCCAACTGCTTCCCTGTCAGAGTTTTTGGTAACACCAAAGCTAAATCCCGTGATCAAGCGGGAGTGAAAAGCGCACTGAGTTCCAGAGCAGAATAATGTTCGCTAGATTGAATCCCAGTGAACAATTGCTTGCGCGCTGTCAAACTCAGTACATCGGTTGAAATTTGTCGACGAAAATCAGAAAAGCGGTGTGAGTTTATTACATTGGCGTACGCTCTGACGGACGGCTGCTTGAATGCTACCAACGATGCGTTTTATGACGCCATTGTTGACCTTCCGAGGCAGATTAAACATTTGGACATCATCATACTAGTGGACGATTAAATGTTTACCTTGGTCGTTTCTCTTCAAAGCAGAAGCGGCTGGGAGCTATTTTAGGTGTCCGGGTACAAAGCACTGAGAGTAGCGTAAGATTGCTGCAGTTGTGCGCATCCTATGTTCTCTAAATTCCCAACCCCGCATTCAAGCACAGGAAGAGACTGTGTTAGATGGAGACAGCCGTAGACATAGCTGAATCATATAGCAGTCAGTTACAGGTGGTGCCACTCTGTTAGATCGTCATGTCCCTGGACTCGAATCACGCTATTGCGCGTGCCCATTTTGTATCGCTAATTGTCCAGAGGTCAAACACCCGTAAATACAAGACACTTAACTGGTATTCCAAAGAGAAGAGTGCAAAGAACGCTCACCAGTAAGCATTGGTGAACAAATTACTCATTTTGAGTCCGGTGAAAGAACCTAACAAACGCTGGGGACAAATCACAGCAGCTATAAAGGCAGACTGTGAAGAGGTGTTTACCGAAAGAATTGTTAACTTGTGACAGAACTGGATATGACACTTCGATAAACCTCATGAACAAATGTCGAGCCTTTCAACCTGGTTCTGAATACGATTGCGACCGCCGAGAATTTAAACTCAAGCTGACTAAAAGCTTGCGCAAAACTCGTGAGATCCAGTTGGTCGAACAGTCGGAAAAGATTGAAGAAGGCTCGTTATTTGGGAGAGGCAGAAAGCTATTCCCCCGACCCGTGGTTGGACTGACTGTCGAGTCCGTGTGAAACCACAAGTGAAATAGTTGGTTCACCTGTCACCAGTCAATCGAGCCGACTTGATAGGTGGGTTGAACATTCTGAGGAACAGTTCGGTCAACCCCAACCAACAGAACCCGAATGGCCAATTACTGCGTGCCAGAAAACCCTCCGTCTGAAAAAGAAGCGGCCATACAGCTCAAGGTATCGAAGCGTAACAAGACTCCTGGACCAGACCTATTCTCTCCTTCTCTGTTCAGGGACGGAGGAAAGAGGCTGATATTATTACTGACAAAATTCATTCAGACAGTTTGGGAAATTGAAGGAGTGTCTGGTGATTGGTGTTCATCAAGAGTAATTTCCATTCCAAAAAGTCTACATGACAACCACAGAAGGATCAGTCTAGTGTTTGTCTATGTCTGGTCTTGGTTTACATCGCCTACCTAAGCCCAGAGAAAGTCAGCTACTTGAAGAATAGGTAGGATTCCGGTCCGATCATGAATGAGTTGATCACACTTTTACCTTGCAAAGTATCCTGGAGCACTGGCATTCCTATAGGCACCCGATGGTCGTGGGCCTTTTAGATATAAAGACTGCTTTTGAACCGGTTCCTGACAAAATCTCCTGGAATCGCTTCCTTCGCAACGAAGTCCCAGTTAAATATGTGAATCTATTGAGAACACTGTATTGCCCACTGCACAAGCAGAGTGAGGATTTATGGACAACTGACTCGGGCTTTCATCAACTTTAGTGTTGTTCGTCAACGGTGTCCGATGTCACACTTCCCCTTAGATTTTGGCATGCGCAACATTCTCGAAGGGGTGCTTGAGGAATCCGGCGAGCGTGCCTTGGGCTTTTCCCTGGTGCTCAGTTGCCGACCTGGAGTATGCGGATGACATCTTACCCAGCCTCTCTGTTCAACTCGTGCAGACCATACTGAGTGACCGGGCTGGTTGGTATGGAATACGCTTCACACATTCAAATTGCACAATGTTATTTGAAGGCTGGGGCATTTCCACTCCTACTCTCTTCATTGCAGGTAATCCGCTCAAAACTGCGCGCAGTTTCACATACCTCGGCAGCACCATGTCGTCAGCTCGTAATATTGCTGATGAGATGTCAGCGAGGATAACAAAGTTGCCAGCCTGCGTCATCTGTGGTATCGGGAAGACGTCTGTTTGTCGCTGAAATGAAGGGTATATATTTCTTGTATAACATCTGTTTTGCTTTACGATTCGGAAACATGGTCCATTGATAACGAAGTTGTCAGAAGACTGGGTGTTTGACCATCATTGTCTTCGCCAATCAGTTCACATTAGGTGGACTGCTCGCGTGAGCAATGTGGCCGTTCGTCGGCGCGTATTCCGGTAGGTTTCGCCTGTCTGAATGGGGTCGTCGTGATCACGAAAATTGGTGATTGGAAACGTTATGCGAGATGGCAGTGTCTCAATCAACGGCATACCTGCATTCACACCTTTTCTATTTCTCCCGCCTAGTCTTCTTCTGTTACTTAGTAACATTTCTTCTGGGATACTCCACGTCACTTACGGAGTGAGCAGTGGCCCGAGCCACAGTATCTTCCAATCAGGCTCTTAGGATGATGCTGAGGAGGAGGACGGCCGTCTCTATTACTGACGAAACGCCCGACAGGTGTCAGTGTCCTTGACACCGCGAGATGAAGAACCCCACAAAAACACTTTCAAAGGCTTCCTTTGGTCAAGTTATACATTTCGTCAAAGCCTCAGGCTACTCTAGACAGTTTATGTTAATCTGCGAATTCGATTTACGTTGAAAAGCAATAGAGCACGTGCACACGTTCACTGGCCAATGCGAACCCTCCCAGCTACTGTTGTTTACAGCAGATGGAAAGAATGTTCAAAACAGGACAAATTATGAAAACAAGTTGGTCAGCTAATCAGAGAGGCATGTACACAGTGGAGAGAGAAGCTTAATATTGACTAAGGTCAAATGAAGAGACCACTTTATCCAGCCATCCCTGCGCAATAGTTCGATTAATTGAGAATGTGATAATTTTTGGCAGAGGCCGAATGCACTGATTCTATCAACGGTGTACAATTTCTAAGAAAAAAGCATATAATTGCACCAATTTAGTATCAGAGCTTTACCTAATCACATCGACATTTTTTAAACTAATTTCATGAAGTTTCCAGATTCCCATGGGATTCATAAGAAGTCAGTTAAGCGAAGAGCTGTTTTCGGTCATTCTCATCGGGCTTTTACAATTACATAGGGTACATGCGTTTTATATAGGAAAAACTGGAGCTAGTCAAATGGGTCATTAAGATCATAGGCATGGGGCGGATGACAGTCTATTGGAGGGGGTGGGAGTGTTGGCGAATGTTACGCGTGCCGGCCGTGAGATATGCAGTCGTTGGTGTCAAGTGGTTCATGCTTGCTTGAGTTTCAAGTGGCTGCGAAATAGTTGGCCAAGGGAGATGTAGGGTTTGCACGAACTGTTTTTGGGCACACAGACAGGGGTTGTAGAGTCTGATGGCAATAGCCTCGACCGTTGATAACAGTCGCAACCTGACAGCTCTGGAGTGGGATTGACGAACCTTGTAGATAACTC
>QNGE01000112.1:194146-248623 GCA_008508345.1 Paragonimus westermani
CGGCTAATCGAGCTCAGTGGCGTGAATGTTGTCGTTGTTTGTCCGATTTGTCTGTGAAGTGAGTGCATTAAATAACGCGGGGCAGTGAATGCCGTAGGGAAGCTGTCTCGCTAATGACGCCTTACTCTCACTTGCAGCTCGGTTGTGTTGTTTGCAAGGTGTAGGCACCTTGATGCTGAATGTTTGAATAGGGACGTAGTCATTTTCAGTAGTTAGGTGCCCTCCCGTCCCCTCCTTTTTTCCTTCTTTCTTTCTATATAGGGTTTGCTGTTTCTTTATGGTTGTGTGGCAGTTAAGCATTAGTGTGAACCACTGATGTATTGCTGTCTATGATGATGATGATGACAAGCTAAGAATGTATCTACTTTCTTCGTGTTTGCAATAATCACCGCTTACCTCCTGACTGTCTAAATAAACCCACTAGATCTTGACTGGTGATCATCGTGCAATTTGGCGCTATTTTCAGCCCATTTTCTGCGCGATAATTTGAGTACTTGACCATTTCACAATGAGGGTGACAGATTATATTTACTGCAGCATTTACAACAGTGCCGCATTAATTCCAATCAATTCGATCACTCTTTCCGACATTTCGGCCAGCTTAGATGATCATCTCACTAAAGTGACGACGTACATAAGCATTAACTGAAGAGTCGACTACGTATTATTAAAAGAATTAGCCTACAAAACCAGCAACGATTTGACAATAGCTGACAGTCGCGTATTTAATGTTGCGTATACAATTACCACTTACGTCAACAACAAACGGATCACTAAGATGTACTCACATTGAACGCACTTTCACCCATCGCAAAAATCAGCTCTAATGTCTGCTTCATTCATTAGCACACAGGGGCTACCGACATCCAATTGCTGTCTTCGCAAAGCATAGAATGCAGTGAGCTTTATCGAACTGTTGTTTTTTTGATACTGAGAATTGAACTTGTATTACAAGTAAATGGTAGATTCCAGCGCGAAATATTTGCGAAATCCAACCGGGGCAACAAGACGAATGGATGACTGAGTCCAAATGTGAAAGCTCCGAGCTCGCGACATGGCTCAATGGGTAGAGCACCCGCCACGTTTGGACTTGCTGTTTCTGCCGTTGGCTCGAACCTAGCAAAAAACCCAGTTTGTCACAAGCGGGTCTCGTCCAATCTACCTAACCTGCCAAACGACCCATTAGTACTTAGGAGCTTTTGGTTCACGTATAAGAAAACAGACATTTAGATACAGCCTAACAAGCTCACATGTGACAACACTGCAATCTATCAGGTCATGGTTGGAGATCATTTGAATGTGACATGACGTAACTGGTTGAATGACAACCATCTTCAATGAGACGTCTCAAATTGCATATGGTCTTCAGCGCAACACAAACTGTAACCCAACAAAGCCAAGCCAGTTCAATCATTTCGCAGTAGTTAAACAGTGACTTTGATCAGGTACAATGAGAGCAACAATGTCGGTGTACATTTTGGTTGTACCAGTAGCGGGATGAACTGGATAATATTCTTCAGAACAAAGAATGATGTAAATACACTTTTTACTCACAGTTGTGGCAACCCACTGGTTGATGTTTAATCGTACGGATGAATGTGGAATATCATTAAAAGGTGAAGCATCTATTGCATAAGTACCCTGAGAGACATACCTAAGTGGACAGTGAAAGGAAAATTATCTTTGATTTTTGCTTTTCAGTACGCATATGAACCGAAAACTGCGTCCTCAGTTGGCCAACATAAACCACATACCGACATAACCCAATGATCAGGAAGTGCGTCCGCGCAAAGTGATTGATCACGTACTGATAGATTTCAGGAATATGAATAACACGTAAGCAACTTTCTCTGTATCAGGGCTACAACCGATATCCGTGGCTTAGGCCGAACTGAAGTTAGAAAAATCCAGTAATCTTTATCATTTGATCAAAACTTATTTCCGCTCTTACAGTATCAGTTGAATGAAAAATTGCGAGTGTAAAAGGCTGACATGAAAAAAATGCGGTGTTTCAATTTCTGGACACACTACAGATAGATAGTTTGCTTCCAATCTCGGACATGTTTCGCAGAAAGCGAGCGACAAACATAAAAAAAGACAGATAACATGGAACCGAAGACAGGCTTGGGTTTACTGCTACACAAACATGTTAAGTGAGAAAAGCATGCGCGGCAATATGTCCACCACAGAGAAATGAGCTTTGAACTAAACCAAATCCTAGTCAACAAAAAAAACGTTTTTCGACATTAGCTCAAGAACAGATTGTTGTCACACTGATGTAGTGTGAAGTATCAGGCTGCCCAAACTGAAAGAACAGCAGTTAACCAAACCGCACTTTGAACCCACTAAATCAACCTGTCATCGTACCACAGAGCTATACCGAGATCTGTGTTAGAGAGCGTAGATAAGACGGTGGATAAGACAGTGGATTTTATTACGGAACACGAAAACCATAAGGAGGTTAGACTTGCGCGATAAACAGTAATGCACCCAACTAGAAAATAGTGCTAACAGTTATATCCCCAGCCAACTGTTTTCCGAACAACCTGCCAATACTGTTGACGGCAGATCAATACGGGGTTAGAAATAATCAGAAACGTATGAAAAAGTAACGGGATAGTAAACGCGGATGTAAAAAAATGTCGTTTTGTACTTACTGAGTGCTGTCAACTAACGGTTACGTTAAAATACCACTCATAATCAACATCATCATCATAGACACCAATACATCGGTGGTTCATACTAGTGCTTAACTGCCACACAACCGTGAAGAAAAAAAACAAACCTTATATGGAATGAGAGAAGGAAAAAAGAAGGGGACGGGAAGGGACCTAACTACTGAAAATGACTACGTCCCTATTCAAACATTCAGCATCAAGGTGCCTACACCTTGCAAACAACACAACCGAGCTGCAAGTGAGAGTAAGGCGTCATTAGCGAGACAGCTTCCTTACGGCATTCACTGCCTCGCGTCATTAAATGCACTCACTTCACAGACAACTCGGCCAAACAACGACAACATTCACGCCACTGAGCTCGATTTGCCGTCATCTCACCTAGAGTCTCCAACCACCGACTATGTGAGTCGCGAGGGCCCCAGCCCGGGAGACGAACTCGATCTACAGTGACCAACCCCTTGGTGAACGACTTCATTTCCCCACGCCAGGTCATTATCTGCCCACCTCGCACCTTACACCAGTCGGTCGCAGTGTCAGCGAACAGAGCTGGGTGTGGAAGACGACTAGCTGGCATCCTTAGTACATGACCTAACCATCTAAGCCTGTGCAAACTTAGGGATTGAACAAAAGAACTCGTTTGACAATCACTACCAAACACCCGCTTTCTAACATCTTCGTTACTTACACGCTGGTGCCACTCGACCGGAGCGATTGAACGCAGAGATCGGTGGTCAAATACTTGAAGACGGTTCACGTCTTCTAACCGGAGCGGCTTTATAAGATACACTGAACGATCTTGACTTCCGATATTCTGTCAGTTATCAACCCTCCATCATGTACGAAGGCCACAGGTTTTAAAAACTTCGTCACCGTCTTATCTAGAGCAACTTAATAAATTAGCCCGACTTACATCCGTGAAATTCGTGTATGTTTACAGTTGGGAAAAAGACGTACTCTGTAAAAGACTATATAAGTATTCACCAGGAACCTGCATGTGTGCTATAAGGGACATCAGCTAGAACAAGAATTGTGTAATAACGCACCGACTGACTGTCTCCTAACACACACACACACAACGAATGTTCGGTGATTGGAATTTACATTAGGCCAACGGGTCCCCGATATGTTTACAAGTAAACGAAATGAAAAGCACATTAGAGACGCACTCTGCATATTCCCCTCTGTCCACATTAGCATATCGGAGGATTATCATATATTTACAACAGGTTGTTTTGACTTCCATGAATTTCATTTAGACGGACCTATTGAAAGCCCTGTATACAGTAGGTCAACATAAACAGGACAAGTCATGAAATCTCCTAGCTGCTCAACCGTCACGTAGGAAAAGTTATCAGATAGTGCGTCAAATCACAAGGTGTGAAGACTGAGTTCTGACGCTACATTGTAAACGAAGAGAGCATTGTAGAACAAAGCCCTCTGTGTTAACGATTTCCTTGAATGCTTCGCTAGAAAACAGAGAAAGGCATTTATCAACCATTGGCCACTGCTGGTGTTGCATCTTTGTTCGCCATCTTGTTAGACACTAACAGCTCACCAGTTATGCAGTGCACCAATGCTTTGATAATCAGCTGCCAGTAGATGAGTCTATTTGTTTCAAAACAATTATCTGAGAGCCAGGGGTTTAATTATATCATTCGGAATCTGGATCGAACCGTACGCCTATGGATTAAATTAACAACCATTGTTTGCCTTGTTACGTTAGCCAAACGGTTACGAAAGGTGAAAAAGCGTGAGATGAATTCACATCGTAATTCTGTTTTCCTACCTGCCACAGTTAAAAAGTCCAAAGCGGTGCAGGTTCTGAATCCTAAATTGCTGAGTGATTTCAACATTCTCAATGTCTACACTAAAAGACGATCTCAGCAGCCACACGACACGTACTGGTCACGTGCAAGCTGATTTTTGATAGGCTCCTGAAACGTTATCAGGACCAACTGACGAAAGTGCGATTGGTGATCAACATCCTTGCCAGGGCTGACTGAAAGATAACGATGTTCAACTCACTGTGTGAATGTGGTTAACATAAGAGTGTAGGTCTAGCAGCAAACACCTTACGCGGGCAACAAAAATAATATGCAAGTTAAGTAAAATGATAACGAATTTCGAACAAATGAGTGAAAGTGAATGCACGACACCAGTAAGTTGAGCATTATCAGCGGGATAATGGCTTACCATCTGATTTAGACAGCCCAATGCGCTCTTCATCCTCCGTTTCGCCATCCTCAGTGTCTTCCGTTGTTCCACCACCGCCTGCCTCTTCCTCATCCTCATCTGTGTTCGCGGTAGGTGCCGTGATTTCGTGAGGACGATGGTCTGTGTCGTTGAGCAGCCCATCTGTGCTCGGCGCTTCAACAATAGCAGTAGTAATACCAGCTCCGTCCAGATCCAGAGCAAATGGAGGTCTGTAGGCACCGATTTGGGCTAAACATAAATGAGTAGAGATGAGTAAGAACGTATGTGGGGGATTGGGATCGAAATGGAAATCACTAATAAACGTCATTCCGTGCCCCCCAGTTATCCAAAATTTCACGCATATCGATGTGGCAAGTGAACTTTATTCACATATATTACAAACAGGTAAGTGCGATGATGAAGCGCGTTGAGAATTTTCCGATTTATACGTATATATAAAGAGTGATCCGAAAGAAACTACTCCTTGCGACCCGCCCAAACATATATAGCAAAGAAATTAGTAATAAACTAGGGTTAGGTAGCCTCAGTACCTCCTGCCTTAATGTGAGCAGCTTGGGCGGCATCCAATCTTTGATTGAGACAAAGCACTAGTATGGCGTAAAGGCATATGTTTCAACGCATGGTCGTGGATGCAAGCCACGGACATACCAAATAATATTGTCAAAGCTATACAGCACGTATACTCGTCAGAAGCAGAGCGAATTAGAGCTGTGTTGTGACTTCTCAATGTGTCGTCGTTGTTACCTGACCAATGTGCTTGCAATATGATGCCAGTAAGTTCCTGTTCTACCACTCAGGTATTCCACAGCTTTCAACCCATTTTTTAATTCAAACACATTTGCTGCTTTCCCTGGTTTCATTTAGGTAGACCATTATACTTTTCAAAATATTTCTCTAAACGAATGAACGCGGACTGTGCCTATCATTCGAATCGCATGAGTGACGTTCTTGAGGTGAAGTTGTGCCCTGTGAAGTGAAGTAGAACACCGATCTTCTTCCATAAGCTGACAGTAGGTACCAACTCACGTCGCTGAACAAACAGTGCGGAACAGTTGTTCAACAAGATTCAAAACAGGGTGTGACGGTAGATGAATTGTTTGAGGTGATTCTAACTGCAAGCACGGTGACGTAATGTAGACATACGCGCATGTAAGCATGGACTAATGAGAAACATGAACAATGCCAACTGGTATTCGGGTTAGGTAGGGTTCAATCCAGTCCGGACTGATTGGAGATTTTAGATCACTTTCTATCAGTGCTTTGATGTGAGAGTGTGTGTGTGTGCGTATTCACAAGAGCCGTATGAGTTGATAACAGGAAGTGAAGCTTAAGCCCACCCACAACGGGCCACACATAAGTAAGGAGCAGTGTTTCGGCTGATGGAAAGCGTTGTTCTGTGTAGTCCAAACACGTTGGAATCAGAATGAAACTGGCCATCTTTAATTAGGGGTAGATGAGGTGAACACAACAGCCACTGCCCACAGATTTTTATCGGGGTGGAAGAGCTGTGCAGGAAGGTTCGGCAAACCCGACCCGAGTGGACAGAAATCAGACTACGGTTACCTACCTAACGGACGATCCTGGTAGGTCACACGACATGTGCGAGTGGATGGAACAAACACAGATACAAACGGTCCCAGTGCAAATGCGATCGGTCGACAGACGAAACAGTAATTGGGATCAGGTATGGTAAATACATGTAAGGTAAGGAGGCAAAACTTGCATTCTCTGTGGTGATCACACACAGGTAAACCAAGCCGCAGGAAGGTGACGAAACACATACGCTGATTGGGCAGTTATAAACATTAGAAAAACTTCGTTTAGACTAAATCAAGCAATTCTACAGTGTCCGCATCGAAAGTGTAAGCAATGCGGTGAGCACTTCTACGAATGCCTACACAACAGTGATAACAGAACTCGTCCATTTAACTGTTATCAAATTGGTTCAGCTCTACAGAGTTTGCAACTGGATGATGCTTGTGTGTACAGATTATAACGAAAAATACCTTGGGTTACTAGGACGGAATTAGAACACGTAAGTGATCAAGTTGGGTCGCTTTCACTTCAAGTTACACGTGGTCATGACAGAGAAATGACAACCACTACCTAGAATATACGGCAGATTGAAAGTGAATCCAAGCACCACCAGAAGGCTGACGCCAGGGATACGAATCTGATTAATTGGCTACCTTGGGAGGAAGAGAC
This sequence comes from Paragonimus westermani, assembly GCA_008508345.1. NCBI lineage: Eukaryota > Metazoa > Platyhelminthes > Trematoda > Plagiorchiida > Troglotrematidae > Paragonimus > Paragonimus westermani. Next base: position 201,244 of record QNGE01000112.1, read on the forward strand.
GGTTGAAGGTCATCAATTGAAATGAACAAGTAGGTGAAGCAACGAAACACGGGCCACCTGAATTGGAAAGCAATCCATGCTGCCTAATATCACAAAAAAGCAAGCATATCACATCTATACCACGGGCAATATAATGGCCATCGCACGTACCTGTTCGAAATGCATCACCGTAGTCACCAGCCGTGGGATAATGAGCAACCGATCGGTCGCACGGGTTTAACCCCAATGAGACGGTATCCACATGTGAGGAATCCCCATTCTCGAACAAACTGACAGAATCGCCTCCGAAGCCGAAAGCAGAGGTGGTGGAAATTCCGCAGGGCTGCAACAATTAGTAGAAACCAGGAAGACCGTGTGAACAGTATATGCCCAACTTGTAACGATGGCAGATTGCAAACGGTAGGTTCTCAGTTCAGGGACGGGTTAATTCATGGGTTGTTTGTCTAACACTAATAATTTCAGAGTAAACAATCCAGGATAAGCTAGCAAGCGTTGTTGTGCAATAAGGCCCAGTGGCCTTTGAAAAACAGTGTCTGTAACTTGACGTCATTGCTACTCCGGCTCTCAAATGATAACCTAACCGATGACCGAAGTTATTTGCCTCCAAAATTGACCAGTTACACAGACAGTATATGAAAACAGATTACCCGAAGATATGCACCGATGGAGTTTACACATCTGGCAACGGTCAACGCATCAAAATGAATAAACCATATAGACACGGACTTCCTTTATTTCCACGAAATCTACCCGTTTGGAGAATGGGAAAAAATCATAAAAAGAGTAAGGAATGTGGGTGTGACACTACAGGTACGCGTAAAATTACAACGACCGCTTAAACTAGACATCAACAATGAAGTTCTTTTTGTTCCAAATACTTAGTTGATTGTTAATCGAAAAAAGAAATCAGCGTTATCAGATCGGTTTCATATAGTTGCTTTACAGGAAGCAAAGTTTGAAAGGTGAACAACCAAATCTTAACAACAGTGAAAACAGGTGAAAACCCTAAATGTGAAGGCGAACTGTCTGAAGTTAGACACCAAGATACAATAAAAAACATGAAAATAACGTTCGAAATGATTATACGGGTTCGAACTCAACTTACAACATTAAAGGTATGAATCGTTACGGTCTGATCATAGACAGTGAGAATATATGGACATCTGACTGATTTTCAATACAGCATAAGACTATTAAAGGAGGCTGAGACAGCTGAAATAAACCGTAAGGTGAATGGGATATGAAATGAATACAGTGCCGAACGTTCCACTGTTTCCAAATGAAAGGGGTTGAATATCAGACAGAGAATCATGCAGCTATTGACAGGGTTAATAAGTGAAACCAACGTAAGACATTGCAGTGTAAAATATCCACAGGTGTTCTTGCAAGCACAAGAACGGTGGCTCGATTTACCCAACGTAGCGCATAAGTAAGAACTGAAATGTTGTCGAAAACCGACAGACACATTTGTATGAACTTACGTTTCATCGAACAAGAACTCACTATACTCGAAAAAATAGAAGCAATAGGTATGAAATCATGAAAACATCTATTCTGTATACCTTTATCGAAGTGACAAAGCAGACCAGATGTCACACTAAAAGCGACAGCCATCTTGAATCGGAAGCATGTATACATTGTGAGCAACACACTCTGAAAGCGCGTGACAATCACTCGTGTTCATATGCACGGTATAGCTAGTCACGGAAATCGAAAAAATATGCTAACTAGCACAACTTTGTCAACACTTGAAAGAATTGTGAAAATGCTAGCGTATTCAAATGTGATTGTGTGCTTAAACACAACGAATCGCCTGTTCGACCACACCGTATGCTAACTCGACTGAAATCGCATAGACTTCCAGGCCCACAACAGACTCGTTTCGAAGCGCATAGCTAAGGCGATAGACAGGACGAACAACGCAAAACAGAGCTGTGCGACAAAATTGTGCTCGGAAATCGTTTCGTTTTGGCTTATGTGTTAATAATTTTAATTTAGAACATATACAATGGGAGACAATTTTTTCAACAGGACACCGAGGCATAACTGCTCAACGAGATGTTTGCTAATGATCAACCGATTAGACCACTTGGGAGGGGGATTTGGTCACTCTGCAACGAATGCGTTACAAAAGAACAATGATGATTGAGCTGATGAACTGTCTCAAAAAGTCACTCGCTTAAGCGTCTATCGGTTGGGTACACAATCCTGTACTTACAGATGGAAATAAAAATTACGACATGTGAAATAAAATGAAAGTTAAACATCCGGTTGACTGCTCAAAGCCAAAAGCTTAATCCCGAAGTGCGTTGAGCAAACACATACTAAATAAAAACGCGAACAACTTGTGAAAAATTGAAAATACACACACACAGCACAACCGAGCCCTCGAACGTGCACGCATTTCTAAGTGAAAGATACTCGCCTAACCAGCTCGAAGAGATATTGTTTCTACAGTTACTTAACATGCCAGCAAATTTCGTGGTCTAACACGGTTGGCGGCATCCGATTCGGACTAGACTGTCACAGTGACCGAAGCCAAAGGACACCTGCGGTTAACCATCACCGCAAGTGGCTTGCGCTGAACCACATGTGGTTCCATCCACACATCACATATCTAGTGTAAACCCGAAGGAATAAGACGGGTGGGCGTGTAAGTGAGGCCTTTGTGTCTAGCCGGACAATGATGGTTGGCCAATTGACTGGCTATCTCTTAAGGAATAAACAGACAGTGAGATCGTAATGACAAGATCTAAAGTGAGAAGGAAGCTGTGGCCTAACACACATCGTAACAAACACACGTAACACACAAAACCTGACAACAGACGATAATATAAAGACTATGGCATTTGCTTATTTGTAACGTTTAACGTCATAGCTCCACACAGAACTAGGGCATGTATTGCTGACTCAGATCAAGTAACCTTGATCTTTAGACTCAGAAAAAGTCAACAAATACAACGGATCTTCTCTTCTAGGATACATATATGTAGCGATGGAAGTAAAAATTTCATGTTATTTTGATTGAAACAACACGAAAATCAAACAAGCAACAGCATACATGAAGCAGAGAAAAGTGACAAAATTTTTTCAACAAGGCAATAATTGGTGATGGTAACTGCATGAGCGCAAAGCGACATACACATTGTTGCATAACAGCCGGTAGAAAATTCGAAGGTTCGAGAATACTGATTCCAATGGATGGAACTGTCCACTCATCACATACTACTAAAGGTCAACAGTACAACCGATTGTTACACGGATGAACAATGGCAGGTTCAAACAGATTTGGTGGACAAGAAACACCAATAGGCGATACTCTTGTGTTCAGTGCACAGTTCGTTGAATCAGTGTAGTTGTTGCTTTTCAATAGATGTGTGCGCTAATCAAGATCGCTCGGTGTAACATGATAGCAGCAAACAAACCGACGATGAAGAAATCTGGACGAAAAAATTGTTGTGTATTGAAACAGTAGCGATGCACCGCTGGAAGCCTTCTTTCTGTGTACGCGAAGGCACATGATAGTCAGCTGAAGATTATGAATGTCTGTGACAGACGGTCATGTGTTCGACATTGTATTGGTGCAAAATTTTGCTCTAACAAACACTTATCTAGGTCAAGCATTTTGCCTCTGATTTTCCTTCTTACCATTGTACACATTGTAAACTAACGCATATAACAACACCTATATTTCACCAGTCACTGTTGGAAGGTGCATACTGTTCACAATGACAGCTCCTCATTTGAGTTGGTGAAAACTGAAATATTCGACGTTGTGACAGGACAGTGTAAAACTGACTGAAACGATCATGTCTCCGTTCGCCATTTTGATGTGATTCGAAAGCTCGTTATGGCTCTATACCATTTAAGTTTATGCATAATTAGCTCCTACCAAACTGTCCTTGATGAACGCGACAGGAATCATAGAATGGCTTTCACAGAAGACATGCTAGTTGTTCGTTTTGAACCAACCAGAAAACACAACTTTCACAAACATACCACAAAATTCCTGAGACTTAGAGCAGCAATAAACCGTTCAGTTACAACGTAGTAACGCTAGTAGTGAAGAACATTGTCAAAGACATACTTCAAGTGGTTTTTAGTCACCAGCACCTCTGAGCTAACATCAACCTCCTATAATATTGAGGCAAGTGGCAGTTCGAAATATGTAGTACGTTATTCAGCACCTTCCGGTGTACACCGTTTTTTTTAAATTTCGAATGTTTTTCACTGTGTACCATCCTAAAATATTATGGTCCTCTAGGATTCATTAGCAGATTTCACCAAGTTGGTCAGCCCACGTCTCTGAGCGCAACTAAAAAGTCCAACGTCTCAATTTCCTGACCTGATGTTTAAAGTCTCCACACACACCATCACACTTAATTAGGATTCCCCACACTGTTGGGTTCACCAATACCGTCCTATACAGTTCGTTTGTTGTGTTCACCAATCTACTTGCAGGCTTGCGGAATATCTAGGCAACTTCATAATCGACCTAGTTGACTCCATTTCTATCAAACTTTTCACAGCTTCTAACAAATTGTTCCACCAAATTACATAACGTTACGGTCTGTTGCTCGTATAGTGTAAAACGTTATAGTTCCCCACCAACTTTTGAAAAAGGTTCCCCTTCTCTAGTTGTAGTATGGAACTGCATGTTCTCAGTCCATCTGATGAAACTGTTAGGTAGAAACAGGTTCTACTTGTCCTGATCGTACGTTGACGAAGTTCAAAGCTGTCGATAAAATAGTGTCACATCGCATACGACGACGTGGTCAGTCGTCGGATAGTCAAGTGTACTCAGAAAGTTTTACTCATCTGCATTGTGAAACAACCGTCGTCTGTCGACTACCTTGTCTTTCGATTTCAGAGTGGGAACTGTTCTGGTTTTCTTCCCGAACATCGCTTTCACACAAAATTCAAATTTTACAAAAAAACGAAGCAGAAATGATAATACTAATTTCTTGTTAATCAGTCCCGGAAGTTTTTTACAGCTAACTTTATAGTACTGTAGTGCATCCATCTTTGTCACCTCGAACAAAGTCGACTGAAAAAATCCGACAGAAAAAGCACCTTAAATTACCCATAAGGATGATTGCACCCTGATCTAACGCAACTTTAAACTGTACACTAATAATACAGGTGGGCAATGATGCAAAAGAAAGAATTCCTCGGGAAAATGACTCACCGAGAGGGGGGACGTCTTCACGGGGTCAACACTGACATAACTGTTATGGGGCGGCGAAGAAGAACGATTACCGACCAACGTGGTGGATACAGCCGCTGCCGCAGTCGCAATCGCATTCCACGAAACAGAAGTCGAACTGGAGATGGCTGATTGGAGACTCAGCTGAGATGCATGTCCAGACAAGGAAGATCTTTGAAAGTCGGACTTACTGCCGTTATTTGATCCGTTAAAAAGCGCACTCTTCCCGAATCGTATTGCACTCCGAGCGTCGGATCGTTTCCTTTCAGGCAGCTGGATTCTTGATGCGACTTGTTCGACAGCCAGTTCGATAGCCTGTTCCGTGTCAGCCGAAAGTTCATTGGGATCATATGTGTGTTTTAAAATGGTAGCAATGCACTCTTCGATGGAGCCAACATCACTGAATATGGCCGTTTGCGAGTCCTACCAGAGAAAAATAAAGAAAGGCAGATAATGCTAAAGCGGAAACATAAGACGATAAAATGAATTCCACTGTAAACAAAATTGTCAGATTTGAATTAAAGTGTACTCGGTGATGACGATTTTGCCGTCAACTACATACAGCTCATGAAAAAAGTCCTGTGAACCAAGAAAGGTAGGCATGCACAAGATTACGTGTGGACACGATGATGTGATCGTTGAAATTGGTCAACTACACTTCAGCGTCACCAAAGAAACAGGGAAACCCCGAGACTATCAAACTATGGAATTCGATTAAACAAAAATCTGTTAAACCGAATCGAGTTACTTTCCTACCTTAAACGACAAAATGATACGTTATTGTGTAATACACTGATTCTCTAGTGAACCGGTTGATTTCAGGTTGTGCAAATTTAGATAGGATTAGCTAGTGGAAATCTTTGAGCTTAGCACAGACCAACAAAACAGGAGTGAAGCTTCTGAGAGGATACGCAGTGTTATTGATAAAACTAAGGTTTGAACAAGAACGCAATTCAATCAAATCAAAAGAAGAATCAAGAGACAGACTGCTTCAAACTTTCCCGCGGAACTATAGCGAGCTAGGTCGTTAATAGGAAAAAGGGAATTTTACTAACAGGACGATAAGCAAAGATCAGCAGGTCGAATTTAAATGAGAAATAAAATAGTAAATCAGAACATCTATCAAATAGTTTATCATAGTAAACTGTCAAATCTTGAACTGCGAAGGTTTAAACGTTGAAGTTCATTGACCTTCGAGGAAAATGGATTATTTGTGGGAGTGCCTCAGTTGCAGGTGGTCACAAAACGATGAACATACGGCTAGATAAAAAGCAAGAAACAGAGAATGGATCAAACGATGCAAGACTTTGAATGCAGCTCTTGCATTGTATAGAAAGGAATGACTATTAGGACAGAAAGACGGACAAGAGTTGCGGACACACATCTGAAGGGAATATATGCACGAAAACTAACAGAATGCGCGTCTAAAAATAGTTAACACTAAGGCGTCTATGAATTACGAACAGCCAACCGACTAAATTGTTGGGCTTCTCTGTATTCTCTTCAAACATAACGTGGTCAAACCACAGGGACTTTCATACCACTGAAACAGATTAGTTGCCATCTCTCTCAGAAAGTAACCAACAGCGGGCCAAGTGAATCACGAAGCACTCAGCCCAGAAAACGGGCGTAATCGACAAACCAGCATTCCAACAGAAAGTCTGACCAGACACAGCTAAGTGAATCTGGAAATCATAAATGCATGTGCGCTTGCAAAAGATACATGTAGACAAAATATTGCACATCTATGTAAAGTTCTTGCGGTATGTGTGCCGGTAGGTTTACCGGATGGCTGTTATAGTTCAAAACTCATACACATATACACGCGAGCAATCAGGCCTTCGCATTACATTCGGCACAGAAACATGTCAGACACACGAACAGGGTCTGGTAAGTCTCGGGTGTTTGGATCAGGGCAGTTGGTCACCTCGAGCAATTTCCTCAACAGGAATCCAAAGTGCACAGAAATGGCAAACAAAAAACCTGAAAAATAACCGCTTTCATAGAGAAAGCTGTTTGCTTCCTACAAGGAGGGAATATTCACTAGCGCTGAAACCGTATAGGACAATACAGACGGAGTCAAAAAACACTCGTTCCAATTAACCGTTAAAGCAGAAAAGCTTCAGACATTTCACTCAAGACGGTTGTTAGAAAGCCAGATCCAAGACACGGTGTAATGTAAAATCCATAGAAAACACAACATGAAATAGTGATCGGAATTCTAAGTGTTCATTAAACCTAGCAATAGGGATTCACAAGTGTAAAGTACAACGATTAATGCTGGCAAAATCCGAATTCAAAAATATTCACTTTTTGTATGCATACAAAATCGTCTTGACAACTGCTGCCGTAAATAAAACAGCGACTCGCGATAAGCACCACGCATGTTCAGAGGAGGTTGTCAAAAGCAACGTGCCATTGATCAGTGCACGTTGGCAAACCTTGTAATTCTGACCTAATGAAACTGTCTCCTAGTCCTGGACGATACAATACTCAAAAGCAGATGTTAGCCGAAACTCAAAAAATCGCACAAACATAACCAAACAGGTGCGCAGGGTCGAACTACTGTTGACAGTTTAATGTGTGTAAGAGGCCAGCGGAGGAGAAGATGCACCGTGCTATTATCTGACCCAGTCAGAGACCAAACGGTGTCCGGGAATACGACAGTTGTTAACAAATGAAAGGTCAGTTAGTTAGAACTATAGAAAAGTGTCAGGATGATAGAAACGCTCAAAGTCAATCTAACAGGTGAACCAATCATCACCTAGGACTGTAAAGAAAGCAACCAAAGACACCGTGTGAATAAGTGAATCAAAAGAGAGTTATCAACTGATATGTACAACATTTTCATTATGATAGATTGCATGTGACTTGGAAGATTTCTGTCCAAAACAAGTAATTTAAAATTAGGTTTCGATAACGCGAGAATTAATTTTGGAATTGGCTGGAACCGGAGCTTACGAACTTGGTGGTTGGATGTCATACCCATAAGAAGTTCATTGATCACATACCTATATACAAGCTTGAATGCTTCTTACCGTGGCTTGTATTGTCGTTTTATTGTAATAGTGAACACGGAAAGACCTAAGAAAAAGTTATATTCGTAAGAGCGAAATGGAAAAAATGGCAATTAGGAGAACTAACGATCATGTATGTACGAACCAGCTGTGATAAAAGGCTGTCACGTTGGACAGCGTCACATTCATCGATGTGCATGCTCACGAGAATCGCCTTTGACCAGAAAAGATCAAGCAGTGAGCTCAGCTACGAGACATGGTCTGAGAACAGAACTAACGATGCACCAAAGTCAACATGTGTTCGAAAGGCATAGCAAAGTATGCATTTTTCTCAGACATGCCGCTCATAGATGATGTTTTCGTGTGAGAGTTAAAGCAATCTCGAAGTGCACCTGTTTTGCGTATTCGAAACACTTCAAATTCCTTTAATGGACTGCGCAAAATGACTGCCGCAGTCAGCGAGATACAAAAAAACATGCAATCAGATTACATTTACAGACGTTACCTGAAACTACTCTTAATACAATTTGGATAGGATTATTCGGACTTTGAGAGCGGTTGGACCGTCGAAGACTGTTGCTTATTCTATGTAGGTTTAATGAGATGAAAATATAATCTACACAGAATTAGCGGATAACAAACCGATTGCATGAACTGTACAGAAAACACCAGATTGGTTGAATGGCTGGTAGGCATAGGGATAGAATTATGAGAGAGAGAGAGAAGTCATTTAAATTCACTGATGAATTCAATGCTTTACCGAACAAAAAATCCGATGCTGTTGGCCGGTTTCACAACTTCGTGATCTCGTCCGCGACACGGCAGTACACGGACGAGTGTTGCATCTTTGTTCACAGTATTCTTCAAATTATTCAAAATTTATCTGGTCAGTGATGCGGAAAAGCACACGGTGCAAAGGAGTACCATCTGGTCTAATTTAAATTTACACATGCGTGCAACTAGGGATGACGCATGTACAATCAGCACAATCAGCATGAAACGATCATACAGCTACAGGCACGCACACAAAATGTACACAGATAGCATAGACCAAGTGATGGCACCCTGAATGTCTCCCATGACTAAGCCGGTTTTCCTCTGCTTCAAAACTATTCGAGTAGTAAACGGTGAAATTGTTCGAAAGGTAAAGTATCCCTAATACAAAAACTAGCGCTGACGTACCAACGATGTTTCTTTCCCTGCTAAACTGTAAATGCGTGCTAGCATGCGTCCATCCCTCTCATAGTAAGACAGTCCGTGTGGCAATCGAATGTCCCCACTATGGTTGGTAAACTGCGGACAACGCACGTGTTGCGTCCCGTAGGCCATACATGTGTGGTGATTGGTTCCGGAAAATGACACATGACGCGGAAACACACGAGGGCACATTTATCAAAAAGTTGCGCGGGATAAACTGCTGTCTAAGTGCTGTACACGATACAACACAACTGATGCCGACTGACTCGATAGTCTGCGTATCATATCGACCATTTGTGGGAAAATTTGAGACTGTGACTGTGTACATCCAACGAAGTTGTAAGGGTCCATATTTTAAACCAAAATCGTCTATCGTTTCTTACTGTATTCAGTTTTGCTGATCATTCTGTTGTGTAAACAGTGTATGTTGCCAAAGTATCGACACGTTGCGGAGAAAAAAGATTAATAACTACAGCAAACAGGTTCTGACGGCCCAACAAACAAGGAAAAACCTCTCCGATGTAAACTGATCACAAATAAACACACAAGCGAACAGATGTGTAAATTTGCACCCGGGATTATTCACTAGGCATGTAAGCCTACCATCATTATCATCATCATCACCAAAATCAACACCAACCGCCAGCCAAAAAGCAACTTCCAGAATGGAACACAATACTGGCATAGTTTTACGTGCGAACAGATAGTTCCTTTAGTGATAATCCATAGTAATCTACATAACACACAGTCCGCGACAAAATCATGAGTCCAGTCAGCATTTTACGGATAATGTCGTTATGATAACTCGCCGAGGGCCCGTTTGTTATCACGAACTAATGAGATTAATTTCGATGAATTCCTAAGAAATAAAATGGACTTGATAGCAGAATCATTGCATTGAGGTAACGAAGAGCATTGAAAGATGATCATAACAAAATCGCAAGAACTCCACATCAATGTTCATTTCCCCATTATTCTTGTGATGTGAACATAAATGGGCATAGAACCGAACACACCGACGCTACGGCTCCGGTTGTAGCTGTATTTGACAGTAATCGACAAAATGACAGGTTGACAAATAAGTACTTACGCACGAAAAAAAATGATTCAACAACCAAAGCAACGGAAATCTGTATCCTAACGGATACACGTTAATCACTGCTTACGACGCAGACATGTTGGGAACCGCGTGGAACCAATAAGGGGGTGGTTGAACAGTCATCAAAGCTACAGACACCCTTCGAACCTATTCAGTGAGATACAGCCTTTCATGGACCACTAACAGGTATTGCCATACTACCTCACTGTTCCTCATCATCACCAACCGCACAGAATAATACGAGACACGATAAGCGTGTTGAAAACATCGGAGTATCTAACCCACCCGGCCTAGATTGTGTGCTTTCCTTACTTCCATTATCTGTCGGGATCTTAGAGATTTCCCAGATACGTGCCGAAGAGTTACCGTGTTGCTTGATACAGCCAAACAGGCAGAGACAACTATGATCGACTACCGATAGCTTGCACTCATCTGTCATGTGAATTAGTCGACAGTCTGATCTACACAGCAACAGTAAAAACATAAAAGTATACACTACTTTTCAGTTAACAAATAGGCGCCTTTCTGATGCCACCAACGATAACAACGGACGTTTTCGTTACTCGATATTTCACTTGAAGATATTCAAGTAATATCATTTAAACCTTTTTGTAAAGATAGCCACAGAATCGTTGATCACAACTTCTTTTGATTGTTTCTTCGTCCACACATTGCAGCCATGCAACGTTCACCCACAGTGTAACTTATGAAATACAGTCTCTCATTGGCCAGGCAAAGTCAGTTGGGAAATTAAAATGTTTGCGTGTTGCAAGTCAATAAAACGCATCACAAATACCTCGGTTACACCTCTTCATACACACCCGGATATCGGCGGCACAAAAAGTGTGTAAAATCATCACTCGCAAACTGTGAAACAGAGTCTACTCAGTAGTTCCCCAAGCCAATATGCTCACGGCCAACTTCATTCTCAGGGCTGAAATCCGTATTAGCAAAGAAGGCACAAGTCTGTTGCCCATGTCTATTACTCAAGTGTGGCCCGTAGAGAATAGGAACTACACTCAAACTGAGGGATAAATAAGGTTTCTAGAAACACCTCAACAAAACTTTTCCGCGGCGATGGATCTAGCTTTCCGAAAAACAGCACAACATTCTACAGTAATCAGTAACAAAGATACCATACACCCCTACAGAATCCACTGACAGATTAAGGTCTCAAAATTTCATAGTTCACACAACTGGGAAGCACTGACATAAAAAGGCTGATTCACGTTCTTGTAAGCTTAGTACTGACGAGTCAGTACAAAATGCTTGTGTCCATGTTCTAGTTGTTTCGTATAATCTGTAACAATCAAGCAACTCAAAAGAATTGCCCAAACTTGACACTGTAACGTTGACACAAATATACACTTTGAAGTTCATGACTCACATCAACTCATGTACCTAATTAACGGCGAGCACCAAACTCCATTTTGGTGACTTGTGTGAATCCAATAGACAGGATGTATATATATTTCAAAAAATGCACTAATCATGAGTATATAACAGTCAATTAGTCTGCATATGCATGCGTGTGGAGACCGAGTTGGTTGGACAGGCATTTTTGAGGAGGAAAACCAGTCATCTAGTTCTTACTTGTAGCGTATCAGGAGCCCTACAGTTTAGTGAGTTCGCAAATGGACATTAGTTTGAGCTTGTGCGAATGCACAGAGCGTACTAGGTGTGCAACCGGCTTCAGGAGTCAAGGGGTAATGTCACGAATAAACAAAAATGAAGAAGACCGACTTGTAATTTGACCTACACAAGACAAACTCACATTTTTGTCGTATGGTGTCTAGAGCAACGAAGAGCTGGAATCAATGCCACCAACTTGATGTACATCAGTAAGTTTTTGTAAACTCAAAAATTCAGTAATGATTGCCACCTGCTGTCACCTGATTATGATCAGCGCCAAATTTAGAGACAGCTCAGTAAAGTCGAAATGCGTTATGATGGTCACGGTATATAATTCAATTTCGGTTAACGTAGGAGAGGATGAATAGGTTAGGGTAATTTTGTAGCAATAAACTGACAAATCACTTAGTATATCCTATAACAGTGAACAATTTATGCCCCACAGATTGAAACAATCATTAAAACAGGCCTGGTAGCTTAAGATGAGTACTAAGATTATGACTATATAGCATACCAAATGAAATTGACGGTGCCTAATGCGCAGTCTCCAGTACAAACTGCATAACCGTTGCTTAATGAGTAGGCGCAGCTGACGTAAGATGCGAAAAACAGCGAACGAATAAAAAACCATTGAGTCATAACCCCAATCTAAGATTCGGTCGGTAGGGAGTGAAATAACAGTTAAAACCACAGTTGAAAAATCGCGCTACAAATCCGAACATTCCTGCCCCTCCGATCTGACAAACAACAGACATCAGAACAAGCTTTCATTTGCGAAAAGGAAATGACACTTGGATAGGGGAACTGGGTGACAATAGAATATCAGATATGTAATTTACACAGGAAGGATGCACGAACATTACTGAAAACGAAGCCAGCTGAAATCCCGAGAAAGATACAAGTCACTGATCCAAGTAGACTCTACGAAATTGGTGCGCGTAATACATTCTGCCAGATCCAGAATATATTGGAAAATTCCCTGAAGCACGATATTTGTCTCGAAGTCGCCGATGCAATTTATTTCATCAAAATATGCAAAACACATGGTGTCACCTATTAGCAAACGACTGTCCATAAAACGGACGATCGGCTAACAGCTTCTCTTAAATAATCTTATCATTTGTCCGTGCCTTGGTGCGCGCAACACCAAATTCCTGAGAGAAAAACCACTATGTTTTACACAAAATAAATGAGGTCACTATCGTCATTAGAGGGCAATACATTAATGGCTTGCACCTATGTTTAAAGGAAACTTGACCAAGGCAGAGAAGAAAAAAGAAGCCTTAACTAGGAAGTAGAAGAGAGGTAAGAAAAAGAACCTAAACAATAAAAGAAATCTATGACTAAACCAAAATGCCCAAAACTAAGGAGCCTGCTATTTGAAAATAAAACAGCCGGGCTTAACGTGAAAGTAAGCTGTCCACAACAAGACAGCTTCCTTGGGGCTTTCAGTTCCCAGCGTCACTAACTCTACAGACAGATCTGTCAAACAAAATTCACGCAACTGAGCCTGATTAGCCACCGTTTCACTTAATGTCTCAAGTCACCAACCTTGTGAATCACAAGAACTCAAGCCCGGGAGACGAACTTTACCTACAGTAGTAAACACCCTGGTAGGTGAAATCAATTCGCTGAATCAGCTCGTCATCTGTGCATCTCGTATACCATGACAGTTAGTCGTTATGCCGATAAAAAAAACCGTCGGTGTGACACGAACACTGCCTAGCCATTTAGGTGTGTGTATAAGTAAAGATGAGAGGAAGAAAACTGCTTGGTATTCACTCCTGAATATCTGCCTTCTAACCCCATCGTCGCTTTTCCGTTGGCGTCACCCGATGGGAGTGACCGAACGTAAACATCAAGTAGTCAATTCTCTCTACCGTAAGGCAGCCAAGCTCTTACACGCACTTCATATGCGTGGCCGCAAAACGGATGCCAAAGAGGGGTGCTTCTCTGCCATGAGAGATTTCTTGAATTAGTAAACAACTTCTGGGAGATATGAGCTCCCATTTTAATGCCCATTTCCATGCCGTTGCTAAAGTAACTTCTCAAGAATAAAAATCAATCAAAATCTCCATAACACAAATAAAGCACGTGGACAAATATTAATTGTTATAGCACATTTGGTGGCATACGACCGGAATATCATTGGTGTGTCAAACCGACATAGAGACTATGCCGAGTACGAGGCATAACTATTTTGCTTCGTGAACTTCATTGGTCGGGACATATCTTATGTACGTTGATCCACCGCTTTCTGCAAGGTACATCACTGATGTACGCTGTGGAACAGACGGTGTGATAGTCAACGTTTGGCCCGGGCTCGAATCAGCGTTAAACCTTACTTTAATGAAAGAGTTTCCATTGTTTTGGATAGGACCCAAAGGATATTCTGAAATATAAAATGAGCACCACTCAAAACTGTTGGCGGTCGTCGCATTCAATGAGCCTCGAGTTGTTAGAGTTCGTCCGCAGTACACATTTTCGGCACAACCATGAAGTAGGTTACCCAGAAATTCCATGGGAATGGAACAGCTATGGAAAACTGTGATAAACTGTTCAGTCTAAACATCCAAAAATGTTAGAAAGCACTGTATTTCACATTAGCAAAGACCGAAAACTAAAAGTATAACCAACCAAGTGAATTTTTGAAAGGCATAACACGGGTGAAAGTGCCTAAGAGGAAAAAGAAGGGTAAAGTTTTAAATGCTTGATAAATGCATTACCAATAGCCTGAGTGCAACAGCAGAACACGCAACCGGCAGCTCACCATCATCACCACCATAGACAGCAATGCATCAGTGGTTCTCACTGATGCTTAACTGCCATATTGTAGGCTTAGGTACTCCCAGGACGCCCAGACCTAGACAGAAGGACAATTAAGGTTCACAGCCGAAGCCCATGAGGAGTACAAAGAGCTAAAGAGCTGGCGCCACGGAGTGAACAATCGTGGCACTGGAAGGACGAAGTACTGGTTCTTGATTTGAAGTAAAAAGACATAGAGAAGACTCTCTCACACATCTGTACACACATAAACGTCGGCTTGATACGCTTACCACGGGGTTACACGCTTGGGAAAGGTTGTAATGACAAGCACATCCATTCATGATGAGACCCCCGCACGCTTGTTTGTTAAATCTCACAACAATGGACATTATAGGAAGTGAAAATCAAGTCGATTACAGAAATAATATGATGTGCTACAATAAATTACAACCATCAAAGGTGTATGCAATCACGCACGAAAGCATATACGAGTGGGTGAGTGCACACACACATACAGTAGCGCACAGCACCCGAAAGTTCAGGCGAAGTGGGATGTACTTATGTGGTCACAACACTGTGTAAACGCGAACGCAGAAATTATTGATCGTACTCGATGGCGTTAAATCAAGGCACGGCACAGTATAGGCATCGATCTGCGTATCCAGCATGGACAATGGTACAAACGAACAAGCAGCTCACTGGAACGTCGTGCAACCACAACGCCCATGGCTCTCGAAACTAGGTGTAGGGTAAGTACAGGTCGTACCGAAAAACTGGAGCTCAACGATCAACCTTGTCAGCGTTTGGAATTATTCGATTAGACAACTTCTGTTAACCTCAGAAGTGAATCATCAGTCAGTTCAATGTCACATACGTAGGCGCCGACTAGATCCACCAAATTTACAGATTCATTCGTCGAAGGATGAACACTGAACTTCACAGGAATGAACGTCATCTCCCAATCTGGAGTCAACGGTCTTCCTCAAACGCTTCAGAAAGACAGTGCCACAGTAAGTCGAAGCTTACATTTTTTAAGTCAATAAGAAGGTTTTCACCACACAAACCATTTGATCCCATGTGGACTGACCAACCCTAAACAGAGAAGCTGATATGTGAAAAATATAAACTTGCAACCACGTGTGTTGGTAGCCAACATCGATACTCTCAAACAGTCTCGAAGATAACCATTGCTGCGGGCACGACTAGTAGTGATATGAAAAATACGGTAGTATATTAAGTTTAGTTGAAAGGAAATTCAGTGTTTTGCTTTAGCTAAACCTATGCAAAAACAGATGAAGCTTAATTTCGAACCGCGACCCGGATCGATCACGCAGGAATGCCGGTTAGCCCGATGTAAGAAGAAAACCATACTTGATGTTTACAAATTGGAAACTTTTTGAATGAACGTGCGACTTAGTTTGTATAGATCAGCCGAGTAATCTAACCACCTTGTTTCCCGCTGTATTGAAACGAACACCGAAGGACGTTCGATCGATTGCTCGTCCGTTTATGTAACGTGTGTGTTGACTTTCACATTGTACGAAATGTTATGCCAACTAAGACATGTCTAGTGGATACATTGTCGAAATACGCAGCCTTACCAAAACTGGCTTCAAACAAGTGATCAGTTCGGCAAACCGTCGACGCTCCTCAACAACGGCTCGTCGCAGACTGGTACGCTCTAATTCGGCCAATGTACGTTGCTTGACTTCCAGATCATGTTGCACAAAATTCATTTGGACATTATCTCCGGTTTTGCCTGAATCTACATTTAACTCAGTGCCCATCTCACCGACAGGTTCGGAGTGACTGCGAATGCTGCCCTGAATTAAAGAAACGGGAAAGATAAACAGTGGACTAAGGGAGTGTATAATGATAATCGAAACACTGGATTACTTGTTACGGCCGGCGAGAAAATTCAACTCAATGGCAGAAGAGACGACTTAACAGACGTACTCTGCAGTCCACATAGAACTACGGTCACTAGTGCACGAAAAACGGAAGCATCTGAAAGTTGAGAACAAGGATAAATAGAATTCCTCAACCATGTCATCAGAGCAGAAGGAAATCATATGTTGCGATATGTTAACATTCTGTTTACCCTCATCAGTTGCAGAGATAAAACATGTCAGTTGTACACTTCAAACAGATAAGAATAAAGGGAAACTAGATACGCCTACAAACAAGCTAATCGATTTGCCGAGGTCTTGTATGATGTATATGATGCATGATGTATATAACTGGCATGTTTTTTATGTTTACAACTGATGAGAGTAAAGGAACTGTTAGGATATCACAACAGGTCTTTTTTCTGTTCTGGTGCACGAAAAGTGGACCAAACGACTAACTGCAAGAACGTATATAGATGGCATTATTGACAGAAATTCCAAACTAACCGTCACAACCATGGTGTCTTATAAAAACCACCGTAAAAATATGTCAAAGGAGTGGAATACGACGCTTGCTGCCAAATATTAGAAACCAGATTCCGCTCACCAACCAGGGACACATGCACATGGAGAATACTGATAACTCGAATGAATCAGAAACCAGTGGAACGGTAAATGACCAGAGCAAGATTGTGAGTCTATCAGTTTCTTGTGAGTGGAGCACAAGTCAGGGATCTGCGCCATAGTTACAAATGGTAACCGGTCTCTGCGACATATCAAGCTTACACCCTCAAGTTATCGTTAGTCGATTTTGTACAAAAGCGGTGAGTGATCACAGATAATACTATGTACTTCAGTGAAACTGAGGAAACATTATTTTGACTGTATGTACTCAGAGCGAATGAAGCTAGATAATAAATGTGACCGTCAATCAGCAAAAGGTGGTCCGCAAGTTAAGATTTAATTTCAGGTCCACCTTCCGGCTTCTCTATCAATAACAGCCACTCCGGAATATAACACAATGTTAGAACAAACACGACCAATCACGCAGTTCTTGTATAGATAAGATGCCGTACATGCACGAATGATTAAGCTGCACCAACATTTCCGTTTACTCTTGGTTTAACGTGCACCCCCTGGTGCTTACGATGGTGTATATCCAGCTGGGATTTGTAGACAGATGACCAAAACGGATAACGGCTCTCTGAGGTGAAAGTGTAAAGATCACAGGACAGTGGGAAAGTTCTTGGAAAGAGCAGTCTGAGTGGCTTGGTTGCGAACGACCTTGACAAAAATTGTCCGTGTGCACCAGTACTGCACATGCATCACAGACAACCGTTACACAAGTCAGTCAAAAAGAACACAGCTACAGACAGTCGACCGCCAACCTAGCAACAAGAGACAGCCACCGTTAGAGAGTAAACAGCAGGTAATATAGACAGTTGGGAAAATTCCGGGTCTCAGCTGAGTGTTGCAAAGGTTGCTGGTTAACATCGTACCTGGTTGTCTCTATGGAAGAAATAAAGTAACAATTAAGTTCCATAACTTTAACATCACTGATGTCATCTTGTAGACTGCGATTCATGTAGGCTGGATACTGCCAGGTTAGCTAAAACTAGACGGAAGCAACTGGGCATGCGGATACGCGGCTGGTGGTCAACGTTGATGTAGCGGTACTATCTCAAACTCGCAAGTTGCATCAGGAAATTGAAGCGTCGCAGTGTGGAATATAATTAATACTGAAGATTTACCTACGAACCGAGAAAAAAAGTTTATCAGTATAGATGGATAAAAATGACTAGCGTGTAACGACCGGTAAATGGTCCAACCACTCGAACCTGCTTCAAACGTAAACACAACCTAAAAACCGCAAAAATTTAGTTGTAATCGTTAAGAACAAGTAAAAAACAGAGCAACCGTGAATTCGTCCGCTCCACAGGAATTCTGCCTACCAAGTCACAGTCTACGACCAGCAAATGTAAACAGAGGGAGCTGAACGACAGATGGGAGCAGGTGTGATTTGCCTCCGTCACGCTCACCCCAACACAAGTGGAACGTAATTTCACGAAGAAGCGGTCCGCGTCATCAACATTCGGTTGCATCATTTCGTTCGATGACCTCACAAACATAGACACGTGGACGGCTTTGCTTCCAGTGGACAGGAGAGAAGACTTGTTTGCGTAGCTAGGTATATTTGAAGCGACTGAATATGACATGTTGACGCAGATCGGAGCTCATCTGACAGTTGCACATGAACGTATGATCCAAATGCTGACACACTCACGTGGATCGATATGAGATAACAGCATCCGTCCATACAAACCAATCAACCACAGCGGTGTTCCAGCTAATCCCTGCTAAATCGCCTCTCAGAATTAGGATGGCATCCAGTTTTCACAGTTATTTGATCGCTTAATCAGTCGCTTAGTCAGCAAAATTACACTTAATATCGTAGACTGATGGAAACAGTTTTTCGTTTTCCCACCAGTGCAACTGTGACAAAATAAACAGAACTCTCATTCGAAAAAGTAATCTTTTCTGGACAGCAGTTTCGAAAGATCGTCCAAGTTTTTGCAACAACAAAAAAACAATCTCGTTCTTTTAGAAAAAGGGCTGGCTTTACAAATGGATGTATTCTAGATGTTCGTCCGAATATTACACACACAAAAGAACAAATAAGGACAGTAGAATCTTCTAACTACTCGTCCCCATGGCACAAGAACTTTACCGCTGGTCAATTATTGATAGGTCACCGGGCGCTAGATAAAACGATGCTTCAGATTGTAGGATTAGAATGTGGTAAACTTCACCATTACATCAACGCAATTACAAACCTAGCACTGGAGTCACCATCGCAGGGGACACATGGGGTCAACAGACTCTCACCGTAGCACCAACATCTCATGAAAAGAACGACCAACATTTGAGGACACACTAGACTAAGACAGCCACCTCGCACAGTCTACATTGCTGTTGCAAAATGACAACTGAACAGCAAACTCCACTATGAGGATCTATTCGACTATGTTTCAGTTGTGTTCAAATCAGTCCTGCGTTCAGATGTGAGGCAATCGGAAAACATTCAAAGACACGAGGGAATACACAGAGACCTTTGGGAATGAGTATCCGAAGTAGAAAACCGGTATACAGGACTGATTCCTGATTGAAATTAGAAAAACAAATACATTTACGTAAGGGTGAACGGTACGCGGGCTACAGTCGGTACATCCTCACCACGTTCAAGCAAAGGCAGTGTACCTGGGAATCCAAACAGAGTTCCACTGCTACGTAAAAACTTCGGGAAGGTATCACTAGGTCAGTTCGACAGCAGCAGCGTGTGAGACAGTCACATTTGCTATAAGCTCGTTAGGTTTGATGAAACAAGCTTCAATCAGTGGCATCGTGGTGCACTGACCGGAATTAAGGTAGCAAGGGTGGTAGGTGATTAAGTTCATTTCCCGGGTCCACGAACGTTTGTCATCGATTAACACCAAGGTTTTGGTTTTGTCTGAAATTCAAACAACAAGAATCTTACCCATATTCAATCACTTGATTAATTCCTTATGCAAACCTATCATTTTAAAGGTTTACACATGCACACGCACAACATTTCCCGTGTTAACATTTCCTTATTCCGTATCCCGAATTTTCAATCTATGTAGATTAGACGAAGACCTACGACAACGACTGAAAAAGAATAAACGTATCAGATACAGTACCCAGCGAATGATAGGTCAACTTTCAATTTATTTCATAAGATTTTATAAGATCCCGTCGGACGCCTATTGCAAGTCCATTCGTCTAACGAAATGCGCTTTTTGGGTGACTTCGGTGTGCGTAACTCTGTATGTTTCCCACCTTCGTACAAAATGGATCAACTGAGGTGCGATGTAAAACAAAGTGTTGCAGCCCACATACCTGAAGACCTTCACATTTTATTCATTTCCTGTTTGGTGCATACAGTTTGGTGTACACAGTGATGTAGACAGTGACGAGCTCTTCTTTATTCAGCACATTGGATCACGATCCTATCATCCACAATTTTTCAGATGCTGTTCCTAACAGTATCCATTCTTCATGCGGAAATGTTGATTGTTACAGCCATGTCGATTATAACACACATATCTGTGAATACTAGGTTGCAACTGCTGACACGCAAATACCCAACTCCACAAGCGAAATGGCATGTATGCAATTATTTATTCTTCACCTCATCAAACCTAGCAAGCTGAACTCCCCCAAATGTCTGCAAGAAAAACTGCTCGAGTGGAATATAGTGTTATTGGTCATCCCAATCCACTGGTCTATGCTTTTTTGTAGTTAATAATGCCTATCCGACCGCGGAAACTGTTGGAGACAAGTTCACCATTCGGCAGACAACTACTCTAGTACGTAGCAAGTCATTTGAAGCACTGTCTAAGTAGTACCGTGGAAATTTTAAACAATCAGTATTCCCTCAAAACTGAAAGGTTATAACAGTCACACCCTTCAAACAATCGGAACAGTGACAGTTGTCTGTCGTTATTTCCCTTCTAATTCCAAAATATCTTAGGCTCTAAATATTAGCAACCCTCACGGTCCAGATGACATACCCCCCCATTCTGTTCCAGTGGTGTGTGCCCGAATTGACGTTCATCGGAGTATATTTACTTCGTTTGTATTCCACTTTACCAGCAATCCCCTCATGTCGAAAAGTATTGCGTCCCCAGATACAACCGGCCACTATACCCGAAAGATTATCACCCAATAACTGTACGTCCACTTTGTAGAAAGTTATGAAATTCCTGGCAACAGATCTGTTGAACCCATTGGAAAGGAAAGAGCTATTTGACGCACATCAGTATGGACTTCGACTGATGATGTCCCACAGACGCTCCTATCATAAATTCTCTCAATGAAAACTAGAATGAGATAGTGAAGCATCACATGTTACCAATGTTTACGGGAATAACCTCGTGGATTAGCCAACTCCTGGAAAAAGATTTCGTGAAACTACTAGAGAGTTTCTCGGAAACAGTGATTGTAATTCAAAATCGCTTTAGGTACAAGACTGCATGAGATGAAACGCTTTTAAGCATGTCAATTTTGGAAACACACAGCAACCCACTGGTGGGCCGCTGGTCAACAGGGAGGGAACGCTTAAATAAATGAGACCACTTAAAGTACGGAAAAGTAGAACTGAGGACGTCATAAGCTAAAGCACTTGTAAGGTGCTCGTAACAAAATGTCATATTGTGTCCAACTTTCGCAACAAAGTTTGACAGTCCCCAAAATTTGGTACGATAAATGTAACCGATGAACGGAATAGGTGATAACTGAAACAGCAACAACCGATGTCCAACAAGGATCCAATCTCAAAGATCAACTTCAGTTCAGTAAAAAGATATCATCGATCGCCTTCTAAACAGCGCATGTCCAAAATGACGGAGCACACAGTGTATGAAAGTTAGACATAGACTAGACAGCACCAAACACAGTTCTTGCTGAGACGTGTCGAGTGAAAAGCTAGTTGACAACAGACCAAGGAGTGTTCAACAGACAGCACTGAACAAGTCCGGTTATAAGTCACGACAAACTTTTTGCACCAAAAGAGTGTATGTTCCGTAAGTCAGCAGACGAGATTTGGACGCTCTTTTGAACTTTTTTTCCCATTTTTGCAATTTCCAAGAAAGTCCGTTCCTCCATGTGGCCGAAGTTGCATCGTCCTACCTCAACAAAATCCGTATCAAGAAAAAGTGACTGCCCACTGTGAAACGTAACACAGTAATGACAGAACTCGAAGTCAATCTTGTCTATACTCAGACACCGCAGAGTCGATAAACCCGGAAAGTTGTATGGCAACCATACGATGTGGTCCCTCCTTCCAAAACGACCCTTACTGATGTTGAAGAAACGAGTGGAGTCTTCGAACAGCTAGGTGGAAGCTTTCTGCTTTTTTGTGACTAACAAATTTAACAACTTCGCCAAAACAGTCATTTCGCAACTGAAACGAACAAATAATGCACCTCAAATTCGACCAACTAGAGATGTATCATCAAATAGGTAAGTATCCACATATTTTCAATGATTGCTAGGAAATGCGTACCAAACTTAGAGCTCAGCACCAAACATTGTCGATGAATTACCCAGGTGCTACAACATTCTAAATCGACGCATTCCTTCCTAATGAATAGCGTTGTTGGTAAAAGCAGAAAATTCGCATTGCCAATTTTGAATGTCGCAGTAATCCTTTCCAAGAACTGTGGACGTACTCATGAGTTGTACTGATCTTCCGTGTTAGCCCCATGTTAATCATAGAAAACAGATTTATTGGCGGGGTAACGAAACATCTGCCTGTATTCAATAAAATTTTCCGCGCAGGCTTTGTTGAACTCAACATTTACTGATATTTGGCGATCTCTTCTAATCATCCTCTCTAATTTTACTTATCTACGTCTAATGTAACAGTTTTCCTAATGCAAACGTTTCCTGGTCCGCAGTAGGTTAGTTTCAGCAAGCTGCGATCCAACAAGGAAGATTCCGTGGCCGACAGCAAACCTGGTCGTCTGGTTGAGCCCAGTGACGAATGCAGATTAAAAATGATGACTAGCTGGAAACAATGATCACTGGCTAAGAAGAGGTTTAGAAGACATTTAAGACAGAAAAACACGCGAAACTGAACATAGACAGTGTTAACGGCTCTTAAGTTGTACGGTTTCTCCTTGATCCAATTTGCCTCGTTTAAGCACTTAGGTGTAAAGTTTAATAAGTAGGCCGTTCACTAATCGGAGCTGCTGAAGGTGTAAAAATGATAGGGTTGAATAATTTTCTCCTAAGGTATTCAAAACACTTGTAGGATATCCGCACCAAATATGGTGTTAATGAAGCCAAACAGTTTGGGCGCCCTGGTTACCGAGTTGTTGTTAAATGGATTGGGAACGACAACATTGCGCGCAAGTTGTTGTACTCTACGTTTCAACCACCTCGGGTGGCCTTCCTCAGAAGTGTTGTGATCGAAATCCAGTATTCCGATATTCAAAACACTGTTTGTGACAGGGAAAGTTCACTGTGACCATGACCGCCATTCACTCGGGGAGAGAGAAAAAACAATAAAAACCGGAATAACTACACAGTAGGCACACGCTATCCTCGCCGAGCCCTAGGTGCACGAGAACAACTCGATGACCCGGTTAGACCGCCATCACAACTCGACTACGAAGCAGGCAACGTCTGTGCGAATTAACAGAGAACTGGCCGGGCACACTCGACAATATACACACACACACACACACACACACACACACACACACACACACACACGGAATGGAACGCACGTGAACCGTCAGCTGTAGAAAATCGCTGAGAGAACTAACGACAGCCGACGCCCGTAGACAAATGACTGGTGTCACAAGCACACGTACAACACAAACAGATGCATTCGGATGGGACACAGCTAACGATCGCCGAACATGGACAACCTGTGAAAGAAACGCGCTTGATCTGGGGTTTGTGAATGCAGTGGTGCTGGGGATGGTATGGATAGCAAAGAAACGTGGCACAACACAGACGCTGTTGTAAGGAAGAAGACACTCGACAGAGACTATGGAACATTTCCTGGGACTGACGACAACGCGAATGGAACACCTTGGTCTGCACGCCGGGCATCATTTAAACAACACTTACAGAACCAATGTGACGAAATACATCTTTCTGTGCGCGAGCTCGTAGAGTGACGACGACATTGAGTGAAAAGATCAGTTTGAGTGTGATACCTTGTAAATACTCCCATAATAAAGATCCGAACAATCGGACAGACCGTTTCGGTTCGAATCTAGCCGATGTCCAAGCTTTTTAAGATTCGGTCTATTTTAAAATGAAAATATACCAAACTATTTATTAACAAAACAACTTCAATGCTCAACAGTAAAGCTGGCGAATTCAGGCGTCAACTGTTGGCGAAATCCTAACGAGGTGGTCGATCTTTTGGATAGTTCGGTAGACCCCATGTGAATCAGTGGAACGGGTGGTCGACTGAGTATGAACGCGAAGTATCTGAGCTTTCGGTGTAACTTCGCAGTTCACTTCAGTTGGGAACTCTGTTCCTGTTGCTGGTTCGAATCCGACCGAAATTCAGATTACTCACACCTTGGTTTCTTCTAAACTAAAATGCGAACCGACAGGCTTTTATCGAATACGGCAAGGCATGTTTGGCTGTTGAGTTCTGGTGCCGACCGCAAAAGTCACAACCAGGATGGCTTGTGTAGACAACCTCCATGGAAACAGCCATTCGTGTGGAACAGAGAATTAGCAAGCATTGGCTTGGATACGGTGGATCATATTATGCATGACAGTTGACCACATCTTAGATGTGAGCACGTTGTTGTTTATTCCAGAACTGGAACGAAATCAATTCCAATGGTTAAATGAAAAACTTGATCTGGCGTAGGTAGAACTGATTCATTTCAAAATGAAGCATGAATTCACCAATATAACCAAATGGCGAAGAAACTGCGTGCAATGAGACCGCAGAGACTCTGCAAACTCGAAAGAGAATAAGCTCAGCCATATGCCGACAAGACTACGTGCACCGCTTTATGTGATGACGAGAGCGTGACACCAATCGGCTACGTCGCACAATGTAATAACCAAACGTGGTGTTGACTCTAACCAGAATCACTAAAACGTACGCTCGAGTTGCTATAAGTGAAACCAAGAGTGCAATGGCAAAGCGTCCCCCGGGGGTTCGAACCAACGAACCTTCACACCCCTCCCCTCGATGTTACCGTCCCTCTACCTACTCACGACTGACAGCCTGCACAACGTCAACCTCAACTGCTTCCATTCCTATACCCCTTTGTTCAAACTATCGCACTGTAGGTCCTTTATATGTATCCCCATGTATTGATTACATTAAACAGTGGCCAAACATATCCCACACTGTTACGCGTAGCATATTCTGAAGTGATATTTTATACTCTTATTTTAACTCACCTTTTTGGTTATATTGTGCTGCCTCGTTGAATTGTGTACGCAACCGCGTTGCTGACTTATACTTGCTGAAATTTAAATTCCCGGCTGTAAGTCACATAATTTGCTAACCATTATTTACTTATGTACAGAACCATTTTTTATTCGGGTAAACCCTCGATAGTCTTGTTCTGCCCGAATCAACAGGTTTACAGCTTCCCCGATAGAATGTGTACAGTAGTGGATCCCAATTGATTCCACAGGTGTCCACTACACTGATTGTCTCCAGCGGCTACGTGATTAAGTGGGAGAAAAACACATGCCAACGACTTGATTCCTCAAGACAAAGGTCAAACTCATTGGACGCCAGTGTGAAAGGTTTGCACCAGTGAACATGCATTTCAAGAACTTCCTTACTGAGACGAGTCCTCGAACTTACTTTCATAACCTATATCGACTTCCAAATTCGAAGTATCACTTGACAGACACACATTTCTTCCCAAGAACTATGGACTGTATGGAAGTATAGGTTACATTTCAGTTATCGCATCACTCAGCACAACAGATTCAATATTACTGAAACACTTCGCATCACAATACCTTGCCGCGAAACACAATAATGATGTTCAAATATGACGCTTCGATGGTTCTGCTGTGCAAAGACCGAGTGCAAAAGAAGCAACGGAGCTGACTGCTTTGTTTTTGGAAAACAGGGACACAAGAAAAACACATGCAAAACACACATGTGTAAAAGAATCTCAATATTTCTGATTAAAGTGCGTTGAGGCTTACGCCAGAGCTAGAGACAAAATTTACAAAAACAATTGTGAGACTTCAAACGAACGTGCCAAAAAAAAACAGGATAATGGGAACATTTGGGCCGTAAACAAACTGCATCCCGACATTGAATATGGGGATACCGAATTCCCTAACTCGATAAGCAACACCTATCAACTTTACTCAACGCAGAAACTACAGGCACAACCATCCGTAGTTCCCGTTGATCTCTGTCCAGTTAGTGGACTACAAATGGGCAATATATACTGTGCCCATTTCTCACCGCACGGATTGAAATCCTAAACATATACACATGTGCAGCCGATAGAACCGTATACAGTTCGCAAAGTGGGACAAGAAATCGCTCGGTTGAAGCTGTTATGGAAAGACAAACAGGCAGTCAAGTACACGGCTGACAGTGCAGCATTAAAAACACTTGCCGCATTGATATCTTTGGTTGGTGCATAAATAGCCATACACAACCCCAAGTAAAAACAGACCGGGGTATGCTAATACTCTGTAAAGGTGCTTCCAAACTTGACGGCACCTTGAAAAAGTTTATAAGTAATGTCGAAAACGAGTACAGTACGATTATACAAGCACCGAAAACAATGATGCACGTGAAAATAGGCATCCAAAGACCGCAGCATATCGAAAATAAACAAAATGTATGCAATCAAATGAATACTGTGACTATAGTAAAATACGATAATGTTTAAAATCTGCTAAACTACTCATTAGTAATAAAATGTTTGCATAGTTGACTTAAAACGGTCTTCACAGTTTAGCATATACCTCCGCATTAACGAGAGTATATTAAAATTAATTGTATGACGTTTGTAGCTGAAACAAACCACCACATGCTAATTTAAGTGTTCCTATGTGAAAACAAATAATGGCGTGGTCAATTCTGAAGAACTATTTTAATGCGATAAATGAGCGCTCGATGTGCACATCCGTATCAGGGGAATAATTGCTGAGACTTGTAACAATTCGAAGTATTTTAGTGGTCAAATATTACCAAAGACTGTAGCTAAGAACTCATGTTTCTTTGACAAGACGTCATAGGCTTTCATGTAACCGCTGTAGTTTCCAGAACGTTTCAAGGTGACTTCAGTGTCAATAGTCACAATCACTCATAATCCAAGCCACTCAGGCTGCAAAACGGCGTCCATTAGTTTCTTGAACTGTGCATGAGCACTAATCCAGTTGGCCTACACCGAGGTTTGTAATAAAGTGACCCTTGTCCTGTGAGTCTTCACAATCACCGTCCACTGCAGTTCCAAAATCCTTCACTGTTTTCTAATGCCCTCAGAGAAGTGCTTGTCCACAATCAATATGCTCACAACATGTAATATTGGTGGCATTTTCAATTTACCAAACTAGGCAAATCAATTCCCGTGACGGAGTGTTGGCAAAACACTGTCTCATTGTGGCAATTAAGGCATCGACTCCGGTATATAAAATACAGATAACCGCTATACCACGATGAGTAGTGTGCACCATGCAATCGAGACGACCCACTTAAAGATGAAGTAAGAACCGGTTATTGTACTCTCGTTCGCCAGTAACAAACAGATGAAGCATTTTTATAGTGACATAAGGACTTTGCTGCTGGATTGTGAGATGGTGGGCGAATGTGATGGGCGATTTTCCCGGCAAAACTGTTGTGCAGCGAGATGCACTTTGAGAGAGCTTTTGGAAACTGCACTCTAAGGCTTCCTCTGATCTGCAGAATCCCGGTGGTCATAGCGGAAATCAACCAACTAAGACAGCTAAAACATCGATTGAACAATTATTGGTCATCAAGAACGAGCCAGCTGTAACAACACTAACATCAACGCGGAGTATAGAAGCCTATATTCACACTTAATTGAGAGGAAAGATCAACTTGGAAACTGAGTAAGTGTCGCCAATCTGCGGAAATTGAATCATGATTCGGTGTCTTTGGTTCTTATGAAAAGAAGACTAAAGTGGACGCCGCATAAATTATATCTTTTACAACACATCCGAAAAATGTCATCCTTACAAGCGAAATGATGGATAATTTACAAAATCCGTAGGAAATGTTCAGGGTAAAATGTTTATAAGCGCATACTGATGAAACAGTGAAAGTATCGGTTGTACTAGTTATAAAAACACTTGACGAAGGTCATAAAAATATGCAAGCGCATGTGTTTAAACGTAGTTTGCATATATTAAGGCTTAGTAGTGGCACAGACGACAAGGAATGTCAGTTTCGGACCCTGTTCAAAATACTCAACTCAAACAACACAACACGCTCATGCAAAAGGACAAACAAAAGAGAAAGTGAGACAACACATTTGAGTTCTTTAATTTAGCTCCTTATAAACACAAAAACTATTAAGTCTAAAGAAAATTAGTTAAATGGCCTAGTACCTGTAATAACATTTCAGTTAACTTTGTTTATCAACATAAAATGAAGAATTATACTGTACCTTTCGGTGGAAACGTTTGTTCAGCTTTTCAAACTCGCATGTGACGCGCTGCAATTCGTTCCGTGCACGACGCCATTCTTTGCTATTCTCTCGATCCAATTGTGTCACCGTCCGACGCCACTCCTCTAAACGATCAGCCAACGGAGCAGCCAGACAATCCAGTAATTGACTGATAAAAGCAAACACAGAACGATCAACAGGTGCACGTTATGGAAGATCAACCAAGCTACCTAAATCAGAAACCGCCACTGATTAGATGGTGGTGGTCTGACAGGGGCATGGATCGCAATGACTAATGCTAATTAACCAACCCTGAATAGATCAGCCGGACATACATCGCACGACTCAGAATAAGTGACTGGACGTGCCAGCAGAGATGATGATTGATCAGATACAAGTTACCTATCAGGTAAGTAATGACATGTGGTAATGAAAGATATAAAGACGTAACCTTCCGGATGACATAGTACTTTTACGCGCGGGACAGCTGTTTTTTGCAGGTTTGTGGTAAGGACGTTTTGTGTTAGACTTTGGATACAGATGGCCTATAATAACTATGTCCCGTCCTCCCCCTTCTGTCACTACCTAGTAAGGGTTCATTATTCATCCCGAAGTTTGTGTGACGGTCAGGCAGTGAACTGATTCACCAGTGCATTGATCGCTATGATGATCAAAATCACAACTCCCGAAAAAGCAGCCAAATGATGTCACTATTAATCGACAGATTCACACCATATATGATCCAACAACGTGGCTGTGAAATACACTCACGATTACGGGCGTGAATGAACTGGTTAGATAGGACGGCGAGCAAAAGTTCAGTTCCAAAGTTTCACATTCTGGAGGGTCTACCTATTATAGAATTCCCGACATTTCCTAACGGGATCTTCTCCTAGCAAGAAGGTGTTATACAAATGTGTCCCGCATCACAAATATGCGGTTTATTCTTCACAGAGTACATGTGTTAGGTTGAACGGCCTGCGGTTCTGATCTTACTTAAAATTAGAGCCTTTGGAACATGGACTTACAAAACTCAGCAAAGATGGCAAAGTACATGTCTGTATGGCTGAAGATAGGGCGACGACGAGATTAGTTTAGTCGGAGCTCGAAACCGTCCTCTGCTCCCTTATCAAAATTAAACGGAAGTACAAAAAAGTGTATAGCACATACAGCTTCACAAGACTTCTTCAAAAGGAAGACATTTCAAGGTGGGTTGAGGATTTTACGGCCGTTACTTTTCTGATTTTACTCAATAACCTACCAAAAATATGAACATTCTTGTTCTGTTTATGATAATCTGATGTATATTAGGTGTCGCTAGTTTTGTCTCAAAAACTACCTCGATATGACTGAAAGGAACAAGCACATTGGTAAAAAATTGAGCTTTGTCACTGAGTGTATGCTCCAGTCAAACATGGACAGGTAATACTCTGCGGATACGTTGACGAACAGTAGAGTGACTTTCTGCCAACTATTCCACAAATGGGTCTGCATAACCCAATCGGACGTTTAAGGCCATTCTTACCTAGCCGCACACAATTTTATCCAAATAAAGACGCATGTCAAACAATTTCTAAAACTAAAAAAGTGGTAACATTCGCTTCTGTTAGTAAATCGTCTATGACATCGTGCATCCACACCAAGAAGCAGAACTCTCTGATCATCAGTAGTGCTACTAATATCGCCCCATAATGTGACGCTGAACGACCAGCACAAGACGACTTTAACAACTCATTGTCATAAGTTTGGATTTTCAGTCTGCAGATTGAACCCAAGTGCAAGATGCTATATCAAAAATGGTCTACTAATGTGCCCCTGCACAACCATAAGAGTGATACATCGGAAATGGTCGAGAAATTTGCATGCAAGTGTATGTTTATAAAGGGAAAGTGTAATAATCTTCAACTGCAAGCTATATACGGTTGACCGCAAATTTCACAACCGATCGGGCTTTACCCGACAAACCCCTAACGAAAAGAATCTATATATCTCAGCCCCGAACTTGTTAGACCTGATCGATGGTGCCCATCCACGTTCCACCCAGGATTCGAAAAATCGCCCACCTGTCCCTGACAGCAGCACATGAAACACTGCACTGATGACCTTGGGCTAGGCACAACCGAATTATTAGGCCGAAACTCAAGTGCAGATATTCTTTTCCAAGGAACCAGATGAGAGGATTTATTTAAGAGTGAACACTGCTAGTAACTTTGAGTGTATACTTATGTTGACAACAGTGGTGCAATATGTAAGCCTGGATTACTTTTGCAAACTTTCACAAAGTGCAGTTTCGGCATACTGTCAGCATTTCACCGCACAACAGAATATAGCCGTATAGTTGTCAGCAGGACAGTGGGACTTGGTCTGACAGAGAAGAAGACTGCCTTCATGTGTTTGCCAGTACCACTAAGAAAATGTGTACGCCAGACTTCTTCTCATAACTCTTAAAACAGACAAATCTAGCACGACAATAAGCACGGTAACTTCGTTCAATAAACCCCGACGCTTTGGAAACATCGTCAAGATGTCGACCCGTCGTCTATCTTATCTCGTATCTTCAAACGACCTAGGTCCGGCTGATGTAGAATATGACTTCGAGGGATGATGTCGAGATGTGATTCTGTAGAACATCACAGGATATTTGGTTGAAGGCTAAGCGGCAATCCATACCAGTGATTAAACATATCAACATAAACCAAGCGGAATCGGACTAATACCATATAGCTGATTTTTAAAACTAATGATTCGTTTTCCCTCTGTAATATGATGGCGCCTATGTCATATGTGGCTAGCAACAACCATAAAGACAAACACGCATCGAATGTTTTCAACGCAGAAAAGCGAGCAAAATGAAAAAGCTTTAGACGCGTTTAGTTAGGCAAAATGCATCAGCTACAGTTCCGATCGCACAGAGATGGGTGACAATTAGGTGGACAGACAAAACTGTGCAACCTCTAATCCCCAATCACATTTGGGCAGAGTAATGAGTGATCGAGCACAAGATAACAACTAACCACTTGGATTACTTACTGTGCTAGACGTTATGCTAAAAAGTGAAGTTAATTGGGAGTCATCGAGTAAAATCACGCCTTTTAATAAAAAATAAAGATTACTTAACTAAGTTGCACTGTGCGGCGATTGCGTTAAAAGTTGGCCGAAACGGAGAGCAACCGCTCTGACAGAGTGAGCCCTCTAATAAAACATTAGAGGAAAACAGCAGTGGTGCACTCCTCTCATTGTAAATAATAATTCATCCACAACAGCTACAAACCTGGCAGAAGGTACTATCGCCCAAAACTGCCGTTCAACGCAAGAGTGGTGAGCATTCTTCACATCCTTATCGTCTACGTGATAGAAGTTACCTCGGAAGGAACATTCAGAGGTTTCAGAGATATCGGAGTGGAGCTTCTACCAAGTAATGAGCTGGTAAGTACTGAGTATGCGAACGGATTTTCCTCACACAGTTCTTTTGCAAAGAAAATGCAGGTTACGTTGATCTGCTTGAATGATATGATTAGTCTGCATGTTGTGCAGTTTGCACCATCAAAGCATAATGTGCTTTTACTGCTTTGGGTTAGCACTAGTTTCATTTTTTTTATTCTAGACAGGTACCCACGAGAATAGCGAAAGAACTCGCCATCCCTCCTCAATCGTTGTGTCATACAGACGTCTATTTGTTAACTAAAAGCAGGATTTGCAATGCGTGCGTGCGCCCAGCTTTACCCTAGAGATAGCAAACACGGCCCATTCCCGCGGAAGATGTGTGCAGACTATTGGCATTCCATCACCGATGTCTCCATCAGTAAGCCAGTATCGAATGAGCTGACTACGTGAACAGCAGGGCGGTGCGTCGGAGTGTTTTCCGTAAATGTGGAGGTTCGCGACCGATGACCGAGATAAGGGGGATATCCCGTCTTCGCTAATTGGGACACGTACCCCACATGTTGCCAGAATGTCTGCCGCCCGGCGCACTGTCTACCGTGGCTGCTGACGAACGGAAGAAATTGCAAGTCGTTCATGCTCTGAAGTTGCCACGGATTATGAAAACCTTGACCGTCTCACTGAGCAAGATTAGTAGGCGACGTGTATCTGGTTGGAGAACCCGTGACCATCTGCGCCGATGGTTGTAGACATCTTCGGGCATGGTGGTGAATCACAAACAACAAAGCTGCCGACTTCTTTTTCTCGGTGGTTCAATTCTCGCTTATTTTTCCTTACATTTATACTTGTTATTCCACTGCTCTGTGCAACATGGACGAGACCAACGGCAACCCGAATCACAGGACCTAGGAATAAGGCTCAAAGCTAAAAGTGACGATGAAGCTGAGGATACGCCCCGAAGAATCTTCATTCATTAGAGCAACCTCGTCCGTTCACATTACAAGTCGAAGTCCAGTATCTGGAAGCAGTTTCACCTCCACCTCAATCGCAGTCTATCACGGTTCACTCCAGTATTTTATCTGCAACAAGTTTGGATGAGAAAGAAAAGGCTAGACAACCCATTCGCACATCAATTGCGATGCTGATGGCAGATGACACACTGTCATAAACCGCAACCCGATCGGAGGCCAGGATGTCCATATACTTCTAGGGAACAGCCATATTTGATAAGGAATCCCGGAGTGCAGCTCCGTCAAGTGAATCGATGGATCATCCTAGGTCCAAACGGAAAACAGGTAAGGATCATTCATGTGAATTGCGGAGTACGAGACGAAGTGTGGAGATGTGATCAGTACAGCATCGGTCAGGGCAAAATCCGACTCGACACCCGCGAGTATTTTGTCCGTGCGTTTTGCATTGTTTGGCCCAAGCAGCTTCAACCCAACAGGAATCAAGCTAATCACCCAAAAGTATGCACACAGAGTGTGTGAGCGCTTCTGGAGATGCGGATGACATTAGTCAAACCTAGTCATTTGAAACGACTCCGCTAATCCACAGTTTCCAAAGCTAGGACATCAGCTCTGAGTGAGGTAAGGTCTGCGCCAATAAAAAAAGTTAGGAAGCTTGTCTGAGCCGAATGCCGAATGACGTTTCAGGAACTTGATTTCAAGTTAGGGTTCTGTTCCGGAGAAGGAGAAAAGTCAGCATACCAACAAGCACACGCAGAGTCCGACGGTGTGGTCAATGGTGCAGGTGGGGAGAATGCCGATCACTTCCTGTTCAGGTTTGCTTTACAAAGCAGCGACATCGGTAACATCTTGGGCTGTAAAACGTCGAGGGTTAATATACAAATACAACCGCCCGAAAATTTCACAAAAAACACACTTGATCCATGACGGTTATGATACCACAGCAACAAAATCTAGACAGAATAAATCAGCCAGATAATTAGAAACAAACAACTGAGTGACAAGTTCATGTCTTACAGCTCGTAGATACCTCAGTGATGAACTGAATAGGAAGTGCACATCGTCATACTAATCATTCACACACTTCGAAGCAGTGAAAACAGGTTCCAAAAGTTTACGAGGGTATGCATGTGCAAAGAAGTGCAACCGATTGCATGTGCAATATCTAGGGTGCATTCTGAGCATGTGGTGGTGGTTGGCCATAGTCCCAAGCATGAGGGTACCTCAAAAAGCAGACTTGGACCAGGCTGAGCCCACGTTGTTGCTCAACCAGCTTTGTCGACTAAAATGAGTATGCAGGATGGCTGAATGATGATTCACGAAGCAGCTACCGTATCATCAACCAAAAGCAGGAAAGTGAAACCCCGGTCACCAGTTGCTACGATACAAGTAACTCGCGTTGTAATAGTGACCTTTGATCATGGGTGGGTGCAGCCTTACACCAAACCGCCCAAATAAATGTAATCCGAACAGACTTTCTAAAGTTTGTTAAGCAATATTTTCACGGCTAACGCGTAGGGTACGTGGTACAGGAGGGAACTATAAGCACCACAGGTCGCGGTGACGTGGTTAGGTGATCCTGCGATGAATGTGGCCCAAATTGTGTTGACCGTCCCGGAGCGCCAGGCCAATAATGTATCCGGGGCGGACTGCCAATAAAGAGACAGTGATTACGTCACGTCTGTGTGGGTTAACTTTAGTAAGTACTTCTTACATGTATGACCGGACGCCCCATTTCGTTTGGTGGGACATTGGCTCGCATTTTCAGAAACATGGCCTGCTACCTTGGCCATTTCTTTCTTTTTAGATGAAACTTTCGTTCATCTTCTCAAACAAAGATTGAATTTAATCGCTTTCTTATCCAACAACATCTGATCGTATGCTAAAGTTTTCCTCCACTTGTTTTCATAGTATTTACTTGCCCATCCAGCTTGAGCTATACCGCTGGACAGCCGCTTAATTCTCTGTGTCCGAGAACAGCGGTAGCAATTTTAGACTAGATTATAGCATCGCTAGCTAACGTTCGCCGGCTGGACGAAAGAGCCTTCATTCACACACATCCCGGTCTTCTTCATTTTGCTTCACAAGGAATAACAAAACGGACGCCGACAGCTATATGCACAACCAGGTGAGTTCTTGTTACAGTAGAATAAGGAAACCCTGGCATTCGAACAATGCGGTAACTAGCTAAGCAATTATTCATGAGCCATGCTAGTAGTTAGAGAGATAAGACCGGCATTGGCCAGCTGGACACAAAGGCCTCACTCACATAACTCCTGGCCTTATTTCTTGGGGTTTGCACTGGACACTTGATGTGTGGATGGAACCACAAGTGGTACAGCGCAAGCCACTTGTGGCGATGGTTAGGGTCAAGTATCCTTGGGCTCCGGTCACTGTGACAGGCTTATCCGGACCTGACGCGGCCAACCGTGATAGATAGGACACGTAAGCCTGAAGCAGCTGCTCTTTGAACCACACAAATCAGAAACGTGCAATCAACTGTCGCCAGAGGTTGCAGTTCCGGCAAGTCGTTCATTCAGTATCGAAGAGCTTCAGTGCTCTTGGTCAAATTTTCGCAACGACTTGTCACCGTAACAACCGCGAACATCACTAAACGCGTTAGTGCACTAAATACGTAGGCTAATCAACCCAACATACTCCAATTTATTCTATCATACTGCCTGACCTTCGTTCAAATGTTTGTTCCTCTCGACTATGATTCCGCCCAATACCCCCTATGTCCGTTGCTTATGTTGGGAATTTTTTCAACTT
This sequence comes from Paragonimus westermani, assembly GCA_008508345.1. Classification (NCBI taxonomy): domain Eukaryota; kingdom Metazoa; phylum Platyhelminthes; class Trematoda; order Plagiorchiida; family Troglotrematidae; genus Paragonimus; species Paragonimus westermani. The sequence continues at coordinate 237,353 of QNGE01000112.1, forward strand.
TAGTTCCAACAAAGTGTTCGTGTGGTGCTATCAACGTCTGGCAACGCCGATAGTTTGAAAGTCATTCTAGAGGTCAATATCACGAAACTTAACCAAAGTTTCAAAATGACAATACCAAACAGGGATGCTCAGTACGGACGAGATGAACTACATGTCAACTGGAACTTGGGCCATCATCACAATTTAGGATATTTTACACCAGGGACGAGGTCAACATGATTCTTACATGAAGGATCTTCCTGCGCATTCCGAAAACCTGTGAAAATACCTGAAAAAACTCCAGTGCGCAAACGACAAAAAGACTGTCTGGTTCTAATATGGTCGGATACGTTCATTAAAAATGGACCACATCACTATCAGCTCCCATAAAAGAAGATGAATAAGCTATACCAACCTGTTAAAAATCCTCAGACGAGATTCGAGCCCACGTTCGCGCAAACAAAATCTCGTCATCGAACTGCCCAGCTCACGCAATCCACAATTGCTGCTGTAAGCGGAATCGGCCACTTTCTGAAACGCCTCTAGAAAACCGGCAATGCACTGTATGACAGTTCTGAAACGAAGATGAGAGCAAAATGTCCTAAAAGAAGACGGTGTTGAAGAGGTGTAATAAGTCTCTGTACGATTGTTAAAGCAAAACAATTCTGAAAAAGGAATTACGTCGCAAATCCAATCAACTTGTCTGATAGTGGAACTATGTGGAGATCCAAAACAAAGGAAAGACTAAACATGAAAAACTATAACTTTTGTCGTCTGAGCGCAGCTAGGAAAGCGAGAAGAGTACGTTAGTAACCCCCGGTTTTTACATAGATGGCAGTCTTACATCGGTGCTTACAATGGCATAGTGAACACTGGGAACAAAATCCTGCGTGTCCTGCACACAATCTGCTACACTGACGATCAACACAACAGTCCTCAATGTGAGCTGGCACCAATTTTGTCAAGCGCCCAATTAATTACACGCGGAGGGGGCTTCAACTTTACTACGGCTTTAAGATCCGCCCGCAGTAGCATCCGTGAAAATAACGACGACAAAAGGAAGTCCTCACAATCGCTCTAAATGAATGAACGCTCAGCCAATGGCATGACGAGTACGTCAAATATTTAACCAGTAAAACTGATGGTAAATGTTTGCTCCACAATGCTGTAAAGGGGTGAAACTGAAAATGTTCAGTCTGGCCGCTGATCAACAGTTTTCAATCGCTCATCATCTTGTATTTGCCGTAAAAAAAACGATGTCCACTATACAGAAGTAATGCTTTATAAGTAGACGTGAGCGTAAACAGAATTGTAAGGGGTTATGTAATGTTTCTGTGTCACAAACTTACTGAACACTCAGATAAGGCTACGAAACAGAGCGTCGGAAAATCTGACGGAAAATTAACTACGAATGAGGTGAAAGAGAGTCTGCTTGGAAAAGAAAGATGCTTGAGTTGCTATAAATCCCTATGTTTGAATATCTATTATACTAACAACTTGTTACAGGACAAACAAACTTATCTGTATCTTCGTTGACAACTTTGCAACCAGTCAACCGTTATTAATGGTCCTTCTATGAAAATTAGAGTTCGGTCGACGTTGTCAGTGTCACAAGCCAGTGGATCTACTTAACCTTTAGCTCAGTCAATGATTTTTTACAGACAATCAGATGTCTAGCAAAGATATCGACCCATCTATCTCATAAATTTAGAAAGCCTAAACGGATTTCCAACCAGAATGGATTTGTTCGCACCAGTAGACTACACGATATTTCAGCAGCATCGGTTGGGTTGCCCCGCCAAACAGGAAAAACGCTATGGACGTACTAGGGATCAAGCTCTTTCATCTTACAGACGCAACAATTAGTTCAACATTTGAGGGTAAAATCACTCGGACAGTTAGAATAAGCAAACAAGCTCAACCCAAAATGGACAAATGAGCGTCTGCAAAGACTTTCATTCAAAAGCAGCAGTAATGTGGCTGGAATTACAGTAGGTACCAACAGACCCTATTCCGTCGAGCGATGGATCTTTTGGCCACCCGTGTTATCCGCAATCCGCTGACTGTGGGATTCTGGACATACCTTACTGCCGCTTTGAGGTATTCCACCGCGTGGGAATATTCGTGTCTCTGATTTGCCTATCCGTCACAACGTCGTGAAATTTTTAAGTTACGAATTACATCTAGCGCAATTACCCACATTCTTTAGTAGGTTTGTTTGGGTTACGGATGTTGCACTATTCAGCGTTTGTTGGTAGCAGGAAGTACACGCAAAGTGGATCCATGCCCTCCTGTTAGGATACTATTCACAAAGGTTTCCGTGTGCTGTGGATGAGCCGTCGAGCCTTCGGCATGCTGATGGGAGCTAAGTTCTGTAAGCTTTTAGTGTATTCGAGATATCCCACCTTGAATATTGCGTCCAGGTGAACCCACCATGTATAATGTGTGATGAGGTAACACTACAGACAAGGCACTCGCCTGGCGTAATGTTTAAAAAGCCTGTCATACGGTTTTGTTGACGACTACAAAGTGAATTATCCCCACCTACTGTATAATAACCCGCTGCACTGATCCCGGTCCCACCGACTTATTCATGCCAGCACAGCTACAGGCTGTCTGTGGAAATGTCCTAAATTTAATCGAACCTCAGTTTGAACACATGGCAGCTGTGTCCCGTTCATCATGGCTTACTAAAGATCACTGGAACGTTCTTTCAGAAAATGTGGTTCTTTCGCAACCTGCCGAAGATCCGAAGGGCAAGCCTGATGCTCTTAGGCTACAATCTACCTGTCCTTCATACGTCTGGAACCCCTTATCTCTTGATCAGTAGTATGTGTATGGTGTTTATCATCTGTCTCCTTGCACGCCTTCATCGATTGCTCTTTCAATACATCTGGCCGCATACACTGTCCCCTTCATGCCACGTCACTTTTTTTATCATGTGATTAATACAGCGGGGCTGATGTGTGAGTCGCGTGGGCTTTATTGCTTGGGTCGTTGTTGAATTCATCAGTACAAGCGTCGTTGACTCAGCTTTGATTGCGTGTATCCAAATCCTTCATCGACTCCAAGAGAGTAAACCTGTAGTAACAACTAAGGGACACAGTCCGAAAGTTCCGGTCTCACCTGAATCTAAACCTAGTAAGGACACGTCGACGTAACCAAGTATCTAAACCACATGCGGTTAATTTAAATGCTTATTGGCTTCAGATTTACATCTCGTTTTCGTTAACCAACATTTATTAAATAAACGAATATTCCAAGCGACTGACATCATTCTTAGACGTCAGTAGTATAGTTAGTGGAAGAAATTCTCAATTTCGTGGAAGGACATAGATAAACATCCAGGAAATGGTCGATCGTTCCACTGAACTGTCTAGACAACTAGTTGTCTTCATCGTTTGCTTCAACGTTTGAAAATATTAAAATCACAAGGGTATTGCTATACAACACATTCAATTGCTGAATGTTGGGTGACACTTTCTTAAGACCAACTTTATTTGAACATGTTCAACTAATTCAGACACACATGGATCAATCCAGGTTGTATTCATTGGATACAAGAGAAATCCATTTAAGTGAGACTGTAGTGAAATGTAATGGATGACTGACAAGAATATCCTTATTGTTGTCACAAGACCGAACTGCGACGAGTCAAATTACACAGAAACCCCGTCAACAGTTTACTAACCTTAAGGCCGTGTTTAATTTCATCGTTTTGGAAACCATGTCCTCCCAAAGCGTGAGAGTACTCTAGAAGTACGAAATACAAAATTAACTTATCTAAGAAACCTTCAAATTGGCTAGCTGGTACGTGAAACTAAACGACACAGGAACACTCTTCGGACTGGAATCACATCTCATTTTTGTCACGAAAATAATCGTAATAACGCCTCAAAAGGTAACGTATTTTTGGTGCACTAAAAGCTTGATAGAAGATTTCGTTCTGTCTCGGGGGTTATCAGCCCGATTTGGTGTTTAATCTTCAAAAAGTAGTGAATAAGCGAGATATTCCATTTGTGTGAACAAAGATCTTCACAGCCGTTGGCACGCAATGTTGTGCGTTGAGGATCAAAAACAGAGTGAGATCCCCAGTTTGTTCTGAGTAAATAGGTTTCTACTAGTGCCTCAAAATGATTTGTAACAGTCCACCTAACGACATGTTGGAATTGATCCAACAAAATAAAACCCTGTCAGTTATCACTATTGACAATCGGTCGACAATGAAAAGCCAAGTCTCAGCGCGTTGACTTCGTGTATTATTGCCGACCCCTGGAAAATAAAGAGTACGGAGAGACACGTCAAGCTAGCGAGACACAGAGCGAGTTGTGATTTTAGTCCCGGGCCGGATGTTACAAAATGGGTAGCTTGACTAAAACAAAAGTAGGTACAAAACCAAAATAATAGAAAATGTACAGATGAATGCGATTATCAGAATATCATTTATTATAGTCGCTACATAGCTCTCCCCCAGAAAGCTGGTACGTATTACACAGGCCTTCGTTATTGCAGCGAAGGAGGAAAAATCACATATCACGTCTTTTAGACTGATCACAGTTACAGGGTGATACACGCAAAAGATGATTGCACGTGATAGGGAATGTCAAAGTTCGGGGGTGGAGGAGGGTCGGTCCAAAATAGTTGGTATGCTGGTATTGTTCAGTTATTCATGTTATTTAGTCTTCGGTGCGTTTCTTGCCTATCGCAGCGTGCTGCCCAACCCTAAAAACTCTTGAGAGAAAAGGGGGGTAGGTTTGTTTAGTGCTGCACGATAGGTAGATGAGAGTTGTCTCTCCACGCATCATGTCTGGATCGTCTGGAAAAGCGAAAACAAGGTGAAGCACCCGCAGGACAGGCGGAAAAGGATAATTCACTATGTCAACGTATCCGGTGGGGACTAAATAATTTTACAGTCAGCGTTACATTAACACTAAAACTTCGAGTGTCACTACGTTTGATTCCCTTCTTTTTTGTTGTCCTGTGTACAGTTGATAGACTCAAAAAAGAAAATGATTAATAGGCGAATAGACCTGGTCCAGACCAATGCCAAGGAATAATACGTGGTGTTTAAACTGACTAGTACCCTCAGACAGGTCGTGCGAGTGCATTTCAGGTGGACATCAGGGGGAGGTGTCTTCCACCGGTTAATCATCCTGTAAGAAAAGAAATGTTGCCAAAGGATGCTTCCGGGACGAAGCTCGCGAGGCCTACAGCATGTCCACGTGGACCGTCACCATTCGTTACAATGAAGAATCGTTGTACTAGAAATTACTTTGAAAGAAGTGTGTGAGAAGTGAAACATCAGAGAGTCGTTGGCATTCAGGTGGATGCAGACCATTAGTTTCAAGTCCAATTTTGTATGCGACACTAGTATGGAAGCTGCATGTTGGTCGTGCTCAAAAGTGAGCCCTGGTCTCGGGCTGACATTCAGAGCGTGATTAAAAAAACTCGACCAGTGGTCCTGTATAAGCCCGTAAAAGATGCGAAACTCCTTCTGATCTATGCGGCGGAGTGTGCGCCTCATCATCATAAGAGTGATCAATCCAGCCGCGCGACATGCATGCACGCTTATCGTCATTTAGTACAATGCAATGGTCGTCCGAACAGCGTTTAGTCGCGTTAAGATCAGCCCGTAGCGCATTTTAGTCAACGGAACTTTCATATATTTATGTCATCAGTGTACAGCAAAGCGTTGCTGGTTATTTTACCCGGAAGTTCGTCGATGTACATAAGAAAAAAATATAACAGTTCTGATCCCTGAAGAAGTGTCGCAGAAAACGGTTTTAATTCTAGTTCCATTGTCGATAAAAGAGGAAATTTAGCGACGGACCTCCATTTAACTAACACAAGCTTCCAATTTGTGTTTCAGGGGCCATGTACATCACGATCAAGAGCTCTAGTGAAATCAAAGAGGATACCATCCGAAGTTGGGTCACTCTCTTCGCCTCCGTGAGACTGTCTTTGGAGAACAGCATATTTGTTGTGCAAGATCGGTTAAGAAATAGACAGTGCTTGGTGCTGAAAAAAACTGTTCCATAAGAACTCTCATAAAATGATGCGCAAGAATTTATAGTAAAACTGACTCGTCGCTAACTAGCCAAAGATTGCCGGTCACCCGCTTTGAAGATGAGTGTGACCGTGGCTTCTTTTCGTGCGATAGGGAGAACGTCGGTCCTCAATATCTGTTTAAACAGCCCGTAAACAGGTTCTAATAATAATAATAATAATGGTATATTCCCCACCTCATTCGTGAGAGACACGCTCAGATGAGCGTGATCAGTACACACATTTTAACGTTAACTACATAACGTACACATAATTGTTAATTGTACAAGACACCAATTATGGAAATAGAGTAATGAAACGGACAAAATAATAAAGGAAAACTCTAGTTTATGAAGAGGCAGATAGCTCACTTGCTTCTGAGACAATAGTTCTCAAGATTTTCAATATTCGATAAAAATATGCTAAGTTGTTACATCAGTTGTTGCTTCACAAGGCCGGACTACAGCTGCTTATTCGATAATCCGTGGATGGATCTTGTCAGAATCCATCGCACAATCTTAATTAGCGTTGTATGAAAGGATGTCAACAGGTATTACAGAAAGCTTACCAATGAGAATTGTTGGCTGTTAGCTCCACAGCAGTAAAGTAGGATGTCAGTCCAGAGGTGCAAAGTTCTTCACTGCCGAAAAGTACATGGTAAACAACTCGATCACAACGAGAGGGTCCGATAATATCACATCATGCACTCACGTAGTAAGAGCTCGAGGTTAATTCCGTCTCAGTCCACACATATGCTTAAATAGGCGGTGTTTGTTCGCAAAAGCCATTTGAAGGAATTTATCGTGTGTGAGTTTGGTGTTTTCGCGCAACCATTTAGCAGGCCTTGTAGCAGGTGACACGGGAGACGGAGTGTAGGTAGTCAGTGTGATATTCAGAATTGTGAACTTAAAACAGCTTGTATAAAAACCTCCCGCGCAAGTACTGAGGATTAGACCCGGAGCTGGTGTCAGTGGACAGTTCATTCTCATGAGGTGAGAAGCTTAATTTATGGATGCACAGCAGTGTTAAAGTAATCACACTTCGTCATTGTCTAATCGTATTAGCACCTGCGAAGTCACAAACTGTAAGTCAGTTGGCGCACTGCGGAAAAAATAACCTGGCTAATAACGGAAGTCATGGCATTGAGGCTGCTCGTTCAATCCTGAGGCGGTGTCTTCAGTGTGACATTTGGATTGGCCTCCTGTCAAACCTTTCGTTGTCCTGGGGTATGAGTGGGCGGGGAATCAGGTAGATCTTCACCACGGTTGGACTGTCACCTGCAAAAGTGTTCTCGCTTTCTACTACCTGATCAAGAACCTGGATGGATACTGCGGGAGTTGCAACCAAATTTCTCTCTCACTGCGGCTTACGGCCGGCCGTGGTTTCGACTTTCGTTTTAGTCCGTTCGTAATGCACCCTCCAGTCTCTTCAGACAGCTGTGAAGAGAGAGGCCTTTTGGATACCGTTGGCAGACTACAAAACCACTGTTTTTCTCAGTACTGTTTTGAGGCTGGGCATGACAATGTTGCCAACAGAACAAGTGACATTTATATGGACTTAGTGAGCAGCCTGCTTTCAAGCACAACGTTTGTCAAATTCGGGGAGAAAGATTTCGGAGCTGACTTGACCAGCACAGTTGCGAAGAGTTTCTGGGAGGGCGACCTCAGAGAAACTCTCTCTTCTCATAGCTTTTACTCTCATTTTCATCGCGACAGTTTCAGCGTGCAGTTGAACACGCGGCTGTCGTCTTGACTACTGCAGCAACTGGGAGGGCAAGAGCAGTGTACTTTAATTTCAACTTCCCTTCAGTTGAAGTCCTTCAGGACTCGTCCATTTTTCCCTCCATGGAAGAAATGAAAGGTGCGGAGCTAAGAGCAGCCCTTCATTCTCAGCCACGAGTATTCTGTGTCGACTCAATTTCGGGGTGCTTTAACGGTCGATCAGGATAGAAAGTAGTGCTCCTGCTGTCTTTAAACCCACAGTTTGTACTAATAAGAGGGAAAACTGAAGAAGTCGGCTGCTTGCACTGGTCTCCAGTGCAGCCGGTGCAATCAAAATAGTAACACTCCTGGTAGTGGCAGTAGTACCTGCTATTATGTAAGGGTGTTTTGCACCCATAACAGCCAAAACTCTTCGCTGTCTTGGTAGGTAGGTCCCAGCACTATTAGATCTGGGGCAAATCATTGTCGAAAAGATTAACCAATGTTAACTAAACGGTGATATTTAAAAAGTTCGAAGTACGGACATTACAAAACGAAACTGAGGCACTACGCAGCAAACGAGCACGTTATTCTACAGCGAATAAGGGTAAGCATACGTGGCTTTTGACGCACATGGCAACAACTGAGATAAAGCATGAATTAACGATGACACCGAGGAGGTCTGAATCAAATCTCGAGTTAGTCGCGCAACAAGGTGACTGTGGAGCCTGCAGGGCACTTCGTCCTGGCCCATTAAACTGCTATCAGCTATCGAGTTCATGGATTGCTACGCGAGTCCTACGCTGAAGGAAAGGCCTGTATGTATTGAACCACCGCGGATTCATCGTAACCCAAGTGGATAACAATCAACAGTTTCAAGACCAGACTCGCTGGAGGAGTTCCGCAAGCCAGTGACCATCCTTTCATTGGCAGCTAAGTTTCTGTACAAGCCGGACTATATGACTTGAGTAGCATACTCAAACGTTGGTGTTGTGTGGACTGCGTAAAGCCTGCATGAATCACGCATGTCTATGTGGATAAAAGCTTTCCTCTTCATTCCAAAAGTTTCACATCCGTTTTGGCGGTCATTTGGTCATGGAAAAAGCGTGGACCAGACGAGTTCAAAATCCTTAAGTTTCCTTCAGGTTCAAAGTTTACGGTATCCTCTGCACTCTAAGCACCACGTATAACAACTAGGTTTCTGAAGTCTCTTCTGAGCGACATATGTGCACGTTTGCCACCATCTAGTCATCAGACCAGCACTTATTACGTTCAGGGTCAATCTGGAGCGCAATGGGATCAGGAGCTTTTCACGTGTTTAAATCGTCCGCATGTACGACAGTGATTTTGGAAACACGGTTGTACACGTCAGCGACGCATATTAGAAACAACAGCAGACCAAGTGCGCATAATTGAGAAGCTCCTGCGAATTTTCTGGAGGAAGAAGAAAGGTCCTATCCTGTTTACACTCCGATAGTTCTGCTAGCAAAATAAGTGTCATCAAGCTGAGAACCTCTCCTCGAGTCCCGTAGACTTCTATTTTACGTCTAAGAGGACCGCGTGGGACATGGTTGAACACTTCGGAGAAATTGATTAAGATGGCTTCCGAGATCAGGTCATTGTCTCTGACCTCTCTCGGGATATCCACGAAGATTGACGTACTGACTGTGCATGACCGGCCAGAAAGACAGCCACGGTGTCTGAGTATGGCGCGATTTTACAGGCGCCCTGTTGTCTTACATGGGATGCTGGTCAGGCTGATCAGCCGATAGGTGGCGAAAGATCGACTGCTTGCCTTTAATGTGAGCGGCACAACGAGCACCTATCATGGCTCCCGAGGATTGCCATGCCATGCCAGTAGCCACACAGCGGGAGCTGACGGTTTATTCTATTCCGATGGTGCATATACATCAACATCAAGTTTCTGTTCTAACATGCCACCAGTAGAATTTTCAACTGTACATGCTAGATGCGCCGACGGATTTCTTGATTTCACATGTTTCGCACATAGCGAGAGACCTTTAGGCACTCTGACATGCCCTTTAGCTTCTGAATGGAGAAAAGTCGGGAACGCACGTCAAGAGGGCTACGTATTTTCTGTGGAGGCGGTGACCAAGGGAAGGACTTCCATCGTTTATGAGAGGCAGGCGTCTTATAAGCCTCGTCATTGACGGCTTTGAAAGATAGACAGTTTGACTTCACTGTATCAGAAACTAGGCTCATTTTTCCCAAAACGTCATTTAGCAAAAGGGCTAATGAAGTAAACTTTTGAATGACCTACATCGTCGTCACGGCCGTGTAGTTGCCGGCCTTCAATGGCCTCCTCTACCTTCGTAAAAACTCTTGTTGCCATCTTTACTTCACGCTTACCCCACGCCGCCTGAAATTTGTCCGGTCTATTCTCCTGACTCTTGCTTGTTGTTAGCCACAATCACACAAGTGTGAACGGGGTTGTGACCGTGTTTTCTTGGAGCTATGTGACATTTAAGGAGCTCCATCCAAAGATAAATCTTTTCTCTGCGTTTATACCTCAGCCTCGGGACGTTTGATTGGCTGGGAAGTTACGAACTGGTCATGTACACTCCATAGTCCGGTGTTCACTACCGTTGCTTGTCGTTTGGCAACCCGCCGTTTCATTGGCCGTTATTTCGTTAAATGTTCACGCGCCCGTAGTACGTAGACCCATTTACAGCAGTGTACGCATGAATTCTCAAGTGCGTTAAAATTCTCCCTCTGGATGTTTCGCAGCAAAGTGGTTGTTGCGGCTATCCAGAAACGGCAGCAGGGCAGAGTAAAATGGTCACCATGTTTTAGCGGTTAACTTTTCCCCACTTTATCTCACATGTGAGCTTCGGTCCTGGTGACCAAATTAGCCCAAAGTTGTGTCTGTCCTGGCCGGTGCCTTGTAGGCCGTCCGAAATGTTTCATCCGCGACTCCTCAAGAAACAACATTGTCGAAGATTTCTGAAATTCGATGTCACAGTTCTAGTGAGAAACAGCCATACAGCTGAGATTAGGCGCATTGAAATCACTAATGGAAGGAAGATGAGAGAAATTCTTTGTATGCGAAAAAGTGTCTAGGGTGACATGAGTGAGATCATCACCGGGTGCACATTACGACGTCCAGTGAGTAAACAGCGCTGACCAGGTGCGTGTCGCCACTGCGATACTGGAATAATGGTTGGTTGGTTGGCGGCATCCGATTCGGATTAGCCTGTCACAGTGACCGAAGCCAAAGGACGCCTGCGCTTATATATCACTGCAGCTGGCTTGCGCTGCACCAATTGCAGTTCCACCAACACACCACATATCCAGTGGTAACCCGAAGGAATAAGACCGGGAGGTGTGCCAGTGGGGCCTTTGTGTCCAGCCGGCCAATGCTGGTTAGCCACTTGATTGGCTAATAAGGAAAGGAAACTCTTATCTCTCGGAAACTAAACAGAGAGAGGCTGCAATGACGAGATCTACACTGAGAAGAAAGATTTTTGAAGTGTAATACAAGAAGCGTTGCAGTATAGGGGTGCAGGTTAGTGCATCCCAGAGAAGA
>QNGE01000112.1:258720-409398 GCA_008508345.1 Paragonimus westermani
TTATTATTATTATTATTATTATTATTATTATTATTATTATTATTATTCTTTCCAACACTAGAGAAAATTAAAGTACGGCCAATGGGACGATAATTGCTGATTTTATGTCGCGAGCCGCTTTTACAGCGGGGCTTAAATTGTAGAATTTTTCCACCGGAGAGTGAAGCGACATGAGCTCTGCATCCACAGAGATATGGCTTAGAAACGTACTTGTACCCGCAGGAAGAGGTGTTGAAGGAAGCAGCAGAATAGGAACTGAAGACCTCAAGGATCATCTACGGTAGTTTTGTCCTGCAGGGTCACTACTGGGATGGCGGGGTCTCTGTTACAGTTCCTACGGCTCATCAACTGCGAGCTATTTTCTGTGCTGTTAAGCGCACATCCTGTTCGCTTATTTGGAGCATTTCGGTTCTATATTCAACAACAATGAACATTTTATGCATTCGCATGATAAGAGAGAAGTCGCATGTTTTTTGGTATCGTGAATTAACGCCTTTGAGAAAACTTGCTTCTTCGGAGTGAGAATTATGCCGTTACCGTCCTTAGTAAGGCGTTTTGACCGTTGAGGGGCAAAGATGTTCATGCAATTCCTGAAGTGTTCAATAAATACCCTCGTCGCAATGTTAGGATCAGAGGTCAGAAAAAATGTTCCACTCCAGAGATCTCAGCAGTGTGAACGCGTTCCAGTCGACGAACTTGGTGTCGCGGTAATATATGGCGGTCGACTCTTTTACGGCTTTTAGGTCGAAAATGAAGCTTACAACGTTGTGATTATTTACTAGAGATTGTTCAAAGAAGGACAAAGTGGCAAAGGAGATGACTGTTATTAATATGAGGTCGCAAGTGTGGTCTTGTCCGGTAGGTGCTAAAACATGTTGGCACGATCTATATGCTTGGACACACGCACGGAAATCAGCTTGACTTATAGGGGCTGTTAGAGAGGTCCAGGAGATACTGGGCATGTTGAAATCTGCGTCATTTATTTTGCACTGTGAAGTTAAGGTTGATACATGGTTCAGTCCATTAATAAGTTCTGTCTTGAGTGGCGTTAGGTGGTTTGTAGACACATCCTGAAAGTAGTTCATAGGATCTAGCTGACGCTAACCGTCACAAGGAGTCGTTTATCATACCAAGATATGGCTCATCATGCATGATTGCTGAATATTGATTTCTTAGTTATATTAAGCATCATACATCACGATTTCTGCGGAACATGTGATAACCTACAACGTTTAGTCGTGTGTCTGGAGTCGCAGGGGTGGACCAGACTTCAGTAATTGGAATATTTAGAACATAAGAAGATAAACGATCTGGAACCGTGCGTCCTATTGATTAGTGAACATGCATTAAAAAGCAACAAACCTAACACATTTTTGTTATTTGGCATGGTTTTTAGACCCTTAAAAGTGTCTGAAACAGAAGGGTCTTTGTGATCCAAAGACTTTGGTGACATCGCCTAGTCTGATGTCCTTATAATGAGCTTATTAGAGAATTAATGGGTGTCACCTGCGCTTGAGTCCATGACAAGAATTGCCAGTAAGGTATGGTGGGATGGTGTTAGTAGTATAGTTAGTGGGGGAGGTTTGTAAGGTATGTATCCCGCTATAAAAGGGTAAGGCTGGGGTGAATTGGTCATGCCTACATGCACGTTGTCAACAAGAAGATCGTGGGTTACGTTTAGGTGAGCATTTGAGGTGTAGGGACTATCAGTATTGAAAGGGGTGTTGAACGCCGGGTGAACAACTTCAGGAAGGCTCTGGTTGAGCCTTACATGAAAAGATGCATCACGCGAGAGATTGCTATTATTAGGCAGAGGCCTGGAATTGGGGGTTGGTAAGAGATGCGTCTTTTTATCCGCTGGGTATGGATGTGCGTTTTCTCGCTTGTTTATTCCCTTATGATTCCAAGGAGGAAACCTCAAGCTGCCCAAAGACCAGTGATTTGAGGAGAGTTTATCATCAGGGATACCCCGCTGGTGGTCGGATTGTGGATTCCCGTGGGATCGGCCTAAAGTTGAGACGCCGGCGTGTCTTCGATTAATAGACTTCCGATGCCTCACCTTACTTGAGCCAATTTCCGTGCAGATAAGTTGAGGTCTAGACGCTCTATTGATTCCAGTATGGGCACGGCCATTTGCATACCCTCGTTTGCCGGCTGATTCCTTGACAAAGGTCCCCCCTCTACGCTCGGCACGCTGTCGGGACTGTCAAGACCTACTGTTAGATCACCCAGATCGGCGAGTTTGTTCTCTCCGGTGGTGTTAGCATTGTCGGTAGGATCGTTGGTACATTCGGGCGTGGTGCAACAAAGCGTGGCTAAGCGACCTTTGGGATCCAGTTCAGCATTTTTATATCGTTTTGCCCTGTTTTGATGCTTCCTGGACCAAATGCTTGAAGACGGAGGTCTCGCCCAATAAGAGACTGACATTTTCCTTAAAAGGTCCTGGAACAACTTCCAGAAAAAAGCGACTGCAAAACAGTTCACAGAGCTTGTTTAAATTGAAAAAAGTTATGGAGGACAGAACGCCCTCTAAAGTAAATGTCAGATTCTCTTATTGGGCGAGACATCCGTCTTGAAGCATTTGGTCCAGGACGAATCGAAACAAGTATTGCGTTCGGGAAAGCAAACCGAGCACACAGTTCTCTTTTCCAGCTACATGGCGAATTGTGGAGTCCTACCCTGTAGTCGAAACGCTCAACGAGCCAGCCTTCCTCGGGGGTTCTTTGCCGATTTAATCCACTCTAGCGGATTGTGGTCAGTCTCCACATGGAAACGTCGGCCGAGCAAGTACGGCCTCCATTTTTCCAAGACCCATACGTTTGCCAAACACTCCTTCTCTGTTGTTGAATAGTTCTGTTCAGCAGGACTCAGTACCCGACGGGTGTATTAAACAACACCGTCCTCCTGCTTCAAAACCGCTCCAATTCCTACATCACTCGCATCCGTTGCGACAGCGAAGCTCTGTCCAGTCACTGGCAATTTTAAGGTCAGCTGTCCTCCCTTCATCAATCGTTGGATCTCGACGAACGCTTGGTTGGCTTTCTGTGACCAGTGAAATTGGCAATCCTTCCTCAGAATTACGTATAAAGGACTCGCAAGGTGATGGAAATTTTTGATGAAGCGGCTGTAGAACCCAACGCGACCGAGAAACCTTCTCAGCGTCCTGTTCGAAGCTGGCACCGGAATAGTCTAGATGTCAGCAGTTTTTCGGGCAGTGGCTAAACCTCCCCCCGACCGACCTTGTGACCGAGAAGTACTACCGTTTGTTTCGCCAGTTGGGACTTTGAACTATTGGTCCGGAGGCCGGCTTTTTCAATCTTTAGCAGCACCTCTGAAACGTTCATCGCAAGTTATGCCTCACTCGTGCTGTGAATCACAACATCGTATCCATAAACAGCAGTGTTGCTCAATCCGTCCAACACCTTCAGCATCAGTCGTCTGAACGTGGAGGGGACGCCTGAGAGTCCGAACGGCATCCCCTTGAAGCGGTATTGCTTTTAGCCCACTGTGAATGCCGTTTTATCTCGGTCCGATTATTTGCCAATATCCGGACCGTAAGTTCAACATTGTAAACACCCTGGCGTTCTGCAGCTTGTCAAAAATTTTCGCCACCGACGGTACTGCTACGACTTTCTTTATCGTTATCTGGTTCAGCAGCCTGAAATCGACACGGAATCGGAATTCACCGTTAGGCTTCTCTACCGACAAGACAAGAGAATTAAACGGGCTGTCCGCCTCCTCGATGATTCCTTCCTTCAGCATGTCCTTCACTTGTCGTTCAACTTCTGGCTGCAAGTGCACTGGAACTCTTCGAAGTCCGAATGGCCGAAATCTTTTCGACTCCGTGAGGATTTCATGTTCAACTCATTCACAATAGCCGTAAGGGTCCTGATCCGTAGTGAACAATCCCTGAAATTGGCGTATCACTTCATTCAGCAACTGATTGTCAAAAGTTGGCATTGCTCTGGGTACGTTTACTTCGATTTGTCCAAACTGGGTTTCGCGCTTTCTCACTTGTGGAAACACCCTATACTTTGTTATAAGTTTATGATGATTAAAATCAATTACGGCCTAAACGCGGTCAAGGAATTCCGCTCCCAAGATAGTCTGACGTGCGTCGGGGGTAATGACGAACGGTTGTTTGACTACCTGACCATAGATTCGAACACCCGATTCTGCCAGACATTCAACTTTGAGGGTGAACCCACCGACCGTTCGGACTACCATAGCACACGGCTGCACAATCTTTCCTGGCCTCGGCCCAGTGTCAATCAAACAGTACTCCAAGCTACGATTGACTTTTAACCTAGCCTGAACCGCTGTCTTATCGACTGCCCCTATTACCGGATCCCTATTCCCAAACAAAGAACAATCGACGAAACGTTTATTAGGGTACGACCTTTTCTTGCCAAGTGGGCAAAATCTTCTCCAGTATACATATCTTCCGCATCCGTAACTGATTTCGCCACGGTTCCCCTCCTCTTACATCTTCAAAGTCGCCACTTCCTGAGGCAACTTTTCCACCGCGCTGAGAAGGAAAAACTGGACGGCAGCCACGTGCACAGGTCTTCTCCAGGACTCAACTTCGTGACAGGCCTTTCTGATTGTCTGATGTGTAACGAAGATCTTGCCAGAAATTCTATGAAGAGAAGCGTGTGTGCGCTCATAGTCACTGATGGAATGACACCCCTCTGATCACATTCAAACAGCATCGAAATAGACATACGGTTTTCGAGGTGACTTAGCGTCACTGAACTTGTCGGACTGTTGCTGTTTGGCAGATATTCACTCACACCTTTCGTGAAGTCGGCAAGTCTGTCTTCGAAGAGGAGAGCAGAAATAGCTAATTACCAGCTTGCATGAGAATTACGACAAATCGGACTCATGCGGCATACTTTTTATATGTCGACAGTCAGGTGTGGTTTAAGTGGGAGCCAGCTGGAGCTACATGAGATCACTTCTCGTGCGATTCGTCGTAGTTTTGTCGTAGACCCGTCGTGCATGAATGAAGCTTACTAGAGCCAAGCTGTATAACAGCAACGAATTTGTGAAGAGATAATAACGAGTGCCTAATGAGCAAGATAGCATGGTGGTTGAACTGTAATAAACAGAGCGTTCACCTCGCTTGAAGACCGGAGTAACGAGAGCACGCTTTTAACAGTTTGGCGGAGTTGAGGGCGGCAAATGAGAAAGAATGTCATCAGCTGGCTGATACGGGTTGTGATCGAACCTACGAAATGCTGAAGCAAAGAGCATACTGGCCGGGAATGAAGAATGATTTTAACAATCATGTTGGGGTGTGCCGGCAATGCCAGTTACTGAAGAGCACTAACAACCCCAGTCAGTATCCCACACAACCACTCCCGGTAAGTGAAATGGGAGAACTATGGTCAGTGGATTTGATGGGTCCCTCTTCAGTAACAACGTCCGGAAATCAATACATCGTAGTCATGACCGAACACTTCACAAAGTGGATCGAAGCAGCCGCTATACCTGATCAGCGCGCAAGTACGGTGTGCAGGGTGGTAATGGAGCATATCGTAGCGGATCACGCAATACCACGAAGCATATTGACTAATCAATACCCGCGCTTTGAAAGTGAGGAGTTTCGGAACCGTTTGGAGCGTTTGGGAATCCAGAAATAACGCACAACTCCACACTATCCTCAATCAAACGGATTAACAGAAAGAAACAATTGCACGACGAAGGAATGATTGGCTGCGAAAAAGGGAAGCTGGGAGTGAACGTTACCGTTGATCCTATTGGCCCACCGCTGTTCGCTACAAGGGACAACGAAAAAGTCGCCATTCGAGCTAGTGTATGGGCGCGTGCCCCGCTTGCCCGTCGATCAAGAGATTGGATTATGGGGAGACGACGGATGAGCACGCGTGAATTAACCGAATCTCGGAGATCGGCTAACGGAAACTTGACAAACACACAAGAAGCTTCCAAGAAGCAATCAGTTGTGAGGTTATCGGGTCGAAGGACTGTGTTTGAACCTGGTTCTAAGGTTAAATACCGAGACCGGAGGAGGGCGGGGACAACAGGTGTCGGATCTAGAAAGTTGCTGGCAAAGTGAAGGGGACCCAGTGTATTTGATGAAAAATGAGAAAAGTCAACATCGAGTGCACGGAAGCCAGCTTTGTAAATGGTACGACACTCCGATCAGAAGAGAATGCACACCAGGTGTGTCAAGAGCACCGAGGCCAGCACGCAGATCGTCGAGAGAACGAAGAGAACCTGAATGCCTTTTGTTAAGACTGGAACAATCGTTGCGGGGGGAGGAGTGTAGTGAGGATAGATGGTCGCACGATACTATCCACACCATTATTCCGTAGTAGCTTGGATTGAAATGATCGCGGGAGAGATATGGGAGGGGCCTTCGGAAGACAGAATGACATAGAATGGCTTTCCCCACGTGACGGAACTGAGACATGGTGTCTATAGCGACTGGAGCATCCTCAGACGAGTGTGGCGTACAAATGAGTGTTTCTGTTTGTAGTCCCGTTGAGACGCTAAAGTCGTGTATTGGTTTCCAAATAAACAACCTGTGTGCCATCCGCCTTCTCCGTTCCCAACACTAGTGTTTCGTGGCCTTCATGACTGGAGATGCATGGGACACTCATGAGACGGTCGCTCCTCGATGAATTTCAGTCCAACTTTATGCCTCCTCAGTATTAAACAAACATTTTCGTCATTGCTTTTAAGGTACATATATTTTCAGCGTATAGTATATGCATACTTACGATGTGTAGTCAATATCTGCATCGGGTTTGTGTGTATGTATATGACACATGCTGTATGTCTGTAGATATATGTCCAAAGTTGCACATGTGCCAATGGAAATACGCCGATATGGACACATTTATTTATTTAATGCAGAATACTGTGTTCTGTGTTATGGGAATACATGTCAAACATGTATAAGGGTTATGTAATGCATACGTAACGAATCTTACACACCGCGATAGAGTAGCTACCTTGTCTATGAGAGTACGACTTCTTCACGTAGATTTGTCTGCTCACCGCAAGTCTGACATAGAGTACCGATGGCGGAAGAGACGCAAAGCGTGAACTGAAGTTAATAGGCTTGTACGAAACATCGTTAAGCTTTGTCTACCCTCTGTGTTTTATCGTGGCGTGTGAAGAAACCCTGGATACTTGAATCTATCGTTGGATTTTGTCGATAACTGAAGTCAGGGATGCGCCAAGGTATATGTGTCATATTAAGAAATCTGAAAGGAATGATGATAAGCGAAATATTTAACGTTCAAAGCGACACCAATACAGGTGGGAACTGGTGTGCAAACCTAGAATGATGTGATGCGAGAAATAAGTGAATTTCCGATGTCAGCTTCGACGGTTTCTGCATCAGCTAGTAGGAGCCGATTCACGACAACAGTGCAGAGGATGTTGTGCACCAGGCCGTTGCCGATTAGCGTACCAGTGATGCTGCAAGCTGATTTACATATGCGTTTATCGCTAATTGCAATGAGATAGTCCATGTTTAGGTTGAGGTTATCTAGGTGAGATAGCAAAAGCGTGAGGCCGCCTTCGAACACCAAAGTTCAGTAACCTCAAAATGACGCAATAGACCTCAACAAAACCAACAGCTGTCACGGTCATGTTATTTCGGTCGGACGTACAAAGAATCATTTCAGCAGCCACTCGTTTACGACATCTAGGATTAACTAAAGAGAAATATGTTTAGAGCAAAGCTTGTAGTGCTAGGTCCTGAATTCGTACGCCCAGAGTTCCTCCAACCTTATGCTACCGTGAATCGGAAGTCGCAAGGAGGAAACGGTGAATCTGCAACAAACTTTATTTACTGATTCACTCACCGTTCACAACAGACTTCAACGTAACAATTGAGGGGTGCTAGGGAGCTGGACATGATGGCACCTTGAGCACAACCGCACAGCAGCCTCCAGAGAAGAAGAGTGCATCGACGGAAAATTCCAGTCGACCTTCAGAATTCAAACAAATGTTAGACTGGTTAAGCTGCGTTTCTGACGGTAATAGCTCAACATTTTTATCCTGGTGAATGTAAGCTACAGCAGTAGAGATGATGTAGATTCATTATACAGCTACGAGCAAAACTGTGGTACTTATGCCGGCCCACTAACTTCGACGCCAGTAGTTTGTAGTAAATTTACATTTACAAGGTAATGTGAACCGGCGCGGTGGTACTGGCAAGGCAAATCTCACGTCGCGGGGAGTTTAGAATTTTGGGGCGTCGAAGTTGATCTCACTACAAGCTTAGAATTATCGCTAGTACATGAGTACAATGCCACGTTCACCAGCGATGAATTAAATGACTATGCCCTCGGAAGTATAGCGTTTTTTAAACTTCACTCTGTGCAGACAGACCATCCATTACTTTCAACGTTCAACCGACAATGTCGCCCGTGACGTTCACTATAGCATACGCATTACTTCTCACTGTGTGAAGGTCTGACAACAGCGGAATAATCGGACGTTATTCAATCAGTTATTCGAAATGTATGGATGTGCGATGGCTTTTCGGGAGATTTTACACTTTTCTTTCACTGTACATCATGTCAACCATCCCTTATTCCTATCTTAACAACACGATAAACTTTTGACCCGAAGAAACACCGCATTCACCCCAAACGCCGTCCGGGTGTGGTGTGGGCGGTGTGGTTATGCCGTTTAATTTGGACTTTGCTCTCAAGGCAATGTAACTGTTTACTTAGTTAGGCTTTATAGCACGTTATCAGTAGTCAATATGTACGTAGATGGTCGACATCACTAGCGAAATACTGTCTATATATTCTGAGCATAAAGTGTCAAATTTTACCAGAAGTCAAGGTAAATTGTGACGTTTGTAGCGATGGAGTAAGTCACACTCAGTAAATACATGTAAGCCAACGCTCGAACTCTAGCTAAAATTCCTGTGATTGACGTTAGTCATAATTGTCTGCTGTTTCGGGGCGTTTTCGTCAAATAACGCCATCAGCACTTTCAAGAACAAAGAAAGAAGAGAACAGAATTCCATGCAGCCAGAAAAAGAGTGAACAAGGTTTTCTAAAGTATACATTGGTCATCTTAAAAGCAAAGGTTGTGTGTTCAAAATTTACATTAGCTCTTCCAAAGAAAGTGCTGTTAAAGAGGGCGAAGATAAACTGGTGGTTTACACCAGCAACTGTAAATCTGAGAACTGTTTAATTCCTGTGGAGGAATTATTGGCGGATATACTCGACAAGATGTCTAAGTTGGAAGTTGAACTTGTCCAACTAATGGCGAACTATGCTGCATTTGATTTTCTAAAGAAAAAGCTTGTCTCCCTTTCTTACGATTTCAAAGTGTCTGGAAGTTCCAATATTGATAATAATCGGAACGCAAGCATGTTTAACACGATGCCACAGAAGTCACCAGACGAAGGCATTTTTTGAACAGTGCTATCGTACTTGTGCCAAATTATTTGCACTTGGAAAGCACTAAATATGTACTGTCTAAGGTTAGTGATATACATCTGAGCACCGTAGGTTTTACGACGGACTGCCGAACTTCGAAATATATTAACCGAAACGACTTTGTGTGACACTGGAACGAAATAAATTCAGGGGATTCGAAAGAAGATTCGCTAGGCGATTCAACAGGTCAAATGGGTAAGCAAAAAGATACGCAAAACGAACAGTTGCCAACATCCACTGGAGCAGTTAGTACCAACAATAAACCCATGACGTAATTACATGAATCAACTGCATGGATCTGAATAGGTGTTACAGAGTGGGTGCACAAAGCTGTCACATAAACAACTTCGGTAGACCAGACAAGACAGAAAAATTCACCTCCTGTATGCATGCCACACAATCGCCTCGAAACTTGTGACACATACATGTGAGTGGTTATGTTAAGGTAGGTGCCAAAGTCAGTAGAAGGGTTATATACAAAATTATTAATTAGAAATCTGGGGACTCACAACCTTCCGGCAAGAATATTCCAAAAACTGGCAATCTCTTGATACACACATTTTGTTGACACTTAGGTCTGCTGCACTACATTTTGAAACACATGAGAACTGGAACCTTTCATTTGTAAATAACATCAGGTTAGTCAACAGATGTGGTTTTAGGTCAATAATTCTTAAGAATTAAATCAAGGATGTGAGATTTTTCAAGTTCTTACGTCTCACGGAAAATCAGACTTTCCTCTGTCACGTGTTTTCCAATGTGTTGAGGACTGAGGTTCCTGAAAGTAACCGCAGGTTGTAGGACCTATTTGCAGTTCAAC
The DNA here is from genome assembly GCA_008508345.1 of Paragonimus westermani. NCBI lineage: Eukaryota > Metazoa > Platyhelminthes > Trematoda > Plagiorchiida > Troglotrematidae > Paragonimus > Paragonimus westermani. Next base: position 268,978 of record QNGE01000112.1, read on the forward strand.
AATGGTGAGGCGGTTACGTGTTATCACTGAGTTTTGTGACGAACTTTCCACTTCCCTGGAGACATGGTTTACACCACTGCTTTGTATAAAGTGTACACAACTCCATTTTGATTGCTAGTAACGTGTAAGTGCGTCATTTTTGAGTTTGATTAGGGTGAGGGACACGGAGGCATTAGAAATGCACATGGAAATTCTTTGAGTATAAAAATGACGGAAGTGAGATAAACTGAGAAGGCCCAGCCTGTCACGCTGCGCGAGGGACATTCAGTGGAAGTTTTGTGAAAAACCCCCAAATTTCTTGAGGAGCTTACGAAGCTCACACAGTTCAATTTACATTCAAGTGTGCAATTTTACTGTCAGTAGCCGAAGGTGGAAACGGAGAGGGTTGTTACCTCAACCATAGCGAACACTCTCGCATGCCTAGTAATTGGAAGTCAGAAGACATGAAACGAAAACAGTATCCACAAACAACGTGCAGTTCACCAGGAACTTCGACGAGTACCCTTTTGAAAATATAGAATGTACTTCTTTCTTACTGACCTGATTCTAATATTTCTCTCCTCACATTTGTGGGCTATTCGCCGACAACCCTACCTCTTTTCAAGTTACAAGAACACTCCGCTTACAAAATTGATTTCACTCAGTGAACAAATAGGTAATGAGAAAAGTTCCTAATTAACATTCCGCCGACTTCGTACTCCGCTTTGAAATTGGGACGTTCGTGCTCGATTTTTTCGGCAAGGGTGTGCAATTTCCACTCTTTTGCAACACTGATGGCTTGAAATCATTGGCATTCATGTAATCTCGTAGCAGGCATTCTCTCGCCATTTCAGGCACATTGGATCCAAACGAAAGAGACAAACCACACAACTCCTGAATCAAACCGCTTCTTCATTGATGGCATGAACTTAAGAAAAGCAAAAGGGGAAATACAACGCGAAACATAGCCTCAAATTTTGCGATGATCTTATAACATTTTCTTGTTATCGACACACTAGCTTAGTGAGCGTAACAATTGAGATATGGCGATTTTATCTCGTCCTTACTTCACGTATACTATATGATCGTCATTTCCGGGAAATTATGGAATTGAAGAAAGTGGGGATGTAGATCACTTCGAAAAGAAAACGGTCATCTAGGCACGAATCCTCCCTGCATAAATACTTTAGACAAAATTGAAAACTGAGGTTCAAACGAAGTGTCCACATATTACCATTTATCAGTATACAGTTTTAATGAGGAACTTAGAAGGCTTCGGAGCTTCTCTTAAGTTATTTGGTTAGTGAAGAAAATTTTCAACCACTTCCACTAAAAAAATATCCACCACGTATGCCAGACCACGTTATGTTTTGCAGCAGCGCTCAATATAGTATTGAAAGTGAAATAGTTCATCCTCCATTCTGTGACTGCTCGATTTTGTTGCATTCTGGAGAGCTTTGATGAATTGGCAGTTTATGACTATACCATGTTGACATTGTATTTCAACAACGATACTAACATATTTGATGGTGAAGTACACATTATCAGACTTCTAGCTTTCATTTATACCAGGATCACACTCTTTCCCCTTGTTTGTGTACCCGTAACTGGATGTATGGAACGCTATCGCCAAATGACATTAATCTTACCCCTTATTTAACTGCTTAAAATGGGGAAACTTTGTACTGGTTTACAAAAGTATGCAATTTTTCTGTCATGTCTTTCTTTCTTGCGTGTGTGTTCATGAATGCGAACTGATTGCCTCTGTTGCCCATAAGAACATTTGACAGCTAATTCTGGCATACTGAGCTACAGACCATATGCCACTCTGCTGGTAGTTTCATTTCACAACCAGGAACGGCACAAAGACTGGAATTTCAAAGAATATTCTGCAGGAAGTGTGAATATCCCAAATTTCAAGCGGACAGCAATCCATCACAATGTATTAGAGAAGTCCGCAAGGCTAACTGTGGTAATTAGGAATATGCAGTGGTGATCGAAAATGGAGTAACTCAAACCCAGAGCTAATTTTTACGCATTAATAATAACGCAGCACGTCAGTCATTGGGAATGTAGTGCAGTCTGTATTATGTACAACGTAATTATTCGTGCAGTGAAACAATTCCAAACCGTTTCAAAGCTACAAAGAAGCTACTCAGAATTTTCGTGAAGTTACCCGCGAAGATTAGCACAGGAGAAGTGAAGAATGGAATGAAGAATACTCACGCTAACTTGAAGGGAGTCCCATTGGATCGTGCATTGCAACAACAGCAGGAACACTCCCAGCTAGCTAGAACGAGATTAGGCATAAAGACCGACCTCAAACGCACAAATCCTTATTCTTACTCTTAGTATGAGTCTATTGTCCCCACAGGGCTCAAACTACGCGCACAAATTCACATCAGAGATAGTCGCCTCCGTAAACTTGGATGACCAACCTTTTGTGGAGCTTCACGAGTTTAAAAGAGTAGCTCCCAAAGGTAGTACAAGCCAACACTCCTTCCCTGCACGTCCTTCTCGGAACAGTTGGGTTAAAAACTATTTCAGTCCAGTGTCTATACCCTAATGAGACTCTTGGGGTCGCCACCTGTGTCCAGAAAGTCTCACATTCGACTCATTTTAGCCGTACTTTTCGTAGTTGGATCGGGGTAGTTACGTATCAAGCTCTCTTTCAGTCTGATGTCCCACCCAAATTATCGTGGGTATAAAAATGTGAACCATCCTTTAGTAATTCAGAAAGCGTGGGCGGTTGGAAAACCGTCTAATTTTGGCCAACAAAAGAGGTCGGAGAGTCCCACAGGGATGATCATATAAGTTCAAGCTGTGATGAAGCGTGTGGAACTCTATCACTGTCCACGCATTCTCCCTCGCTAATAAGACTGGCTTTCCAAGCTACCCCTCGTGCTTTGCTGTTCCTCTACACCTAGCTAGGTAAAGAAATAGTTCTAACGTGCTCGTAAATTAACTGTCTAAGCCTTTTAAACAAACTATCAGAAATCAGACACCTGATCCACGGCACTAGCCCTAATATTTTTGCTTCAACGGAGACCTGGCTTCCCGCGGATATCAGTGACGATGGAATGCATGTTCCTTGGTACTGGTTGTACCGGAAAAACTCCCGCCGTGGACGCGTTGGAGGCTGCGCTGTCTTCCTCAGCCAGAAGCCTTCGGTGCCAACCGTTACAGGAGACTCCGAGTGAACAAAAAAATGTGTAGCACTCTGGTTCAAATTTCAGCTTCGTAGTCGTGACACGCTCATCGTCGTCGTAATGTACGTCCGACGACGAGCCTATTATTGCCACCCTAGACCTGTTTGTGACCATACAGTGTTTCTCTCATCTTCCTACGTCTAGTGGTTTTAGCGCGCTCAAAATAAACTGTATGACTGCTTCTCCCTGAGACTCTAAATTCGGATTTTTGAAAATTCTTGACAGCAGTGGTCCGTGTAGAAGTCCGGACACGGCGTGTCGGGCGACACACAAGGCACCTTCCAGGACAGACACACCCTGTGATTTATCTAGTTATCGTGACTGAAACTCACGTGGAGAATTAGATGGTCAACACGTCGCCGCTGGGACACAGTGACCATTCGCTACCAGTTTTCACGTTTATCTGCTACCGGCTCCAAAAGGCCGTGAAGAAAACACTTTACTCCGAAACATCCAGGGGGAACATTTTAACGCATTAATGAAATTCTGGAGTACACTCGGTTTCGCACTTGTGTCAATGACATTTAAGTTCTTTTGTCTCAAAGCCGCCGCTGGTGAGGCTGATCAGGCGTTTGTTCCTCGCAAACTATGTAAGTCCTCCTCTTGTTCACCGCTTCAGCGGGATAAACGTCGCCTTTTTAATGTACGTTCTCGCCTATTCTCTAATCAGAAACTAGTGGGTAAGCCGGAGGGTCTAGAAGGCTTCCGCTGTATACAAAACAGATGCAGGTGGGAAATCCGTCAACACACCCAGCAGGTATATCAAAAAACCCTGTGGGTAGCTCGCGGAACTAGAACCTCCCAATCAATTACATGGCGCCTCTTCTGAGGCTTCCTATTCGTAAATGTGCACGTGTCGTTGTTCACTGTACACATGATTCACGATACTGCAAGTCTAACGCCGGATGTGCTCCTGGCACATTACAGCCAAAGACACACTGAATGCCACCTGGCAATGTTCCAGTTGCAAAGCATACTGTCAAAATTCCACCCTGCGGCAGTTGCACTGACGTCAGCAGTGAAGAGACACTGAGGTCAGTGTCTCACTGAGAGGGCAGTAGTGTAGCAGTAGGCACACAGTTGCGCACGCACCTAGAACTTTCCACTATGGCTCACCCTTTTCTTCTAAATTTCAGGTGGTCCGTATACTCAACGTATTCCACACCACACCAACTCCCTTAGGACAGTAGCATTATTCCTTCCTTGAGTGACTTGTTTTAACGAGAACGAGCGTTCCTTTAATGACGCGTTATCCACATGTTTGGATTTGTCGTTGTGTGGATCATCAACTCGCCTTTAATACACTTACAGTAAATGTTCGTTCGCGTCTCTCCTCTGATGTTTCATTATGTCAGAGCTGGTTTTAATGGTTGTCCTGTGCGTAAATCACCATTAACCGTCACCGTTACACATTTTTTCATGTTTGGAATGCAAGGACGGGTTCTCGAATTCTCTGTCGATATCATACGGCAGAAATTGTGGTCTCAGCAAGTCAGTGTCCAGAGGCAGCATCGTTCTGGTTAGATACCCTCTCTACTCGGCCTATTAAATGAAAACAAATCACCCATTAGACAGAGTGCTCACCAGTCTGTTGCTTGAGCACATTGATTACTCACTACTGACTTTCCATCTTATTTGCTACTGGTTACAGCAACCAGCAAGGAAGTCTACAGCTTGATACTGCGAACGGGATAATTCTGACGACTTGAGAAGCTATTCTGGCTCACGGCTTTCTGACTGTTATTTTGTGCACCCAAATTATCATACGTTTTAGAACGCATTTTGAAAAGCGAATGATTTGGTCGGGCCACACACATTGTGCACTCTTTCCTCTCGCCCACCTCTTTTGTATACAATATATCGTTTTCCTGACGATCGTTATCACTTATTCACGAATCATGTCCGTGAGCAACTTAGAGGAGCTGGACGCACTTTATACTGTTTGGGTTTGGTGTCAACAAAAAGCTAGTGAACACACTAAGCCCGGTGAAATAAAGGTTGCACTGAGATCTCGTGCGAACGATACCTCCTACCTGAATATATGTTGGCCGATTGCGAAACAAGCGTTCACCTATTTCTTTGTGACGAGGTGACTTCATCCGACACGCCGAGATATTCAGGGAACACTGTTTGATGGAGCGAAAAGTTTTACTGCCGAACTGGCACTCCACTCTGCACATGCAAAACTTCCGGCGGCCGCTCACCAATGCTGACTTTACCCTACTAGACGCTGCACATCTCTTATTCAAGGTTAATTCACATAGTACAACTAGTGCAAGTAGGACACGCAGAAACGCATCAGTTATCTCGGCGGAACTATTTCACAAGTCTTTCATACAAACACTGGAATCTGGTTTTCCCCCCAGTCCGTGGAAAGAATTCGTGGCCAAGCCAATTTTTAGAGTGAGCGATCATTACTCCCTTGCCAGCTACCGAATAATCAACCTTACCAGAATTCTGTGCAAAATGACGGAACGCTTACCAAAATGCTCCAAACTTGTGACTTCTACAAACTGACCTTCACTTTCCTACGTAGCAGAGATTTCCCCCTAACCAACTGTGCGTAACAAATACGTTGATTTCCAGGGATAGCCTGAGGGAGGTTAGAGACAGTGGTCTAAATATGGACTTTTCTTACGACTCAAAATTCTTGATCTGTACCCGCCTGAATTTCAGAGAATTTGTGGTGACTTATTTCGTGTGCACTTCTTCCTGTTTACAGGACCCATTGAGCAGTTCTTCGTCATACTGGTTGATAACTGCCAATAGGATCATAGCAAGAAGCACCACAAGCCTTGTTCTAAAACCTTCCTTAAACAGCGGTTCTCTTCTCTGAGGGCCATCAACCAGTGGAACGAATGTCGTTTAGTTTCAGCTCTAGAAATGGACCAAAAATTGTTGTTAGATTCCCTTTTAGTTAGAAGCTCTCCAGATTCACAATCCTACTCTGTTCTTGGTACGTGCAGCACTCCGCAAGAGACGTGTGGCACCCATTTCCAGGAAAATCCAGACGCCAGCTTGATAGTGAAAAGGATGAAATGGATGAAACCGGGTAACATGGAACTCCAGTTCCACATTTTTTTTCGTAAAAGCAAAGTACCACTGAAATGGAGAGCCTGAGGTGTATTGCGCAGGTATTAAGTGGTCTCATATAGCTACGTGAGACAATGATGCACAAAAACAGTGAAAAAGGCGGACAACATACCGGTCGAGTGTAAAAACAAGGCGGGTCACTAGCGTGTGTAAGTCAACAAACGTACAAGCAAACCAATGCGACTGGATTCAGTTAGCGGACGACAATCAAACGTATATGAAATTCGAGCGATCGGTTTGGGAAATGCTTCAGGTATCACACAGTAAACATTGTGCCATTAGCTCGAGGCCAACAGGGAGCCCTTTCAATCAGAAGATGGCTGTGAATGCAAATTTTTGGGCTACGTGAGGAAACCCTGTGGTCAGCTATCCTTGGCCTAGTCAGGTTTATGTTGCACCAACTGACAGCCTATCAGGTTACGGTTGGTACTACAATCTCCAGACCTCGCACATACACGAACACTAATACTGAAAGTTCCTAGTAAGCTGTGACTCGAGCGTCCTCTCCTACAAGGAAATCTATAAAAGTTCGCATGCTGAAATCCATGAGGTAGGGAATACACGTGTGGCAGGTGTGTTGTTCGTGTTTCAACATTTGGTTACTCTTGGATCTGAATCAATGTGCAAACACGCAAAACTGTCCGTGAGCAGGAAAGTGGATATAGAAAACAACGCACATTTGGCATTTACATGAGCTTCGACGTTTTGGTGATTTGTACGAATGTTTGCAAACTTCCAGGTTTCAAAAGCACTTCACACTTCTTTCTGACTCCAAAATAAAATGAAGTATGCCGTCAAAGAGATTAGTTTCTAATAAGCAGCTTAGGTTGGTGCACTCCGCGGACCGAACGAGTTGCAGTGGCTACCGGCATTGAGGGCGAAATGGCAGCGTCTGTTGGCTGCGGTACAATAGGACGAGTTTGTTCACCAGCAGTTAGCTGTCCAGGCAAATGATGTGAAATAATGTGTGAGGTTTCCTTGGTGTTCACAAGTTAGACAGACATCAGAACGTTTAAACTAACAATGTCCGTACCCATGTCGTACCCTGGTCACGGCACCAACTGTTGTGAACCGAGAACGCGGACGGCCCAAAGGTTATCTATTCGGGAAACCAGTACACGGGTTATGAGTCTTAACGGATAACGAACAAATTCACTCATTTGCACACAACACTGGTCTCAAGACGTCCTGTTCGCTATGGATGTCAATGCTCAGTTCCTTCATGTAGCAGAAGTCATTCTGTGCAAAGATGCTCTCCAATGATCCTTCCCGTATCTCTCTCGTATTTGTTCCGCGGCCATTTCGCTCCGCTCACAATGAGTAGTGGTGGTGTAAGTAGCATAGTGTGACCGTCCGTCCTCACTACAATGGCATCAGCTCCCCTGGTTAGAAAAAAGCTGTTTATTGTTGCTTATCGCCAATTTACTTTGGGTACCTGACTTAATTTTATCAAGTCCATTTGAGAAACTACTCACGTATGGTTGATAAAAGTGTCTGTCTACTATAATATTAGGAGAACGAGGGTAAGTATAATGAAATAAGCTCATTAGCTAAGGTTTGGAGTTTTTTAACTCTTTTTAACTTGTATGCTCCATTCTTATTATGAGCTGGAATCGATGGATGGTAAGGATGAGACCAAATTAGGTCAAAACAGGTGCCCACAACTTCTCTGGTACTCATCGAGACTAACTTCATGTCGGCAGTGTTTGTGTTTAATGGGTAAACGACATTTTCTGAGACTTCGCCCCACAAACATAACATCATATTTTTTCCCATAGACAGTGATGGATTTTATGGAAGCATAAACAGTTCAGTCCACCAAGGCATTTGAAATCTTACTGGTCCGATCTACTAGCACTAATTGCTTACTTATGTTAAGTGGTAGCTGAAAGACTGAGAATATGCACCATCAATATGTTTGACGGGGAAAAACTCGAGCCTATTGTTTTTCTTTCGGTGAACACTGATCATGTCATCGGGTACCACACTCTATTCTAATTCAAAACTTTAGGACACTGAGGACAACTCAACCCAGTTTTGTCGTGGATAGGCCTGAAGAGCCAGAGACGGGATACAGGACAATTACTATTGTTTATCAGTAACATGCGGTATGCGACTAAGGCGTACAACATGATTTGCGTAGTGTAAGACCAGAGTCCATGTCCGGGAACAAACATGGGTCACTCCAGCACCTGTGGATGATATTTTTGATTCGAAGACATCAGTAATGAGCACTGCGAAAATTCATTCTGTGTAGCGTACGGAAGGCAGAGACCAGATTCAACACGGACACAGTCCCCCTTCTGACACAGCAGAGAACGTTGCCTGCATCAGCCTCTTAGCTGATATGCCCGACTGAGTGTCGACTGCAGGATTTGAACAAAAGCTTTGCTTGCGTTTGCAACAAGGAACAATCACTTTTTCATCATAATTGAAGCGGTGACACAACGAAATCCCCGCGAAAACCCTGCCATTATAGGTCTACTAGATTCCAGCGTATCAAGTACATTTACATGAGTGCTTTAGATGTAAGTTTAACAAGATTCATTGACAAACAGATTGGGAATAACACAACGTCACAAGCAAGTTATAATACTCCACGCTCCAACCAACTCGAGTTCTCCTTCTCTGAATAAAAGCGGCTTACTACAATCAACCAGAGGTTTTCTCCTCATTATTTGCATAGAAGTTTTCAATCCGAATAATATTTTGAGGGCAAATCGAATCCCTTTCGTAACCTTACTAAACCCCCTGAATTTAGAGCGATCAAAAGTGACGAACTGAACTTAGTTGGAATCAGTGTTAGCAAAGAATTCTTCCCAGGGAAAACAACAGTACTCTATTATCATCAAATTTCATTGGATCCAAACAGTTCGGGTATACATGATAACTAATGATAAGGGTCATTTAGGTACGAAGGAAAAAATGTAGTTCATGGACAACTTCGATGGTCTTGCCTCAATATGAATAGAAAAACACTTTGCAAGTTTCACACAGGCTACCAAAAGCTCCATGGACTTTCGCTTGGTTTGTGATCGTTCACATGAATTATATCGCAAAATGTGTCGGCAACAGCCATCTCTGTTAAAATAAGTCTACATGCGTCTAGCATAGTTCGGGCTCGAAAGGACAAATACAAAATATGAGATCAGAAGAATATAAACGGAAATTATTAGGAGGATTTGTAATGACATAACGATTCAGAACAGTTTGATAGTCTGCGAACTGATCAGCATTTTGTGCGGACAATCCTATCTCTGCTGCCATGGTAACACTCGTTTCTCGATTGAGTTGATGCGAGTATTTGCGAATCACGTGATAAATTGGCTGAGCAGAAGTACTTAGTCGGCGTTCTTTGGAACACTTACGGTTCTGTGGTTTCACTCTCGATGCTGTGTACTCACTAGGCTTCAGTAATAAAGGAACATTTGAATCATTATCGCTTTTCGTCAGATAACTATTACGGTAAACCCCTAAGCATAGAATTCCTCGTTCCCGAATGGCGAAGCAAAACAGATCACCAAAGAGGTTGAAAGCCGTGGAAACATTTAAAGGGTTCGGCCGCAATTTTACATCCATAACTGACAACTGAGCGATGCGTGGCCGCTGGCGTGTCTCAATCAGGCCTATCTGACTTTGAAAGCGATATCTGGATCGCCGCAAATCCTTGTTACATACTGGACTTTCCAATTCACCATCCTTGTCATTTCGTTCATGCATGTTGAGCATACCACCTTCCGCCAACCATTGTTCCAATGCTGGTGTCACACCGCCAGTTATCAAGTGTCGCATTAAGGTCATTGCATTCCGGTCAAAATAAGCAGTACTCGCTAAAACGTCCAGCACAGAACTAGTGAAAGCGATACCCCGTGCAAACGGAGCAGTCAGTGAGGCTGGAATTTGAGTACATCCTGCCTCAAAATCGTCAAGATCCAAATAATGGATGTTCGCATCATTTGTTAACTCTGTAATCATCGGAATCTCATAGCCGAACTTACGTTGCGGTACACAACTACCGGTCGTCTTCGCCGGGCTAATTGGTGCAAATCGCATGCCACGAATGTTAAGAGAGCACAAAATGACTTCTTTGTCTAATAAATAAGGGTCTTCCGTATGTGCATGCCCCGCAGAACCAAGAACCACGCAAATTGAGCACCAACGAATTCGAGCCGATCGTAAGTCCGCTCGTGATAAGGGACTTCCAGGGAGACAGAAGACCTCTGGAAAATTTTCCACGCTTGGCCATTCTCGACGAAGGTACGTCTCGTTTCCTAACAAAACAATGGTTTTCAGTTGATTCGCATGGTAATGACTTGCACGAAGAGGCATCACAAAAGAATGCAAGCCCATTAAAGGTTTTTTCTCATCTGTGAGAAGACAGACGAGAATGTGATTAACCAGCTTCTTGTGTTTCCAACCTGAAGAGTTCTTGGTCGGCTTGGGGATTAAACTCTCTTCAAACGTTCTTGCGTAGCAGTAATGATACATGCCTATAATAAAAAAATGATGATGTGAGTACCGACGACACTGGTAGTGTGCGCAAAGAAATGGACTTGAAATACTTTAATAAATTATTTAAGCTTTATATTTATTAACAGATCATAAAGGCAATGCACGCACTAGGAATTTCGTGAGATATACTTTCCTCGTTGCATCAACAAATCTTTGCCGAATTTTTCATCCTGTTATTAATTTGGCAAACCTATGTGTTTTTCAACGTCTCGACAGACAATTTTGTAACCAACCACGTGTGTACACATTTGTGCATAATGCACTGCTATATTACTTCACATCGCTTGCAAATTGTACAGTCACTGGGTGCATGATTAGTTTAGCAATATCTTTTGTGGTTGTCCTACTTTTGACTGTTCACTACAGCTTATCTGGTGTGGCACTTATATTACGCCTCTTATTTTGGTGAAGCATTTAGAATACGATAGTCTGTCGCCGTAGATAAATGGACTCTGCAGATGGACTGCATTACTCCAAGAATATTCAAAAAGGGTCATAGTAAACTGTTTGTTGCATTCAGTTTTTTTAATCTACAAAAGTAATTCTGACAACAGTAAATTACTCTGAGAAGGCAGCTTCGATATATTTGGTCCAAGATTGGTTATCAAAGCTTGATAAAATATTTGCGTGCCTCCTAAAACGGTCTCCAAGCATGTCGTTTATGTGTTGATATGAGGCTACCTCAGTCATCTAGCAAAGGACTCTGAAGATTACTTTCAAAACACTGACTTACACAAGCTCCCGGACATGTTCAGAACATGTCGTGCACCCCTATAATGTGACAGGCTTCTAAAAACGAAACAACGGAGGAACAATTTATGTCTAAAACTGACGGATACTGGTTATTTACAGTGATTACATCAGTTTGAGCCAAAATACAATGTACGATGTTTTCACTGCCACCGAAGTTCCTCCAGCTTCCAGTTAACTGGAGGTAGCAGCAACTGCTGCTAAACAAACCAGTCACATTTATGAAAATCTTTACAGAAAGTAGATAGGAAGCCATTCAACCACAAATTATCTGAGATTGATTCAAGTTACTATATCTTTACCTGTGATATCCAGCGTGCTCGCTGCCGACGCAGCTTTGTGTTTTAATCCCGACGGATCTGAACGTCTGCGTTCGATACGATCACTATGCAAAATCCCAGTCTCCTCCACAGTCCCGCACTTACTGAATTCTGCTCGCTTCTGTGTCTCGCCGGATAATGGAACGATGTCGTTTGTTTCGGCAGCCATCTCCATCATATTTGTTGACCGATCTACGTCGCGCTTGGTGAACCAACGTCTTATGGCAGCGGGGCTTAGTTGACTTCGACGTCCAGATCTATTGGGTCTGCACCCACAAGCTTTTACTAGCGAAGGCAAGAGATGGGGGTGATTGCCGTGGCAGTCTGCGCAATAGAATGTTGCTCTGCTTGCATTGTTTTGAGAATCGCAAATAAAGAAGGCCGTGGTGTCTCCCGTAATGTATACATTAACATTGGATGGTGGGTTGATCGCTAAATATTGTTTCGAATCTTCTTGATCACTCTCACCGTATATCTCATCTTCGTCCTCTTCTTCATAATCTCCATCCATTTCAAAACCTAGGGCAGACAATCGTGAAAACTCGTAAGCTTGTCTCCTCTGTTGTTCTGGTACACGAGCCACCACAGCTATGAGTAACAAGTCCAATTTTTCGCGACACACAACTGCAGCTTCCGCAAAGCTAAGACCTTCAAATGATGGAGATAATCGTGCAGAATATATCTCCATACTTAATCCCCTGAGGTAGTTTACAAGCCAGTCATCATCTATCTGCATTTTCGAATAATTTCTTGCTGCTGACGTGGGACGTGAATCGAAAGGAGACTCAGGACTTGGCAAAGAACTGGCCGTTATCCGAATTATTGGGTTCTGCGCCTTTGATTTTATGCGGTGTTCTCGAATTCGGAACATATTTTGCAAGAATGTGGGACATTTCCGACTCCAATGTAGGGTCTGGGGGTTCAGAGTCTGATTGCCCAAGGAGTTACGAATATCCGTGGAACTTTGTACAAGCGCAGACGTCAAACGTCTTCTATCCATCTCCAAGTGAAGATCACCCTGTTCTCTGCCTAGTTTGCCCAATTGCCTGCTCTGATACTTTTGTGTGGCCTCTTTTAGACCACGTTGAGATTGCATAGAAAACAGATTTGTCAGTAAGGTAGAAAATCCTGGTGCGACACAGCTTTGCGCTAGGAACCCCAGTTTGAGTTCACTGAAGCAAATAATTTCGTCACCGGCATCCCAGTTCCAGTACGGGCTGTTGAACAAGTGAGCCTATAAAGAAAGATGAACAGAGTCACGGGGCGTGAGGATGTCTCAATTTACTGATGATTCCTTTCTTCCTCTAGTAATCGGCATTTGGTTACCTCCGGTGAGTTTAGTCCTCTATGGTTTTCGGTCACTCGTTGATAATTTAATTACTAGTTCCAATTAACAGGTAACACGATCATAACCTATCCTCAGTAGGTTCTGACATAGGAGAATAAAAGCGATGAATTGAGAATTATTAATGAATCTGGACTTGAGGAATGAGTTAGCGATGTGCTTGTGTTCTGTGGAGAGTGGTGTTCATAATGTAAGTAGTATCGCTTCGAGCGTGGTGTCATAGCTAGATAGAAAGCAAACGGCGACATCAATTTATGAACGTTCTCAAACCTGGTGTTTCAAAGTACAAGATAAACGTGGAGACATTTTGATGAATACTCAAAAGTATTCAGAGGTGTGAAGATGAGAGGAGGTGTGTTACCCTATTGATTTCGTATCTTAGGTTTGTTTGCAATAAACAGATCAGCATATCTGTAGTCTTTGGATGTCAAAAGTTTGACAGAAAGCTCGACTTCACTCATCGGGTTTACGGTGATATTCTACTATTTATTGAACTGGATTGCAGTACAAACCTAGGTCAGTGCAAAGAAATGATTTTTGAAAATCCTTTATGTTGCAAAAGTTACTAACTGATCAGTTGAAATCCCCCAAAAAATACGCTCTTACGTTTCTCCAGGTTTGGGTCTCACTTTCTCCGAAATTTGTACTAATCCCTACTCCCAGGTATGAGTCCAAAACGTTGGTGTCAACTCAGTTCGTACTTTCAACATGTAAGGACTGTTGAGCCCAAAACCAGTCGTCAACCTGAGTTTAAAACGTGATTGTGCAATCTAGTCTGTTCACTCCAAGTTCACGTGAAGTTCCAAAGTTTTTCATCGTCAAAGTAGGACATTGCACAGCTTCTGGAGTAAATTTCTGCCTCCTAACCCATTATGACACATGACAGAAATTTGTAAACGCACTTTCGGCAATTCTCTCATTTCAATGTAATTTGTAGAAAACTATCCTGTGGCATCTACCATTTTGCGTCATCTGATTCTCCAAGGGACCTGGTAGCTGAAGACCTCTCCCAATTCTTTGTGACATAGTGTGGAGCAAGCGGAAGGATGTTTACTGCCTAATGGTCTTAAAGACTAGTCTGGTATGATGAAGACATAACGGAAATCCGCAGCCTTCGCGGGGACAAAAGGCCTGTGATTAAAACACGATATGAACCGGCAATTTTCATGACATCTGTTCATGAAATCCGCACTAATTTTTTGCTTGCAACTTCCCTTTGTGGTAACCGTTTTTGCAAACTAGGTGGTCGAGGATCCATACCAAGCTCTACTATCTGACTGACAGATCAGAACACGGACGATGTTGTGACAGACCTGATGTTGGGACGTTTTATCTACACGGGTGTTAGACAATAACAAGTTTTGTGATCGATTTTGGCATGGTCTTCTTACCATAGTTCCTCAGTGAAGTGGACAGTGGCGCGGTGCTAATTGAACAAACTGTTGACATTGTACGCACCAAAGTTCATACTTCAAATTGTGTTGCTTATAGTCACTTTGCCTATGATTAACCCATCAAGATTCGAAGTGATTTAAATCCCACACCTTACGTACATACAGCGTATAGTACTGCAGTTTTGCTGTTTATTTTCCGATAGAAATTATACAACTTCCGAGGACAGGTTTTTGGGATGTTATATTGGTCAATAAATCTACCAGATATTACACTTTTGAATGGAGTACTGAACATTAATAGACCGTTATGAAAGAGGTACAACTAAAAGCAACTCATAGTGACAGAACTCAACAGTTTTATCGACTTCCTGTTGAAACATTCCTTTTCGCCCAAACTTCTTTAGATCTACGTTGCAATGGAAAACAAAATTTCCCACTAACCTTGTTTTGAGTTTGGAGCAATTGAACAATTACACGCACATGACATGCGTAATTTTTCACTGCGATCACGCGCATTATATTGGCAGCGTCTTTCTGATCTGGATCCGTGGCCATTGATGAGGCAAGGATCAGACAAGCATCCGCCTCGTCCATGCGCACGCGTTGCAAATCAACATGGTTCATCACGGTCCCCTGTTACATTTGAAAGAAATTTGTGTATGAAACGATGTGTGACTGAAAGCCGGAATGCATAGATGAAAGAATGAAAGCATATCTTCAAACCACACAGCAAGAGAGAATAATTAGAGGGTTAATATGATCTGTGTAACCATTTTGGAATAAGTTAACCCACTAACTGGATAACATCCTTTTACAAGTATGCGCTGTTCCTAAGTTAAACTTTACGACTGAAATAGCTGGTTAAGAGGGAACATTCCGGCTTCAACCCATTTGATGTTTTCATTCTAGGGTATTCTGTTGTTAAGAAGGAACAGGTCGTGTAATGAGTCGGAAAAAATTAGCACCATGAAACATGTACATGGTACTTCTGTTGTGCCCTGGCGATAATAGGTAGTGTGGGGCGATAGGTTACGAGGTGCAAGAGACGTTTAGTCAAATGCTCAGAAATGTTTACCCGTTGATACAATTTCACGGTTGAAAGCTTTGGCGAATTCAGTGAGACTGGATGAAAAAAACGAAAATTCAATACAAGTATGCTGCCTTTTTTTAAGTTGGTGACAAGCAGTGCGGGATAAAGTGTGGGATGGATATTTTTCACCTTCTAGCTTGCACTACATGGACAAGCACGTTTGGCATAAACTGTGTCACTTCCGCTCAGACTTGTTGCACCGCCACTGATGTGTGCTTGCTTGAAACTCGCTAACACATAGTTGATAGATTAGTTCCTCAATGTTATTGGTGTCTTGAGAATCACCGTCTACGCAAACTCCGGTTGACATCGATCACTCATTCAAACGTCGCTCCCCACCTCTCGCTACTACTTATTCACCTGGCCTCAAAATCAGTGGTAATCCTTCATTTGATATGAATATTCTTTCGTGTAAGTCCCAGGAAATCTTACACTTAACTAGGTGTTCAGTGAAGGTCGATTCATTATTTCCTGTCAACCGGATTTCACTTCTTGCAAGGTCTGAGCTGGAGTCAGCTTGCACTGTTTTGACTGTTTAGGTCACCCACCTGACTATATGAAGTGGAAGCTTAAATGGCCAGTATACCTTCCACACTTCAATCGATATGTATTTGTTACAGTGAATTCCGATCAGCACACCGATTTGGGTAGAACTATGTTGAGCCAAAGGAACGAAGGAAGATCACGTAAAGACACAAATTAAAAATCTTATACGGATGAGTGATGATGCTTCTCACATTCCACTTGAGCAGCGTTTATTGAGACCGCCGTGGAGATAAGGTATTAGTTTGTTTGCTCTGTAAGAATTAGTCGCCTATCCAGCGTACAATCGTAATGGGGGGACAAGTCCGATGGAGATCGGTAAACCCACATCCCTATGGGTTGAGCGTTTAAGAATGTACTAGAAGCAATGGCTTATCAACATAGAATTCGACTGCTAATCAGTTTTCCCCCGAATTACCAAGCACCAAGCGGACGGTATGGTTTTACTTGCGAACTTTGTACTGCGCAATCGTAGCTGAACAAAAAACGCATTATGTAGAATGCAATCTGACCAACTCGATAGTGCCGAAAGTGAAATTTGCACTCCACAGTATTTCCACTTGAATTACACATTACCATATAATACAGGCGTTCACAATGCCAAGTGATCACGACGATATACAAGCGCACATTGTTCGTGTGTACAGTATTATGAATCCTACCTACAAAATAGCTCGGGTGAAATATTAACTGGGAGCAAGTGATAAGAGTTGCAGCTCGAATGCTTTATACTGTTAATCACTAAGTGGAGGCTTTATAAATTCCAGTGCTGTTTACGTATGTGAACAAAGATAAACGCATGCAGGTATATGGTATACATGGTATATATATATATATGGTACTCCGTTATCAGCACTTAGTTATGTAGCTATCGTCAGGCAGAATTTTATCCTGTCGTTCATAAGAGCGTATGAATACATGTGAGCATTTGCATAAGGATGAAATGACAAATTCCACTGATCGCCTTTTCCAAAAAGAAGCCGGTCCAACAACAATCGGTCAAGGTTTACAACAGGTTTACTTCCGGTCAGATACTTTCTGCCACCGTGCTAGCTGTATCAATAAACTACCACATAGCACAGGAAAGTCGGTATGCTTTCATAAAAAAAATAATGGGAAAACTGGTATAAGGCGAGTGTTACGGCAAGTCTCAGTAAAATGGTACAAGTGAAAATCCCAAATGAAATTTATGTAAACGTGCATTTCACGGATCGTAACATTAACGGACCTAGTTAGTGTTTAAATGGTCCACCGCAAGTAAGTCACTCTCGTACGGTGAATCAGCATGGCGGTGAACAACGTGGACGTTTTCTGGAGAATGTTCAAGGAGAAGTATCAGAACTCCCGGGAGTACCAGGAGGATCTCAACAGATTTCAATCTATACACGTATATATAAAAATATATATACATATATATATATATACATACATATGTATATATATATATTGCATACATACGTTCACGTATATGAGTATACATATGTATACATGTACATATGCATATACCTATAGGTATATTTACATATAGGTATATGTAAATATATATACGAATATATAAACATATTTTTGTCAAAATATAACTATACATCAGTCAACACATGCTTTCACATGTTCGCATATATTTCCCTATACACCTTAGGTATTTCTGGTATATTTAGTCTACATATATATTTAACATTTGTCGTATATATTACACAAATGCCTGCTAACTGCGTACGGCTTGGGCAACCAATGAGAAAACTGGGCTTCAAGGTCACGCAGTGTATTATTTAGCGGTTCAAATTATTTTTTCCCGGGTATGAAAGGAAACCGGCTCCCCATAGCACAGTAATGGAATTTAAATACGCTGCGTCAGTCCGCAGTCACGGAGTCTCCTGTGACCTTGGAAATGGTGCAATGCTTCGAAAGTTTAGACTGGACTATCTCTACTATGAGGGAATCATCCAGCAAACCCTCAGTTACTTTTCATACCAAGAAAGCGTATATATTTGTAGGTCCCGTTCAGGTTTATCTCCTGAAATATCACTGAAGTTCTTTCCACTTCTTCATAAACATAAAAATGGTCCATTATTTGGGCGATATTTTCATGCGCCATATGGATGCTTGAGAAGAACCGTCAGTTTTTTAGCTGATTTAGCCACATATTTTTTTCGGAGATGGCTATGATTTTCCAGCTCGCAGCGAGTTATTAACGTAACGGAGGTTTCTTTAATCTCACCTTCGACTGTAATGTAGAAAACGGAAAAATCGAATCAGCTCTTTTCCATTAGCGAAGTAAAACCACTTGGTTCGTATGTATCACCACGTATATAGTCTCTCTATCTAATGTATTATTTTCATCCACACATCTCTGTGCGCCTGCCGTTTGTTAAGAGTTAGGAGCCGCCGGAATCTTTCGTGCTTTATCCTCCACTTTCAAGGCGAATCCAATTTGCAAGTAGATTTCACTTGTATATTAATGGACCCTCTCTTTCAGTAGTCATGGTGCGACTGCACAAACAAATGTATTTGAAATAATGAGTCCCCTCCATTTGTTGTAATTTCAGAGCTGTACCTTTTCACGTTGCTCATAAGTTTGGTAGTACATTTTGTACGTCCAACTATTTACTAATTCAAAAATTCCCTTCGCTGAGGCATATCTGTGAACAGTCTTGGATATACCAATTTTACTTGCCGTTAACCGTGCCGGTTGTGTTCTATTAAGAAACGTCACCATGGCTGCTTCAAAGACTGCCTCACGGTACTGCCTTTTACGTACAGTCTCCTGAAAGTACAAATTATCTTGCATTTTAAGCAGAATCCTGATGTTTTTTAATCTCTTTGACCAGCTGGGGTGGAGACTTCAGTGTTGTCGAGTGCTTCTGTCTCACTGGTAAACACGTGGTCAAAGTCAAGGTGCCCTTAGTTTACACGCTACCTGGTGTGATCCACGACACACGGACAAAGCATATGTTCCACTATCTCGTTGAAAAGTTGCCTAGACTGTCGAGGATATCAAAGCAGTGACGACAATTATGGTAAAGTCAACTAAATTAGCTGATAGTGAAAGTTTGGGTGTCAGTTAAGATGGGTCTTTTTCTAAGCGCAGCATACGTTGATGTATAGTCAACTGAAAAACTGGATCAACTGCAAATTACTATTCTTAGACGAGTAACAATTTTGACTTGTTTCTTACGCTGATTTGAGAAACTGTAGTAGAGCCTTGTTAGGATCTATGTGCAGTAACACTACTACGTTCACTAACCACCTAACTACTACGAAACAACGATATAAGAGTCGATCGACTCCCCCTTCTTTGCCCACTATATGCCATTTTCCTATACCTACAAATGAGTTGTACTACATTCAGAAGAGGTGTGCGGGCTCGGGTCAACCAACCGCAACAGATGAGTACTTTTCATCTCATACTGTGCATAGCGGATAAAACCCTCTTATAAGGTCCTGCAAATAGCATACCCCAGAATGACGTTATTTTTCGTTTCAATGTTACCTGGTTCATTTAAATCAAGGGTGGATAGTTTTCAAAACTTAAATTACATTTTATTTCTGCTTGGAGAGAACTAATCCATTTTCTGAGTAGGGTTTCAAGTTCGCGAGTAGATATATCCACACCTATAGGATGTTTATGGTTCTCTCAGATTGACGTGTGATCCAAAAAGCCGACTGAAATCGGGCAGCACACTAGTCTGTGTGCACCTTCTTGACTATTCCCCCTGCTGGAAAAGTTGGGACTTGCACAGTAGAGTTAGAGTTGTTAGTCTTAAAATACAATCCACACTGAACGCGGTTCTATAAAAAATCAACGTGAGATGGAGCAGCCGTAATCTCAGACACACTGTGCATAGTGCTAACCCTGTGCTTAAGTTCATCATTCCCCTGAGCTCCAGAAGACCACAAAACGCTGACTTGTTTGGTTATATCCGGCTACATATTAAATAATTCGCCCTTGCCGTTTACAAGCTTAATTAATTCACAATAAGTGTGTTTAGTTTGGACAAGAACCTGTTCGGCTGTTCAAACAGGAACATAGAAATATCCAAATCTATATAGAGGGTTCGAACAGAAGTTACGGAATTCCTCTCAGGTATGCTAACCACCATTGCGTACCAGCACCAGACAATGTGGGATTATCGTAGCGTATTGTACCGGTAGCTACATCTAAAGGAACAACTTCATGTGATCAGTCAGATTTGACAGGTGACTTTCCTCCCATCCTCTTCGTATTGTTCTGACAAATTTGGTCATTTTTAATCATACGGTAACCATGAGCTTGTTTAGTTCAAGTGTTGCATTTGACTGCATTTCTTGCAGCGAATGGAAGGTGAAGTCGCTCCTGTAGGCCAGATGTCATTACTACCGAAGCCAATATCTCTACACTGCAAACCCCAGTAGAGTTGCGCCCCACATATTCAATGTAGATACAGTCCGCTGAACAACATAGGAGTTGCCTGACACTTGCTCCTATTGAATCTGTCACCCTGGAACGGCAGTGACCGGTATGTAATAAATAATAATAATTTAGGTCAATAGAAGCTCCATTGCATTGGTGTTTTTAGCGTAAAAAAAATGATAGATCAGAGAATACCGTGTGACTGACTTGCAGGCTGTTTGTGCTTTTGAAAAGACCACGAAACACGGGTTGACAGAGATGATACGTTCTTGTCAACAAAGCTCAGTGTGGAGACGTATGGACTAATCTCTGAGTCAGGTAACTGACAGTGATACGAAGTTCCTGTAGCTTATACAGAAAATAAAGTTATCGTTGAGGAAAGATTTGAAAGTACACTCTTACATCGTGTGGTCTAATATACACAACATGTCAGTGCAGTAGCACCAAGAATTAAGTCCACACAGTTGTACTGTTTATTCGGTTTATTCATTTTACCCAGCATACATGACGTATGGGTAATGCCCCGACTGTTGCAATTTACAAACTATCTTACCGTAAGCCTAATGTTACGTAGAAATGCATTACGTAGCCACTATTTGTTTATAGTAACCGACAGGGTGGATAGTGGTTTCCTGCAAATGCCTAGCAAGATTGGATGTTTAGTTGTACATTAATGAGACAAATCAGTCTAACAATGCGATTTAGGGAATAGAGTAGAAAATTGCATTCATAACACATTTGTCATGATCTAACTTTTATAAGGAGTACTTTAGTCGTATCTTTTTAGTGTCCAGCACTACAGCGTTTTGACCAGCAACATTAAACGCCCTTACTATCAACGGTGGAGTTGAACTGACAGGGGAAGTTACCAGATAGCTATCTATACAATTTTGTTCTGACGACAGGATAAGGGCGGACTGAAACCGGGTGAATATCAGAAAATTACTGAGGAAAATCAACATACATATTTCATGTGGTGTACATTTCAGGTGCAGACGAAAATTAGCGTGATCATCGGAGCGTATAAGAAAAAGTCATTCGCAACTTTTGTCATCCTAGGGGAAATTCAAAACTTATCCACAATGTGTTAGGGATGAGCCGTCATGCAAATGTGCTTATCATCCAATACGTTAGCCATGGAATACGTGAACAAACACCTTCACCAATGCTTCTCAATATTTCAACTAAGATTGCATCTTTCATGGTGTTTCCAGAGAAAAAGGAAACTGTATTTTGTAGCATTTATTGCAGGTCGGACTGTAAGGACTGGTTTGCATTAGTTCAGGAAGCTATCGTCAAGATGCTTCTACGGTCGAAATAATCCGTTCGACATCAATTCACGTGCGCCCGTGGTGCAATCGTCACGCAATCTTTCCCATTAAAGACATAATCAAATCTGTCTTGAAGTTAATATGCAACTCATGAATGTCAATACTATACTGTTTTGAAACTACCTGCTGTTCGTACCAGAACAACTTGCTTTATGGTCGGAGTAATGAGGCTCTAACCATTACGGCTTAATTTTGAACGATATTGGGATCTTTGTTTTGTGTTTTAAATATTCGCAAGCTCACACGATGAATTTTTTCGCAAACCAAGCCAGAATTTGAAAGTTAATTGGTCGATATTCCAGAAAACAAAAGGCTTATTTCCCGAATTCATTCATTACTTTCCTTGATAATTCACTTAATTCCCTTCCGAGGTTAGGAATACACTTGTAGGAAATAGTTGATTTCACTCATGCTGCAAATGGTGCCCAGTCCATTTGGGTATGCGAACTTCAAACTTGTCCACTGTTCTGGTGTTCACTTGACAGACAATCAAGTGTTGGGAAACAGCTACTCACATGCAGAATTACAGCTTCACCTATCAAGTGTTGATCGACTGGCCAATGCGCATAATTGCATTTTCCGTTCGGATTAATAGGTCTTGCGTGAAATGACGTGAAATTATAAAAACTGGACGAACGTCAAATACTAACTGACCAGAACTATCCCGGAAATGGAGAGCACTGAGACATTCATTTCTTAAAAGACTTACAAGGACGTCCGGTAAAACCATACTGGAATCACGTGAAGTTAATTACTTTCCCCTATAACCAGTAATCTCATGTTTCCCCTGTCTGATTGGTGAAGGTGTGCACTATACGTATTGTGGCTTAGTTTCCGAGTTTAGTCATTTATATTAAGCAACACATTTTTTCTCATAAATTTCATCCCAATGACATATAGGACATACGTAATAGCAACCCTACTCGGATAACGGATGAAATCATCGCCAGTCTCCTCTAGATTTTCCCAGGTGATCACCAACACTAGTATGGTCCACCATGCACCCGTGAGCTTTTTCATCGAACATAAGTCCAGACCTTCTAGTCACGGCTGATCCATAATACATGTGTATGTCATACGTGTCGTGTGTACTTAGGAAAGCTTTCCCACAGATTGTATACTATGTAATGAACAGTAAAAGTAAATATCGGTTAGTTTGTATAGCTGAACTGACTTCAAAAAACATATTCACGCACAGCATTTCATTGCTGAGGCTACTCAGGCAAACTTGTGCATCTCTGTTAGGACGGTTTATGTAGGAGACACTGAACTGAACACTCTCACCAGTTAATCCTTTTGTAGGTATGCTGGAGAACTAGCCGGGCTCAAATGAAATATTTAGTCGGTTAAAAGTTGTTTAGTTTCATTGTTATCGAAAGGATAACGGTTTTTCTAACTCCGAGATTTCCAGACGCAGGAATGAACCTGTCTATTCTAGTTAAAGGCAATACTTGTGAACGTACTACTTCATTTCAAATCTCACTGTTTCGTGCTCGTTACAAAAACTTGTCAGAAACCGACTGTTCAGTCGCCATGAACAAAGCACTGAAAGATAGACACGCTTTTACGTTACTGGACATGGAGAATACACAATAGTGTGCGTAATTTCCACGTGTAAGACAGGCTAAGCAAACCAGTGTGAGCGAAGATTGACCACTATCTTGATCATCTAACAGCATCCGCTTCACCCACGCTTCCTCGTTAGCAACAGAATTAAGGCGGGAATGATTGTTGACGCTCCGTGGAAACATTTCACCCAAATAGTCCTGCGAGCTTCAACATAACCAAGAGCCATGTGAATATACAGGGTGACAAAAATGATCGACGACGCTCTATTCGCGAACACCAATTACTTCCATCTTCCTGAGAAAAGGTTACTGCCATCGGACGAAAATGGGTTACCTGTCTGTGCACTTTTGCAGTATGCAGGCTGTCTTTGGGCCTATTCGTGAATCAAACAAGTTAACTGGGTAGTTTGTAGCACTCGGCTCAGACGTTTCAGCAAGATACAATGTAAATTTCAAAAGTTGTCTTTTTTCGACTTGTTGCATCATTACAAACATACGCTAACGGAGTGTTCACCGAATTAATATGATCTGGTCACCTGGTTTATACAACTTAAGTTCCTCATAAACACCAGCCGCAATTACTACTTTAACTAAAGTTAATCCCTACAACAACATTTGCAAGTGGATCCCTACACGATCTCTAGTGTGTTTCATACATTTTATTGAAGTTAAAACAATTAAAATGAACTCTGCTTTTTGGTGACCAGACGAAATCCTATTCAAAGTGGAAATCAACATTAACTTGTGTTTTCAGAATATTTTGACACAAGCATCTCAGTTGCCAGTTAATCTGGGTTCATGGCAAGAATACACTCTCATTCAACGAACTGAGACAAACTGTCTATCTATCGTTCTGCATTCCCCCAAGCCCAACACCCGACATCTTCTTGATCTTCGTAAGCCTACTCGATGAAACTTTGTTATTCTTAGTACGCGGAAGAAAATCCGCCAACAGATGCGTGCACTCCGGTGAAGGTCACTGCCCTTCATAAACAGCTAAGAGTAAAATTCTGGCAAGGTTCCACTGGCAGAGTGCAGACCGGTAGGTGACACGTGAAAGTGACATCAGAAGGTGAAAAAACGTATACCATCAAGGGTACACCATGTGGACACAAAGTGAATGTGTTGGGTTTGTGCTATGGAAGAAATTTGGCCAAACGTAGACAGGTCAACGGGGCCTATGAAGAAAATACGACCAGACGATCGAGCAGCGTCCCCCTAACTTTCTAAATCTGATTGATATCGAGATACCAACAACAAATACCGACTGTTTCATCAATTCAAAATGAGTAACTAAATCTTAACGGCGTGCAAACAGCCTTCGGGAGGAGACGTAATTTATTTGTAAGGTGCACTTCTGATCTGTAGTGGATGAGCAATGAATGTTTCTCTGCTCAAAATTTTGCGTACAGAAAAGTATACTATCTTTAAGGAAGATTTATTCTCTTCTACAAGACTTACGAAAGAGAAGGATTTCTAATCCGGTATGTATTCCTGTAACCTCATAATGTTACAGTTGTGAGGGTAGTTTACCCGCCAAAAATTTTTATTAATGTTTCCCCTCACAACCAACCAGAGGTTTCTTTGAATTTGTTTGAATATGTAGTCAAAAGCGTCCAAAAGCGTCAAAAGCCATCAAAGTGTTAAACAGCAGAACGTTCTCTTTAGACCTGAAGGGTATATCACGTGAACTAACCGTTCTGCGAACAGGTGTTTACTAACACTTAAAAATGGCACCTAAGATGCGCGATTTTGAAGGTGTGGATTGGTTAGAACGAATACAGACACGTGTGCACGGACGTGTTCCATTGATATAGTCTCTGTTATCAACAGGTGCATTACAAATATATGACTTCACTTGAATTAATCATCAAAATTTCTAAATGAGGCAAATGCTGACAACTCTGGTGTACACAGAATGGAACTTTTTGTGAAATAAAATGCAGTGAGGTAGCCTTATTGTGAATGCTAGCGTCGACACTTCTGTGACAGTTTCAGTGTTCACAAATGCCTCCTATCTGCTGTTACTTCATATGACGATAATTATAAACACCTGTGCCTGAAACAGACGGAGATTTGGACAGCTGTGAAATTTTTAAAGTATTCGTGACAAACACTTTGGCACTAAACCTGTTTTTATGTTTTTTGAGAATATCTTACAAAGACCCCTCAATGGAATAACGAGGTGCAACTGGCATTCGTTTTTTCTTCTCCATCCCCCATGGAGCAACCTTAAGACGCGGTCTTGAACTGTGACATAAGAACCGCCCCTTTGACATGCCAGGTGGAATTGTGTTCTAACTGCTTCCAATCATTTTGTTTTGCTAGTCTTCCAACAGAACGATGGTGGTCACATCTAACTTTGTCACCGTTCCACTGGATTATTATCTGCTGTGAGTCATTAGACAGACGAAATTGAAATAGTTTTATATTGAGTACTTTAAGAAATTTCGTGATCTCATGATACGCAATAAAATTTGGGTAGGTTTGACTATTGGATTTGCTTAGGATACTTTTGAAGCAGCAGATTTTATACAAATACTTTTGATTATTGTTGGCGTTAGTGTGCAAAACGGGAAAAAATGCAACGTACACAATATCTCTGTTAAAATGGTAGCAAACAAGTCCAATTGAATAACATCGATTTACATCGAACTGCGTTGATGTGACGCATCCCTCGCAGACTTCGTACAACTCACGTGGCCAATGTTACGTAACGAAGTCTCATGACGCAAACCAGACAAATAAACTGTTGACTGACATCTTTCGCTTTAGTGATATTTTATCTACCACCCCCATCTAACCCATATAAATGTGTTGTATTTAACCTGATGATGAAACACCGAAAACGAGCTTGTTTGCTACGCATTTCTTCTCATGACTAAATCGGGCATATTCACAGTATTGAAACTCAAGTAGTCCAATATTCGGTCTAAACCTATCACTCGTAAATGCTGACGACAAGCCTGTACCCACACTGGGGTTGGTGTAAGTTTCACTTCATATATGTTGAACTTCACACGATAACAAGACCAGTCTATCTAATTAATTTTCAGCCATATATTCTCTGCCGATTTCAGAGATGAATTAATAACAAAGAAACATATAGAGGCTCGGGCTTCCAAAACTCACCTCAACCCTTTCGGATTTGATGATTCGTTGTGATTTTGTTCTAGTTTTAGTTAGAACGTTAATGTATTGCCTGAATTGTGCGCATTTCTCCAAGCGTGTAGTAAACGTTGAGAAACTACAAGTTAACTGCCAAACGAACGCCCAAATGGCTAGTGAGTGTGCTACATACTTATTAAGTTTTAGTGATGTCGTTCTATCGTTAAGTACACCGACATTTTGCCTTCTGAAAGAGAACCATGGGAAGCGGCAAAGTCGTCATTTCTAACAATACACAAGATATAATGTAGAACTGAGGGGACTGTAAATTAGTGCTGCTTAAACGCACAGGATTTTTTATGTCGAAGTTCTGAAAAAGCGTGCTGGTCAAGGTTGAGTCACTTGTCACTGGATCACGCAATCGTGCTGTTTGTATAATTTATAACCACAGTAATTGAGCGCAAATTCAAGTGATCTCTTCAACACACCTGAACACATTCATCCAAGTCAGTCACCCCAAGCGTTATGGTCCAGCTCTACAACAGTGCAACTTGCTACACGCGAGTTTGCTTAACTGCACGCCAAACATTGCACAGCTTGCCAGAAACCGAAAATAATGCCACAAAAGTGGTGCAGTAACATGAACATGATGATGAACTACGGCTAGAACTATACATCATATACAGGTAAATTGTGATCACGCTTTTTATCTAATTAACATCAAGGCCTTCGAGGAGTATCGAAGAGATTATGGATCATTTCTGAAAGAGCAAATTTTGTGGTGGAAACCAGTGAACTACATATGGTACCACAGTGTGATTAGGAAATTGGGCTGTACTCAGATAATAATGAGAATTCAATTCAAATCTTCAAATATAAACTGATCCAAACGGTAGGATAAGGAGAGAAGTTGAAGTTGATGGTTTCTTTCTCGTATCCACATCAGGACATGTGAATATTTACCTGGTTGAAGGTTGGGAAACATACAATATTGAGCTGAAAGTCTAATCAAGAACAGACTTTGGCAGAAGTGAGATAGCTGACACAGATTACAATTAAACCTGACTGCTACAGTGGTCGTTTCCAAACTCAGATAAATTTAATTGATATCAGTTGAAAAAAGTAAACGAGAACAAAGCTAATGTTTTACAGCGTTACGAAAAAGTATGCGTTTGCCACTGCCTGACGAACCGCGCAATAATGTGGCTGTTATTTATAGGTATGAAAACTATGATTTTCTGTTGGTCCCTGTCTGGTTCCTTGAAAAGACTAGCTGGCGTAATTCTAGGTTTCTGAAGATACTAAATTAAGAAGATTTTGTGAGTACTTTTGTACGTCTGATAAACAAACAACGAAGTTGTTCTGTATGGAACAGACCAATACTTTCAGGATCAGCTGAAAAACTGTGGAAAAAAGAATACTTCTGAAGACCTATAACAGAAATTTGTAGGCTGAATATTGTACGATTGGGAGAACGTTATTCTACTAGTTACGCGAACAAATATTTTACTTTGTTAACTAGGTTATACAGTGAAAAAGCTGAAAACAGCAAAACAGCGTAAAGTTTGGATATGGAGAGCTCACACACAAATTTTCTCTCATTGATGCCAAAATCATACAGGCTGCTTGCAGGTTACCTGGGATCAGAGTCTGTGCGCCGCATACAAGCAGAAATTGCTTACAAACTTACTGATAGCCGAACTAACATCTGTACAATTTGTCCTAATCATTTCCCCCCATTTTTCTCATGTCTTTATCCAGATCAGTGAAGAGGTTTTTTCTTTTCTGTGCACTGTCTGGCAACTACGACAATTTAGGTGATTAATCACACTAGAATGATATCTTTTCGCTGAAACTTCACACCATTCAGTAGTTCACACCTGCTTCTCACAAGACATTTTTTCAAATGCTAGCCTCAGCTGACTATGGCAAGTCCAAATGATCACCGTGTTTTTCTTTTCTGTCATTTTCTGTAACGCTTATTTATAATTTTATATTATCATACATTAAAACTTTGCTATAAATTATATACTGAAAATATCATACGTTGTTGTGAAGAAAATATTTCAGGAGTTCAACCAACTTTAACTGACTACTCCGTTTTGGTTCAGTCGAGGGAGTTCAGTACTCAAAATTGTAACACCGTTCTTTATTACGAAAACAAAATGCATTAGACTGACGTTTTTGAGATTCTGCTTTATTGAGAACGGAAAGGATAAGAATTGCAACGTTGCTAAAATAAAATGTTATATGTTTTTCTACCTAGCTTGGCTGTAACCAACTGACCAGGATGATTATAGCTTCAGTGACTAACGCCCACTGGCAAGCCGTTTGGACTTGTCGGGCGAGTATATTCCGCAGAAAAAATTAATAGAAACCTATACTCTACATGTGTATGCCTTTGAATTTTCCTCCTACGATTAGTGTGATTCAGCTTGAATCAGTTGTAATCACAAGCACTCTGTTCGCTCCATGACGACTTGCAATCAAGCATAAATTACGAGTTTCTGCGGTCTTTTCTTAACGCATAGGTTATCAGAGTGAAAGGAACGAGAGACAGACGAAAAGCTGGTCATCACCTGACCTATTGTTTCCTAAACCTCTACTGTAACATTAAAAATAGTACTTCCTAACTGTGACTGTGAACTTTTGGTGACGTCATAACTCTGGATGTAGTTTGCTGGCCTGTCCAAAGGTCAGTCCGCTGGTACTTATTGATCTGTAGTCAGAAATCGGGTTATTTTCAGCATAAAAATCACTCACAGTTGAGTGCAGCTTTTGTATCCAGATGGACTTCTCAGTCAACCTTTTCCGGAAAGAGGCAGTGTATTCGAGTTTCGTTCTCATTAGAACTCGCCCGTAGCGTACATCCATAATATGGCCCGGACCGGAACTCAGGTCACACCGGGTATAGCCGGATTATTGTGTTTCAACGTTCAACCACTTTAGCTTGTATCTAGTGATAACGTTTCTTGACCGTCCTGAGCGGATACCCAGCTACTCTCTGTTAAATCCAACTGATAACTCCACGACTAGGTACCTCCAGAAATTTCCAAGTTCTTTAAACCGGCTAGTAGATATTTTAGATCACTGGTGAGTAGCTGAGGTGATAAATGCCAACCATTCCATTTTTTTAACCATCTGTTCAAATGTACATTATAGCTGAGGATTTACGCGAACATGATTCGTAAAGAGTTGCGCAGTTCCTAGCAGTATCTGCATAGCTTCACGGATGTTCTAAATCAATATCTCTTAGAATCATGTGATCCTGCAGATTTTGGTTTGTTTGCATATTATGATCCGTTCGCAACCATTCAAGAGGAGAATCAAGGTTTGGTTCAACGTTTGGTTTCAGTGATCTTCAAAAACGGGTAATCAAGCCTACAACCTATCTATGAATGGGCTTCTAAGTATCACTTCAGAGACTGAGTTAGGATGTAAGTTGCCAACTCACCAGCCGTCAATATTGCCAGCTATCCTCAGGGTTAATATGTGCTCATGAGTCTTCCAACAGGAATAGTTGAAACCTAATGGTGAGTGCATAGTACCACACACCAAAGTTGCGGTCAGGATAACCCCCAATCTTTCTAACGAAATTTGGTCAAAAGTAAATCATGGATGTTCACAACAGTTGTAACTAGCTTCATAAACGGGACAGCGCGTGATGTATTTTTTGTGTGGTAACCAAATGTCACACATTTGGTGCGGTTTCAGCTTAACCTTATTAGGCAAACGCATTTTAACTGTCGCAACTGTTTTGTAGTAAAGCAATCAAAATATTCCTTTTATTTTGAGGTGTTACTGAAACTTTGAAGGTTGTACGTATGTTGTGTCAGACAGAGATAGGTGGTCAACTTTGTAACTCACGAAGTCAAGTTAAGGCCGTGTGTTGTAAAGTTTAAGTGCTTCTCCCTGCCACGGCAACAAATTCGTAAGCATTGACTGGGACAAAAGTATGACTCCCGGAGTGAGATATTCTGGAAAGCATCTCGGAAAGTGTGAAACGGCTTGCAAGTTGCGAACGGAGTGTTATAAAGCCAAACGTGTTTACTACGGGAAAAGCCTGCCTCTGCTTTTGGCACAGCTTGTCTTCATTCGCAAGAAACGTTCTTCTAGAAAGATGCGTGGTTCATTTCAGACGATAGAGGATGATTTATAACCATCTTACATGGGTTTCTGGTCCAGCATTCGGATATGAGTATCCGTTCATGAAATCACTAGGATAGAACACAAAGTGCCTCACACCCGATAACCCGCGTTCATCCATCCGTCCGAACACTACGGATAGGGTCAAATCGGTGAACAAACGTGAGTCTGCTTGTTGATTTGAAAGGAGAAACTCAACAATTTTGCCGGGATGTTAAAGCCTAATTCAGCTTTGATATTACAGAAAGCTTTGGACAGGTTAAATCGGACGCGTATCTACCTTTTTACAGATAAAATGCGATTCAAACTGGAGTCAGTTGCACCAGGATAGTGGCTCCATATACTGAGTTCCACCGTCACACACATCCGATTTTAACATCGGCGAAAGTGTATCGCATGATTGTAACGAACAAAACTACTCAGTGAAAAATCACACAACTCTGAAAATATTAAATCTGGAACCAAGTCGAACTCAGCTAACTGTCCGTAAAGTGAAAGGTTAAGCGTGAACACCTAGACAATATCAGTGTGCAATAAATCAAACAAATTCTAGGTGCCGGAAAATAACTACAGACTAGCCGTAAACAAATAAAGCACGTTCAGAGTGCACCAATCAAGGCTGAAAAAAACAGCTAGAATTTGGGACAGTAGAGACAAGTTGCTGTCGAGATTATACTATCCGCGTCTCCATTATTTATGGTTTAATCTTTGTGGTCACGTTCTACTTTAGCCTTATAGTTAAGTTGAGAGATTTTGGCAGCTGAAAGTTCCATTGGTGCGTGTGACCTTTCGTTAATTTTGACTGTGGTCTGACCGGAAGAAACCTCCTATGGACGCGCACGAATCTGATCGGTACGGAGTATTAACTCACGATGAATCTCCCATTCCATACGAACACAGTCCACTGCAGTTAAGCCCGATGCGTTGATGGCGGTTTCAAATAACATAACCCTGTACCGTTACGCGATTAGTAGAAGCTGTAGACCACTTTGTAACCGCAATATAGACACTCGTTGGAACCGTTTGCGTTCGTTTCACTTGGTGGGCACTTGTTCTATTCACAGACTGTATATAAACACAGGTAAACCTACAAACTCCGGATCAGACTGTAATTCACGCTTTTTCCAAAAGTAACAACTTTCTGCATTATCACATTTCCCTGTTATATATAAACTGGATAATTATATTATGGTGCTTTTTTTAGGTTGATGTATTCCTAAATAGCTGTTTTGGTACAAGATCTGGTTTATTGTTAATTAGATGTTACTCTTGATCGATTCCAGAAGTTTCTTGAGATAAACAACCCGGATAGATCGACTATTAACTATCGGACCAGTTGATATCCGAAACTTCGTCCCTGCTCATAAGAGAGCAGTCTCATTGTCACTTTAAGATCAGGTATCAGTACGTACGAGTGCAATCCTCGATTGCAAATGAGTATTGGTTAGTTCTTCTACACACTTTGAAGAGACAGTCAAAAGAACCTCCAGCACACCTCATAAGCGAAAGTGTTGGTGAGAAGAGATTAACCGTCGAATTGTTTTGTTACAAACTGAGTAACTTAGGGTAAACCAAAAGTGAGAAATCTGGGGTTAGGCTGACTTCAAACCAGCGACAGATACAGCGTGTGCAAATGCCTCAAGCGCTCAACCAACTGATCCATGAAGCAATGCCGTGGGTTGGGAAGCTTCATATTTGGGATCTGTTATCCACCCGTCCCACTGTCTCAGGATCAATCCACCAAATGATTCAGAGGATCGACTGCCTCAGCAGGATTTTCTCAAAGTTCACGCTGAAATCCACAAACGCAGCTGTTAAGCAGAGTAGTTTTATTAGTCACCAGTAATTTGGTGAATTTGAAGCTCTGAGCTACTGATGCGCCTTCATAGCTCAGCTAGTCGAGCGCTTAACACATATTGGCACGTTATTCTTGTCGCTTGTTTAAATGCAGCCGAAGCCCTGATTTTCCACAGCTGGGTCTCATATAAATCATTAAATCTACCAAACTATTCATCACCATTGTACACCTGATAATCGGATGTCCGCAGGATATATAAAATATTCAGAGGATGGAAAGTTTAGTCAGTCTTTTGCTGAGTCAAATCTAGGTTCTTCTCACCAAGCTTTTCCTGTGAAGCTTGTTTTTTTGAAAAAAATTTCCATCAACTTAGGATTTCATGCTTCAGGATATGAGCGACCAACTACTGGCTGGCAAATTTACGTAGTTCATTACTCCAGTTAAACTAGTAGTGAAACAAAGACCTAATTGGTCATCACATGTGTACAGCCAACTCGACTGTGTAGACCGATCGATCATACAGCAACTCACGACATTGTCGACTTAAAAACATTCCTCTCGATACATAGGGCTACGTATGTTGAAATTCAGTCGTGCCACTCATACGGTTAACAACTGAATAGCCAGTACTCTTGCCTTACTCCTATGTTGGCCTTAGTAAGTTTTCCTGTCTGAACGAGGATGTGGTCTACTGGTGAGCTCCTACGAGAGCAAAACTCATGTGCAATACCTCCTTTCGAAGTTTAATTAGTTGCAAAAGCATCAACAAACTGTGAGCAGTGTTCAATTCACAGAGGTCTGAATCCCCACGGATTAATTAATGGCTTACACTATGTTGGTGTGAGGAATCAAGAGGAACGGTGATTCAGTTTATCAAAAACAGCCCATAGAAGATGTGAAATGAATTTGGCAGCTTTTTAATCTTTTACCACGACTTACCTGGAAGTATTTTACCTGAGAGAAATGTAGACGCAGAATACTTTGCAACTGTAAGTCTGGCATGCACGGATTTACGAAAACCACCTCGACGTCCGACCTCTGACGATCCTCATGCAGAAAATCTGATAGAAAAGTCTTTACCGAATCTGTCGTGATTTCCCCACATACCACAATGTGTGATTTACCTTCGGGTTTCATGTAGGAACCCGAGTATTTTCGTACGGTGAAGAAGTTCTCAGCAATCACAGGAATTGCACTGGCAAATGTAGCTAATGCAATAAGAATGAACAGACTGATGTAAACACGACCCAAAACGGTCTGTGGAGTGATATCACCGTAGCCCACGGTGGACATCGTCACAATAGTGAAGTACAAGGCATTGGTGTAGGTTATCGGATTTGTTACGTTGTATGGTTTTCCATGAAGAATATCCCCAGTATTTTCGAGGAGCAATAACATTCCGGCACCCGATAACCAGATTGACATGAACATCGTGCAAAAATGACATAATCTTAGACTAGAAGCAGATTTGATCAGGTTCAAATTGTGTAACACTTCCGATAGGTTCACCAGACGGAAAGCGCGTACAAACCGGAAGCCAAGCCAGGTCCGTCGGATCCAGAAACCCAACAATGTGGGTGGGACTGTCAAGTAGTCTATTATGGAAAACCAGTCTACCCAAAACACAAGAGCGTCGCGAGCAGCAATCAGACGAACGAGAAAGTGGATTAGGAAGAACACGTTCATGAGGAAGTCCAGAGTTCGAAATCTTCTCCCTTTGTGTCCACATTTTTCCACCTCCCCTGGCCACACGGTAGCTTCAAAAGCATAAATACCGAAAGAACACAAACTGAGGATCATGGACAATGCAATAAATGCTCTTCCGGTACGCCACTGATAACTGACCAGTCGTAAGGCAAAAATATGTCCGAATTGATTGAATGCACTCACTCCGTTTCTAATCCTTGTCCCCAATGAAGGCGGATTCACTGCTAGAACAGAATAGCTGTTGGAAATAATTGAGTTTTCAGGGTGGAAGTCACCAGGTTCATCCAGGTTCACGTAGCTGGATCTTTGTGATGGGGAATTGACCCTTCTGGATTGAAAGCTTGAATCTATCACATCCACATGGAAATTTGGTTTACCGCCTGGATGGTTGTTTGCCTTGAAACTTGATCTTTCAATTGTTTCCGGACAGCATGCATCTTGCATGCGCTGACACAATTGAAGCAGAGCACGGTATGTGAGGATAAATGCGATACCGCCCAGGAAACAAGCCACGGACGAACCAAGAAAGATGTACCAACCTGTCCTTTCCATACAGGCCTCCCAATGCAATCTATTGACCTTCGACGGTGAGCCTATGTTGAAGAAGTCCATGTTGGTTGTGTTAGCCATTGTCTAAAATTGGACGAAAAAATCCACAAATCTGTCAGTGTCTGATAAAGAAAATTCAATAGTCGATAATCTATTTCTCTGTAAGCGTTTGTGCAGAGAGCAGAATATGGAATCGATCAAACGAGTACACTTTTGTAAATATTGCCAACACAAACAGTGGTGGCTTCATACATGATGGTAGATATATCCGTAATGAGTATACATTTAAACTTATTGACCAATGTCAGGTTTCTTCAAAACGCTTTCAGTAATGGTTTGAGAAACTGAAAACTAAACACGTTACGACTGAAACTATTCACTTCTCTGTTTGGTCTAACTAAGTACATTGGAAAGCTTATCACAACGGAAGCTTCGCGAAAAATGGTGCCTGCTTTTTCATTAAGAGGAAATTTTGTAGCGCACTACAAATCTACGCCTTTCTACAGATTCTGAAAAAATGTCCCGAAAAATATTATGGTAACCAAAAACCAGCACTTCAAGCCCACACAGGAAGTAGCAATGAAAAAGCGACTCAAACATTCTGACCCAATCCTGTGGATCCGACCTTCATTGATCAGCAACATCATCTTCGATGATGGTCATTAACGGAAACTGCGTGGCATAAATTCTTTATGGAACCAGACCCCGGACAAACCATAACCTGATGGAAGTGACTCCTGACTGAACTCAGTCATTCCGATTCAAAGCCTCATTGTTTGAAACTAGCTTTCGAGTAAAAATTACGTACAGCCTGTTTTAATTTGAACAAAAGTGCCGTCAGATTTAACCGAATAAGGTTGGTACGGTTGAGAGTCGATTTATTTGCCAACACTAGTTGTGTCTGTCCGAATAACAGTATTTGAATAACCAAAAATATAAAAGGAAATAGAAATCTAACTAATGTGTTTATTTACTTGAATGTAAGCCATCAGGTGCGTTTTTCTTGACCTCTTTAAATAATTCGCACATCTGACATCAACTGGTTCTTGCCTATCAACTGCTGTGACGTGACTTCTTAGCTAAATTCTCCAAATTCATAATGCTTTGCTGTTCGCATGCAGGATTTCAGTTCATCGACCATTGCTTAACACTGACTTTTTTGTGCAAACGCAGTTAACTGTCTTACGAGTTCATATATACTACGCAAAACGTGATGTAATCCATCAAAAAACAGTGTTGGTGGCTTCTATCCTTCAGTTCACATAGAACACTGCACTCAAAGTGTATTCCCCTTCCATGGCCTTCGGTGTAAATAACGGTGTAGTCACTCGTTCGCTGGACGCAGAAAAATGCAGTGACATTCTTTGCGCCAATTACCTGTTCAGTTGTCTGGTGTGACCTTTCGTGGGTGCATAATCCAAAGCAACAGCCAATCGATGCCACCTGTGTCGGTGATATTTCAGCTGGTCGAAAAGAAACTTGTTTTCATACAACAATCAATGAATTGTTTCCACATTAACTGACTAAACCCTTAGCTAAGTTATGGTGTGATTGAGCACCTTACAAAGTTGCTTTAATGCCAGTTCAGTGTCGAGTGGAATAAATCGGCTGCTTCGCTTGCATGCTATTTGTCAAAGGCAAATTAACCGATCGGTTCGATCTAGCGGTCCAATCCATGACTAAGTCAAGTTTGCAGATTTCAACAATCACCCGCTATTTCACTGGCGAATCTTGCGAACAGACGTGAACATGATAGTCAAGACTTTCAGAGTTATCAGCACGGCAACCAAACAAGTGTTAAAATAGAACAAACTTCATAGAATACTGATTACCTACAATTATTACTGGATATCGAAACGTATGAGTTGGACCTCATGTGCACAACTACTTACACTTCTAGCAATCCCACAGGCTTTTCAAATATATGCATTGCTCTCGAACTTTGCTATGTTTGAAGTCTGTGAGAGAATGCGATTGGGCGTATATATATATATATTATAATGCAATCATGCATAAGGTCAGGTCAACTATGCGGTGGTCAGTATAGCTGTCAAAATTGTATTTCGAGCCGTAGCAAAAATATGCGCTACTCGCGGGTTCAAACCCTACTGAAACTACAATATTGCTTTTCTTTTCGAACGATGTTGACTGGACGCATCTATAGGATTTTCAGTGTGGTACAACTTATGCAATCGAGTACATTGAAATCTCGAGTTTGTATAGTTAGCCATAGGAACAGAGTAATAAAATGCACACGAAAAAGGCCTCATGAAAAAAATTAATGTTCAGCTTTCATCCCACAGGCTTCACCGTTGAACTTCCAGCAATACTACTGTCACATAATTTGCTTTCAGCGTTCCAAATCACTTGGTCTGGCATGGTATTTGCTCTTGTGGTCAAAAGCTGTATGCTTTGATGAAATTGACCCAAATTTACCTTCGATTAGCGAACAAATCTCTCTTTGCTTTTTTAAATGTAACGACGTATGACCTACGAGTAACACAAAGTCTGAGAGATATTATTTTGCAGACCGAAGCTCGTCAGCCGTAGAGTTGATATGCATACACAAATCATAACCTTAACGAATGCAACAAATACTTCTAGTTTAGTTAGATCGGGCCGTTTATTCGCTCAAAAGACATCGAGGTAATCTGAAGATGGCGCGGGAGGGAACGAGACAAAGTAGGACTATTTTTAGAAGCGGAATTTTCCGTACCACTTTATTTGTTACGAGGAATTTATCATTTAATAAACGGAAATAGAGGCAGCAAAACCGTGAGCAATGTGAACTTTGTACTTGAAGTCAGATTAATCAATATTGCAAAATGTGCCG
Organism: Paragonimus westermani; assembly: GCA_008508345.1. Taxonomy (NCBI): domain Eukaryota; kingdom Metazoa; phylum Platyhelminthes; class Trematoda; order Plagiorchiida; family Troglotrematidae; genus Paragonimus; species Paragonimus westermani. The sequence continues at coordinate 306,643 of QNGE01000112.1, forward strand.
TCAGATGTCAACCCGGGACAAGATTATGTGCAGACAAAAGTGTGGAATCGTGTTATGCCTGCAGGTTGAATGTTTGTAATCAGTCGCATGAAGGAATTCCACATGCAATGTGGAATTGACTGTTGGATAGTAAAAGGAGGTGGAAGACGCCGTTAAATAGAACTCTGGTTTTTGGGTGAGTGAGAAGAATTCACGTGGAATGTGGTGGCCGTGTTTCCGTAAACACGTGACTAATTGTTTTGACAAATGGCAGCAAAATCAAAAAAATCTTAGAATTTTTTGACCTTGAATGGTACGTATGATAGAAATTGCATTAAAATAATCGTTCTTATTCCTAGCGGGGACACTGCTCATCTATCAACGGATAGACTAAATGAACTGGATCGCCCAGTCAAGTGTATTGCAGGATTTTGGCTGCACTTCCGGAAAATCATTGGTTCGGTTACATCAGCAAACTGGAAAACGGACAACAGTTGACATATTCCGAATGAATTGTGCATAGTTGAACTGAAGCCACTGAAAGTGCAATCCCAAAATTTCAGACAAAGCCAGCTAGCTAATCGGCGGTCCGAATTTTTTCATGTAATTTCTAGACTGTGAATAAAGCAGGGTATGTTTGTTGTTGCGTCTGCCATCATTCACAGCCGAGAGCGGAAGCGAGCAATGCACAAGGGAACCATCGGTTCCATAGGTCATGGTGAGGTGGGTATGTGACGTTGCAATGTCTACCGCCGCGACTACGCTGGCCATTTTGGATTAGTAGGTCACCAACCTACTCATAGTTGACCGTCAGCAAAGAGTTGACGAGTACGTTAGGCTCAGGTGGGTCTTATCAGTATATCCATTCTATTTCTGTTAATGATTACATTGGCCAGCCAAATGGTCGTATGACAAATAATCCGCTCTTTTTTTCAAAAACCTGGATAGTCGCGGTCTTTTGCATATTCTCTTCTTCAGCTGTTTTGGTACATTTTATGGCGAATGGTTTGTCTCTTCTTTTCGTACTCCAATCTGAATTTTATTTCTCAACCTTTTCTCTAGAATGCACAAACATGCACTCATACACTGAATAGTTTCTTGTATTACTAATCTGTGCACCTGTTTCATTACTCCCACAGCTTATAAAAGCCGGAGTTGTACTTTGTCTTGTCAATCTTTCTATCCTGTAACTCTCTGATGATCTCATTAGTAGGAGTTAACAGTTCAAACCTCTCCATTGTCCTTATAAGTCCATGGGCACACCTGACCTCTCAATGCATGTCCCGTTATATGGATAGCGTTAGTAAGTCTAATGTTATCTGAAAATCCGTTAAACCATTGATCTTCTCAGAGCATTCGTCCTCGAACATTCTGTACTTTCATTCCAAGTGACACTCCGGTTCACCACCACCGCTGACACTTTTGCACATTACATATCAACTGTATTTAAAAATCGAAAAACTGTGGACAAAGTAATTTTGAACAAGGAATCTTACTTTGTGTTGTCCACTTTTCTCGAATTCCGTCCGGAATATCCTATAGGTTCATGGCCGTCTGTAAACGAATGACATTTTGTCTGCGTACTCTGTTGTCAGGCGTTTTATTAGTCCACTAGTTGTACTGATGGGCTCAACCAAAGAAATATAGCGTCCGACAATTAAATTTCGTTGATACTGGATTCCTTACTAATGCCTCTTATTGATGCTCAACTTATGAATTATTCACTTCTGTTTCTGACCTTGTTTCAATAAACTTGGTGCCTGATTTAATATAGAAAAAAGAGGCTTGTGAAGAAAGGCGTACAAAGTTAGCCGTCACCTTATGACCCCTTTCAGAATCTCCATGACTAAACAAGCAATTCACTGAATGTTTACAGTGATTGTGTTTTGATTGACGTCAAGCACCTGGGCAAAAACTACCGAAGTGAAATGTCGGCTGAATCAAGGTGCACAATTGAAAACTGTTCAACAAGTCTGACGAAGACTGATTAAGACCGTGTGACAAGAAGCCAGGTGAAAGTGAGGTCTCATGTGGTCTGTCGAAAACCACACACAAAGTGTTGGAGAACACCTATTTGTCTTCTGTTGAGTGAGCACATAAAGTTAGTAATTTCTTATATTTCTTGGCCGGGCACTATGACCTAAATAATTAGTTAATATGTTAAACATGCCATTGCGCTCCAGGACTATTTCGGGTTCGATGAACAGAGTTGACGCTGTTCATCACATTTCCTCGTTGATTGTATAGCTAAGGTTGGCAAGATTAAAGACGATATGGAAGGTGTTCTGAATAATTGCAGTTACCACAGCAAAGTGGTGAGTGGCAAACTCGGCCACCTACTGAATTCCCGACTCTATCTCACAGAAGGGCTCATCAAGACAGAATAACGTGAACGGAGATCCCAAAAATGTCGCCTAACAAACGAAGCAGTCAGGTGATAACGGTCAAATTTTGTTTGCGTAAGAATTGTCGTTTGGTACAATTTCAGTCAGTGAGGTTTTGGTGAGATGGATAGACCACTCGAAGCATTCTTCTGTTTGCAACTCCACCATCAGTATTACGCATGACAAAGAGCCGCTGATTTCAGTGAAAATGGGAGTGAAGTTTTCATACCAGTCTAGCGTAGGTAAACATGACCGAATAAACTCGAAGTAGTGACGCGCTGAAGACGGCGCTAAAATCAACACCAGTTTTCCTTAATTGGTTACATTCTGTACAAAACCACTCCATTGGCTTTTGTATATGTATATGTTCACACCAGTACAGAAGCGCTTACAGTATTTTCCGTTTCAGGTTCAAGAGGAACCAGTATTCTGAGGTCAACTAGGGTGAGTGGCCATACTAGGAGTCGTTATACACTCAGTCAGTTTGCCAAACCTGCACCGCGCCTAGAATGTTTAGCACCCGAATTGCGAGTGTTGTTTACATTGGCGTTTTGAATATCCTCTTGAATGAATGAGTTTTGTGGAGCCATTATATTAGTTAATATGTTAAACATGCCATCGCGCTCCAGTACTATTTCGGGTTCGATGAACAGAGTTCACGCTGTTCATCACATTTCCTTGTTGATTGTATAGCTAAGGTTGGCAAGATGAAAGACGATATGAAAGGTGTTCTGAATAATTGCAGTTACCACAGCAAAGTGGTGAGTTTTCAATATCCTCTTGAATGAATGAATTTTGTGGAGCCCTTATATTTCCTAGTGAGTAAACAACATTCTGTCACTCACTAATTGAAACGCACTTCTATTACCTTAAGTAAGTGATAACATATTCACACGTTCTCCGATTTGTTTGAAAGTGGCATCATTAAGGCGCATGGCATTCAGCGAAACAACAACTGCGGCTGAGTTCGACTCACGTATAGTGTCTAGGTGTACGTATGCATATTCGTGAGTACGCATACATTTGTGTATATGTACATTCTCTCTCTCACATGTGACAGCGTGCGATTTGTGATTAAGGCCAGTGGCCTTGAGAGGTTATACCGTTATGATTGCAGCTTATAAAACAGGGTTCACTTTGCAAACGCCACTAAGTACAGCTTAACCTGTATGTATATGTGAAGGTAACCATGTGTGTGTACACGTTGCCATGATGATGGGTCGAATACCCATTTGAGCTACGGTATTTTGAAATTCTATCAATGAATTAATTATGCGGGGCAACATTTTAGCAGCGTTTGTTTGTGTTTGGTGCACTCAACATTTAGGCACTGTAAAGTCAGGTAGAGAGGAGCTCCTTTCAGATAAACAGAATTTTCTGACGAAAACAGCCTGCCGATCTAGTCTTTTGTGGTAAGTGGGGAACTAAAGTCTATCATTTGCTATAGCAACAGCTAAGCATGACAGAGACGTTCCTTCTACGTTCGTTAAAACTGAGCCCGTTCAACCAACCAGTTGGTCACTTAGCTGTCAGATAGCGTGAGTAACTGGAACAGAGTAGAACGCAGTTTAGATAATCATTGGACACGCCCATATAGAAGAACCCATTGTTCTAGAGAATGATTGTCACAGGAGAAAATTTAAGCAAAACGCTTGCTTTTTCTGATTAGCAAAAGTGCCTGTTCGATAGGAGTTCGGGGAAGTAGATTATCCAGCTTAGTAAAACGGAAGGTCCACATATGTTGTTCCTGTGAGGACCGTCGGAAGTCATTTATGTTAAAGTAAGCCAGAACTGTGCGTATGCAATATTGTCCTACTATCAATGATCGTCTGCAAATTAAGGTAACTGTGGTGGAGTCAGACTCAGAATCTAGCTATCTGGGCGAAATAGATTGACTAAAATTCAACAGTGGCAACTAACTGTCAATGACGTCCAAAATCTAAACGCCCGTATTGCTTATTTGCTTTCTCATATGAGGTCCTATATTAGTAAATTTACATAAAATCACGCTGTGATGAGACACTTATTTAGGTATTTAATGAGATTAGGCAACCTGACAACAGGACAACGGGAGCTGCCAGAAACTGGATACTTTCCTCAATACAGCATGAAGAACAGCTGGGCTATATTAATGGGTGAAGAAGGTAGGCATATTGAAATCATGACAGCAAAAATTGAGTTTGAGTTTCAAACATTCTCAGGTACACTATGATTTTTAACTTGAAACATCTACCCTGACATGACCTAATACGTTACTTAAGGAGGATTCTAATTAATGCGTAGATTTAATAGACGCCTTTTTGTTTCAAACATTCCGTTACTTTACATTGTAAGTAAGAAGCCGCCATCATGAAAACTGTGCTCACTGATCGCAAACGCCTCACTCAAACAGACTTTTGAGTACCTGATCGTATGCAGCCCCTTAAACCGCTGTAGTGCTAGTTCGCTAGCTGTGTAACTAAAATGGTCCGGTGCTAGCGTTTGCGTGCAATATGCATGACACTTGAAGATCCTTCAACAGAACTTTGTTTTCCCTGTGTTCATATTACATGTTTCACTTACGGGATGGAAAGAAAAGCGAATTAACGAGGTTATTTGAAAAATGTAGATCAGACCGATGTCAACTGTCTTGCACGAACAAAATATTCAGTCTTCACTATTCAAAATCTGACCAGACACTAGTTAACAATAAGATATACGTGAACGAGTGAACTGTTGTCGGAGTTGAGTTGTTGGAAATTTCAGACGGAATGCCTGGATTGGAAGTTCATGTTTGTTTGAGTGAGGCATATAAATATGCCTTGTGCAGGATGATTACACAATATTACTTATAGCAGGCTGTTGGATACGTACAAATAATTTAACAAAAAAGTAACCTGTGTGACGTTTGCTGTTTGAAGACGGGGGAGTTAATCAAAATTTACTGCGTGTTAAGTTGTAACACAGTAGACAGGAATACACAATACTCTCACTAAGTGATGTGTTGATACAATGAAGGGTGCATTGTTCAGTATAATCTATTGTTTTGCGATGCATACCCTCCATATCATATGTTTTATCTCAGACCTAAACTAACCACGTTAGCTGCAATTCTTCCGCGACAGCTCATTTGTTCATGTCAAGCATCTGACGGTGATGTGGTCGAAAACTTAAAAAGTATCGACTACACCCTGAACGGTAAGAAAAGTGTTAGTTTGCATCCTTTTGTGGTATCACACAGATCGCTGTCGCAATGTGCTGTTTTGCAACTTCGAGCCACTTTCCCATTTCTTGAGCGTATACTAATCATTATTTGTTTCAATATGCAAACGCAGCACACTATCGCAATTTGGATCTTGTGCAAACACCATCTGAGATTGTTTTTCACTGGAATCCATACATACTACAAATAGTTATTCTATGCTGGTCAACACCCACAGGAACCTTTCATCATAAACAGTGGCTCGTTGTAAAGAACGAAACAAGCAAATTCAATGCGCACGAGATTCTTCACTTTCCAAATTCCACTCTACAGAATGTCAAGAATTAGGAATCGTAGTTTCGATAGCGATTGATTCACACACTTGTCAATGACCTGTAGGCTCTCTACTTAGTCCTCTCAACATTGTGAAGCTGATGATGATTTTGTAGTTCACTTCTAAACGTCAGACCTGAACAAAAACAAAGAAGTTGGCATTCCATAAAATATGTCCCAACGGTAATCTTGTTCCTCGGTGATGGATGCTTGTTTAGTTCTTTTATTATCGTTCTTTACGCAGTCGTCCTCCATCTTGTCTGTCTTTCCAATTTGTCTTCGTCGGTTGCAGTTTTCCGTTACATACGTACAGACTGCTGCGTCGACGTGAACCGCACAACTTCTTACTTACAGACATTTCAGTAACCTAGGGCTGACCAATCACTATATATGACTCTTTGATTCTTGCCGTTTGCCACTGGATTCAATGCCCTCAGCCATCGGAAAATTTGGTTAATGAATGTAGTATATATGTTCGAGTTGTTAGCCCATTCTCCAACGTAAGTGAAATGGTCACTCTTAACGAAGGCTCTCTACTACCAAAACAGACAATCGGAATTGAAACTGCTGAATTTCATTCTTTATTTTCTTATGAAATTGGTTCCATTTCAGCGTGTTACGGGTGCTGTACTTTAAACCACTGGTTGCCTATCTCCAAAATTTAGCTGGCTTCGATGTATTTACGGGGTAAATTGTGGAGAAGACGACTGCTGGAGAAACAGATTCTACATTCGAGGGACACGAAATGATCTCCGGAAATAATTAAAAGCAATTTAGTGAGGGCGTCAACGAGTTTCAAGATAACAGTGATTCTGGGTCTCTCAGCCGAATGATATGGTCCACTGATTCTTAGCGCACCAATGGTCTTATTTCGCGAATACTAGATATAAAATATATGCCAAATGTGCAAGCAATTTCGAAAGACTTTGTGTAATATCAGTTAAACAGTAATAATCCATCAGTTCAATCTGCATTCTCAACCAATGATCATCGCTTTTCAACTTACGTGCACGTTAGGTCAGGTCCTGAAATTCTTCCCAGAGTTCAGTGGGGGAATGTTCGGCAAATAAACAACAATATTTGGAAGCCGAGGGAGTGTCGGTTCAAGAGTCACAACACAATTAACAGGATTGCTGATGAGTAGTCGAAATTTTGGATTATTTTCAGGTTGAACATCACCCATATTTGATAGCAGCTTTCGCATTCGGATAGACATTCTAACCAGCTTCTTACGAAAAGAAACACTAGATTCGAGTGGCTGGAAAGTCTATCTGAATAAGGAGGCTGCGATCAAATGTGGGTGATGTTCAACTCAAAAATAACGGGAGAACAGCACGGTCAAACAAGGAGTGGCAAGCATTCATAAAACCAGTGAGAGTAATATGCGGTTCAAAACGATTTTGAATGTGGGCTGGTAGAGCGAATCTTCTTACCTCAGTAAAAACACTTGAAGCACGAGAAGGCATAGCCAGGATATGTTTTGAAGTGACATGTGGATGCCAATCAGACTGGAACTTAAACAAGGAATCGTCTTCAATTCGTAGTTGGCAATTTGCACCACAGTTTCACTGACGCCCTGTTCTTTAAGAAGTGAGATCTATTAACAGTATTTGGGGACGATAACAAATGTGTTTAAACAGTTGGCCAGTTTTGTAAGGTTATTCTATAGAGTATAAAAGGATAATTTTACTAGTCATGGTTTTTCAGCAGCTTCTCAACATCTCCCAACCAGGAATGTTTATGCAGAGAGTTTGTTTGTTAAAACAGCTCAGAGTTCATTAGGTTTCGATCGTGTATGAAGTAGCCGTGACTCCAGTTTCATGACAAATACCTCTGTAGATTGGCCGACTAAACTTACGGTCCTCTTTGTTTGAATTGTAATGAAAATAATTAGAAGGATGGATCAAATGCTCAGATAGCCGGGTTGAGTTAAGCTGTATGTCACAGGTGAACGGCGAAATCATTCTTTTTGGTTACAAACTGGCTGTGAGGATAAATTGATATAAACAGGATCAACGCTAGCCCAACAAACTGGTACTTGGTTAATGCGTGCAACTGCTGGAGAAACTCTGAGGATCGCGGATAAGAAAATGATTCTCATATGCAAACGCTCAAATTCACTTGTGAGTAATCATCACATTTCTCGACCTTCCTGATGAGACAGTAACAATACTGATTGGAAGTTGTCGGGAAGTTCGGCCAGTTTCGAAAGTCTTAAGCACAGAACTATCGGCTTGGATTAGCTGGACAGTAACTGTGTTTCCCATCTAGACGATCAGGTCGCTTAATCAGCACTCATATGCGGAGGTGACTGTGTTCAGATCTATTAGTTTGATCGCTCCTACTTTGAGCTCGTTGACGCGCCAGTCAACAAGGTTGCCTCGTGAACATATGGCCAGAGTTCTAGTCCTTGTAGTGGCAAGCATATGCACCAACGGCGAACTAAAGCATCGGTTAAACTCATACCTACTCGTTCTTTTTAAAGAGGCTTGCCGGAATGTCCCTTCGGATGCGAAATCCACCATCAAACATAGCTGATGTTCAGCTTGTACCTGGAAAGGTTCAAAGTTTCACAGAAAGTTTTTGAACAATATTTCCAATGGTCAGGAAAAATATCACTGTCGCAGCTAGTCCCGCACTGCCAGCCACTAACTCCAAGCCATTCCTAATGTAACATCTTACTAGAAATATTTGTTTGGAATATTCACGAAAGTGCTCACAAATTTTAGGTTTTGTATAAATGACGTTACACAACAATAAGTATTAACGGCGTCATATTTCTGTAGAAGTAGAAGAACTGTTTGCAATATCTGATTCCGATAGTATACGCATATTGGAACCTTTTCTTTGTAGGACGGATTTTGTAAATACTGCACATTGTAGTTTAGCATATTTTTGTCTATTCATGGAATGTCCATATGAGCTGCTGTAACAAGTTGATCTATGTGGTCCTCCTTCCGCTGTACTCAAATATCCCGGACATCTTTCATAACTAAAAATTGAAACATCTCGACCACTAGTTTAACATTCAAGTTAGCCTTTTATTGTTTCAGGCGGATAAACCTAAAAAGCACATATTCCACATTTCGAACCAATGGTTGTCTGGCAGTAGCGGAATTTGTGTGTACTCAAACGGTAGACGTCATATTTACGCAACTTATCCAGAATGTTTGTTAAGGCATAGTTAAACGTTTGTCAACTTCTGGTAGTTATGGTTTCGCTGTCAAACAGGAGAACCGACGTAACTCATCGAGCTAGTATGGCAACCTGCCAATTTTAATGACAGGAACGCCAATATTATTAGCTGTTAAAGTGCACCCAGTCGACATATTGAAGAAATACACAATGTTTGTTAAGTATCGCGAAACTGACGCGACTGAGTACGTTTGAGACTTTTATGTTTTGAGGGTGTTCTTAAACATGATTTACTTTAGGTGGCGTTGGCACAATCCCGGTAACTTTATGAATTTCAACTTTTTTTCCAAAAATCCTTTGCGTCGAGTTCGTTTGTTCACTCACACTGCGATATTTTTGTGTCACACACTTCGTGTACAGTCTGTGAACATTATACGTTCAGATAATCAACGGTTAGGGAACTTAACAGATGTTCACAGACTGAAAAGACGATTCACATTTCACTGTCTCCACACTTGTCCACCAGTATGGAATAGTTGTATATACAGTGGTTGTTGGTTAGAAGTATCATCCGACAATGCTGAGCGTCACAACCATAGGCCTGTTTGTATCCGCACTATTACAAATTCCTCCAGTTAATCTTAATTTGTAGATTTTATTCAATTTCATGAAACCGAATTTTTCGACATATTCCTTGTCGCTGATACACTGAGATACAGCGACATCTTACGTCATATTATCTGATTGGCCTCGTGTACACTCATGTAATATGTTTGTCAGATTTATTTACACTCTATGATCATAAGCCGAACTGCAACATAGCAAACATGTAACTCATTACGGTGTACGTGGAAGAAATCAGTTGCTAAGTACTGCAGCGAAATTATAATTTATATTGAGTGCAGGCCAAAAGCAACGTTTCTGCAACACCAGTCAAACAAGCATGAGTGGCAGACTTGAGCAATCGGACTGAAGCTACCACACAGTGATCAATATTCAGCGTGTCACTTAATTTGGCTGATTTTAAGACGGCGGGGAGATTATCTTAATGCATACATTTTGCAAAGCAATTTATTATGGTCGGCCAGATGAGCAGTTTTTGTGCTTTAAACACTTTTAACCATAACACTATTCCACCACACAGGATGATCTTTGCAACAGCTGTCAGACATCGAGTTGTGTTTTGGTCCTTGTAGGCTTACACACGCGAACAAACAGATAGTTTATTCTTTCAACTCATATGTACATGCCAAGCAAAGTATGTGAATGGTTTATCTCTCTTGAGGCCTGGGAGGTACTCTGTGCTTAAACATGTCATTGTGTATTGTAGCGCAGGCGTCCTTTGGCTTCGGTCACTGTGACAGGCTAATCCGAATCGGATGCCGCCAACCGTGTATTGACAACAAGGGGATGTTTATTGGCGTGTGGTGATCCGTGCTCCTGGGCAGCCGTTTACACAAAAGTAGTGCGCTTCATTTAAAAATCTACCAAACTATTAAACAGAAATGCAACCATTCACGAACGCTATTATTACCCCAGTATTGATACTGATACACTTCGTAGTCGATGGTTTAACTGATTGGAGCTTGCGACTATGTGTGTAATTAGAAATCTATCACGTATGATTAGTTTCTACCACATTTTCTGGCGTGCCGGAACTATATGCTGACTCAAACTGGTTCATTGCTCACCATTAGTCGGATTAATTGAAATAATGCCGAGCGTCGCAAGACTAATTTGTGCGGGAAGCTTAATAGAAAGCGTAAGAAACGCACTTTAACGCACTTTCATAACCATTCAGAATTGATAATCCCCGCATCGCCTCTAAACATTCTCCATAGTTTTAGTTGACCTATCTTAAAATAACTTTAAGTTCTCGAACATCTTACGTAGCAGCCGAGATAAGAGATGCCGAAGTCACACCTACAGGATGGCTATCTTTCTGTTAAACCTTGATATCAGCTGTATTGCATAGATTGGACTAAGGAGTTCAAGTGAGAATATTGTAAAGACATGTAGCGATTCTCAATAGACATATCACATGAAAAACAGTGTGTAGCGAACAAGCTCGTTTTCAGTGATTCATCATCAGGCTAAATACATCACGTTTATATCACACATTTCACGGGAGAATCGTTAGGGGAGTATACGGGGTTAGCCTGTCAAGACCCATTGTTCAAGTGGGTACATGATTGCAGTGTGACATTGAATTGATTGACCTCATTAACCACATGTCCCCCCGTATACTCCCCTAACGATTCTCCCGTGAAATGTGTGATATAAGTGTGATGTATTTAGCCTGATGATGAATCACTGAAGAAGAGCTTGTTCGCTACACATTGCTTTTCATGACTACGCTGGGAAATTTTACGAGATATCACAAGAAATTTGGACTATTTCTATAGTCCGTATTTGGATGTGGGGTTGTTTTGTCCAGTTTCTTAAATTTCCGTGGAACATCAGGAAATCAAAATGCAAATAACCTTTTCGTAGGGTTACTTCAAGATAAACCTACATAGGACAGCTTACGTCGTATAGCGTGTAACCTCGTTCACCGGGACCTCAAGCCGTTCTCTTGTCGGGCTTCAAAGAACAGTGATGAACTTATCTTAGTGAAACTAACTCAACTTTTATCCGACTTTGCAATGGGTATTAGGCATACGGTACTTCAAGCTGACACCGTAAGCTGGCAGCGTAATATTTCACGCACTAAAAGTGCTAATCACTTCTGAACCCAATCCGAAAACTCCACCAAAAGACTGGGTATATCACACTATATGAATCTTCGAGCTTTTTTTTATCGAGCCTAATGCATATCACTGAACTTAACCGTTACAGCTCAACTAGGTTACTTCCTTGACATACCAAAACATAGGCGGTCATTTTGCCAACGCAAACCTTACAGTTCCAGGGGCATAGTTTAATTTCTTCATGGATTCACCTAACATAATTGGCTTTAAACTGAACGAGAGGAGAAGAACGCGCAAGTCCTGTTTAACTTGGCTAGTGGTTGATCTTATGTATTCTTTTGTGTTCAGGTAAGTCAACTCATCTGAATTAGAAAAGATTTTGACAGAAACGTTCTTTTGAACTTCTGTGAGATTTTGTTAATTTGAGTATTCCACCTTGTCTGTTTTTTAATGTCTATCTTAATGGTTCATATATCAATGTGGAGGTTTCTGACAGAAAATTCACGTTTATCAACAGTGGTTGGATTTTACGAAACATCACCTGGCTTTCTGTCAAACACCACGTAACAGTACAAACTTCAATCTGAAAAAAACCACTCAGTCGACATCAATTCTGCTAGTTTCCCCAATTTTTTCATTCCAACTGTTCCCAATTCCTTAGTAAGGTCACAGTAACTACGTTTATTTGTATCCCTTTTAAACACTCTTTAACTCTAATAGAGTGGGCCTAACCAAATTTGAGCAAAGCAGCAGTCGGAACATCGTGAACATTGCGTATATTCTTTCATGGTTTCACCAAAACGGTTACTCCTAACCAACTCATAAATTTGACAAGTTTCTATCTTAACCTGACACCAGTTTTAATTAAGATTGCTGTGTTGCCAATCGGTGGATTAGACGGTAAAGCAGTCTTTTTATTTGCAAAGTTTCTATTGAGTCATAGAGTGCAAAGTGTAGCAAACATTTCGGTGAATTCTCATCACCTATGGTAATACTGACATGCCTAATGTGAAGTGAATGTCTCATTGGTAAGAACGGTTGCCAAATGAAGGTTAGCTGAAGTTCTATTCCAGGCCGCCGCAAGGATAAACACTAATAGCAAGCACCAACAAGAGTGACATTCGCGTCCAGTGCTCCTCTTCCAAACAGTCCGACTGCAGAGTCTACTGGAATGCAACAGCTTCGATCACTTGTGGGTGATGCTCAATCTGTATAAAAAACTCACCGAACTGACAGTTGTGAAGCCAAATAAAAGAAAAACGGTCATATGAAAAGATTGCTGAAAAAAATCCGTCTGTGTTTCATGAACGCCAGTTGGGTACCAACCACCTATTGATCGATCGGAAGAATCGACCAACGAATAAGATAGTTGAAGTCATTGAACCAATTTTCTGTCCACACAAAGTTGGGTTAAGTAATCAAGTGGCCATGGCTTCAGAATCAGCCAACATCCAATGGCGGACGGATTTTGACCGATTCGACAGAATCCTATCGTTAACACTGGAGGTCAATCTGTTGAACTCATGAATACTGTCATCCAGATGACCTATAATAAAGGTCGTGATCGGTTTCTTCTCAACGATTGATACGCTCTGATTCTTCTAAGCAAATGTCAAATCGAACGACCTACCTAGTTTGCTGAACGCACGCACACGACCGAATATGTCACCATAGAAGCGTTGTGATTTGGCACTACATCCTTTGCATTGAAAGCAATCAAGGGAGAAATGTTGAGTGAAACAACCGACCTGGATTTATCAAAGGTTTTCTAGGTGAACTAAGTCAACATGTAGGCGACTCAGCTAACGTATCTCTTTTTTATTGCAACCGCACATAAAATCAACTTCCTATCAACTCCTTCAATCCTTGTTGAGACATGAACTGCCTTCATATATTTGGTCAAAATGTTTTCAGGGTAACCATTGTCGTGTAGACTGTTGTCTCTACAAATTATTTCATGTTCCACAGCGCCTACATGGCAAATTTTCTGCACGTATCCACCAATCATTTGGTCGGGCCTCATTTGTAGATTACATTAACAAAAGTGTAAATATCATCGTACCAGCGTGACCAAGTGTACTCGAGATAAAAGAAATGCTTTGAGCTTCCATCAAGCCTTCTACTCATAGGGTGATCAAAATAATGATAACATTGATTTGAATGCAGTCTTGAAGGGGAGGTCAACAATGGTTGTCCGCAGTTTAACACCCTTCAAATGACGGGTATGTTGACAGAAAAATCAGTGGTTCAATATATATCATCAATACAATGCCGGTAGAAAACTATTCGATCAACAGCAATGTTGAGCGCTGTTCGTTTCAGCTTGCTCAGGAAAGTGTATTTTGAAAATCTACTCAAATCACCGGAATCCAAACCCCGACAAAAAAATTAAACTAACGGCGAACCAGCCAAACGTCGCGTTAAAGAGACTGTACAAAAATTGTACGAACAGTCTGAAAGTTACGTCTTGCGATACTTGCTAAATTCGTTGTACTGTATTGCACGAACTAACTGATAGTTGGTCACCTTGTGTGTCTCATTACGATCAGCCAATGACAGATTGTGATTTCTTCGATGGTGTCGTACATCCATTAATTCAGCTTCTCTTTTTGTGAGCAGCAAATGCTTACTGAAGCCAAAAATGAGTTCTCTTTATTGATTGTGCGGGAGATTTTAATTCAAGTACATTTTCTAGGACTATTCGAAGACCCTAATGACGAGTATTACAGAATGTTTGCCAGACATTTTCACTAAATTGTGGTGACTACTGTTAGTACCCTGTGCGTGTTCAACAGTTTGTTTATACGAAGTCGGACGTGCAGCTGAAAATCGCACGTTCCCACTGATTTGTCCAGACCTAAACTCTTAGATAATGTTGACAAATGTGTGGTTGACACACTGTTGTCGATGGAACTTTCTGTTTTTAGAAGTATATGCACAGTTGAGGCGCTTTGATGTATTTGGCGTTTCATGTGTAACACAAAATCAACATTGCGGATTTTATGTTTGCAATTTAGATCGTAATAATGGAATTTCAACGAATCAGGTTATTGTGGGTTGAACACAACCGACATGGAATCGTGTTCAGATAAAACTTCCGGCAAGCTTACTTTTGACACGAGGAGCTGGACTCGAGTTCCGCTTTTTGTGGACGGCAGAAAACTTGAGCTTGTTTCCTACTTTCGCGGTGTGCTAACCAGGTTTATCTGAATAAAATAACTGTGGTCAGATGCAAGTGATGTTCATTACTGACATTTCGGCTTTCTATCCATTTCAGTGAATGAACAATACAGCAGTATTGCCTGCAGTCCAAAGCGAAACTTTTGTTTAGGGAATATCAGTGCAACCCGGGTATAAATCAGATGATAATTCAATCAAACGAAGTGAGTGTTGACCAACGTACACAATAAAAATAAATCAATATCTTTTCGCTTCTCTATTTTTCAACGAACTTCTTTTCTGGACACCAGAGAACCAATCTCTTGACCAATTCGCTTCTTCCGAAAAATCGATAGTCAGCGTTTATGTATCAATAATATTTTACCCTTGCAAAAACGGATGGCGTGACACGTTCGTACTCCTGACTACACGTGCTGAAGCAACAGATGGTTGCGAGTTGAAGTATGTGCAGGAATTCGATATCCTTGCTGAGAAAGCTTCAAGCAGAGTCAGCCTTCTGGTTGTTCCTCTCGTCTTTTTATTAATTACTACACACACAAAGACCCAAAGCTGCTTCCGATTACGAGAAAAACTTTTATCAAACTATAACTGAGAAAACCCTGAGCTTCTTAGTTCTGTTGAAGTTAGCAGAATCACCGTCAGGCTCATTCAATATGATGATCACACAAAGCCTTCGGAGAATATCGGTTTCTGTTCTCATATCGTCATGGATTTTAGATGAACGATCGGACAGAATGATTAATCTGCCATTAAATCGCAGTATGTCTCTTCTTTTGAATGTTAGTTGAAAAACTGGGTAGCCAATTACGTCAATCAAACAAGCAATAAACATCAAAATGGACTGTCTTTTGTAAAGCACTGATAAAAATTGTTGCACCGACTGAAACTAGTGAAAATCTGGTTTTCAAAATTGAGTGTTTATGTACAAAGCAATCGATATAGTCTTAAAACTGTGTTTTTAAGTGAGCGGAGCTGTACATCGTCAAAACGATGTGAAATTATGTTCCATGTGGGTTTTGTTTGCTTACTGGAAGAAATGTAGTTGAAGATGTTCAGAGTGTGGTGCCTTTCAATTACTTGTTCCAGTGCAATAAAATATAAAAGCTGACCTTACTACGGTAAATGAAATAGTCGGTATTTCGTGATAGAAAATGAAATGTAATCGAGACAGGTTCTCTGAGTTGCTTTAAGGTTCTGACATTAGTAATCTACTATGTGATCGGCTGTCAATTGAAACCTCGTTAACACGGCAACTTCGAAGTGGTTTTAAGGTAGTATGACGTTTTGCTCTGCACAGCAGTTTTTGTAGATAATTTTATAGCGCACGCCTGCATCAGAATTGCCGAATATAGAGGTTTGAACAGTTTATTTTAGTATTGCACTGAACTGGTGGGCACACACTGATAACGGATTGATTCACTAGGGTTAACCGAACAATTGCGCTGTTTCACCGACGAGTTCCTGATCATTCTAGATAGTTTTCATAAAGATTTTCATTTAACCTTTTGAATGAGATCAAACTGCTTTGCCCAAGGCAGAATTCTGAGTCTTGTTACACTTGTAATTCAGATCGACCTTCTAAGTAACGTTTCTTTTGAGGATATTCCACTTCCCTGTCAAGGCGAGCGGCGCCCCAAGCCATTACCTTTTGGTCAGGATCATGGCTGTTATGATGTCGATGTAATTCGGATCAAAACGCAAAAACAAAACATTGCACAACGTGAAAGTTGCTTTCTGGGTGGTTTGATGAAACTTCGGTTATCCGCACCATCCGGTGTTATTGCGTTTTACGCGCTGCCCAGCGTTGACAAAATAAAATCGACTGTTTAGTGCCAACACACCTGCAAGTGCGGATAACAGCTTACTGATTTCAAAATATGCTAAACGATAACCTTGATGGTTAAATTTCTGTTATAATAATTACCTGTTTCAAATGTGGAATGACGTGTGTAAATTGATAGCGTTTTCAGATTCTACATCATATAACTGTGGTTAGTTATCCAAATTTTATACTAACACGCTAGCCAACGCAATTTTTCAGCTATCGTGGTGTTCTAGTAGGCTATACAGTCCTGCCAATAGCGATCGAGTTTCGTCTGGAATTAATAGTTAGCTTGTCGTTTTTTCAACCAATGAAAGTTAGAAAAATTAATGTGTAAGTGTTTACTAGTCATAATTTTATTTGTCACATATATTCCAGTGTACAGAGATAGTTCCGTGGATTAAATGTCCTAGAGAAGATTTATTTTCTACTCTCTTTGATATAGCCCGGAAGTATTCCGCACTCCTCGATCGAGTTTACGAAATCCAGACAGATTTAGAGGTTGCACAACTTTTTCGAAACGAATTGAAGTTAACTCGTTTAAGGGGAAGTATTTTTCAAATTGAAAATGTTCGAGTAAAATATCCCGTCATATCAAATGCTGAACACAAAAATCACTAGTTGCATTAGTAAGAGTTAAAACGTGCATTGATAAACGGTTTTACGTAACATCATGGCAAGCACGGTGATTATTCAATTACAGTGAACACTCTTCTATGTAATCAATGTTCTCACCGTGCAATCAGCAATCGAAGAGTCGAGACGATAACCACATACTTCAAATTAATGTGCAATGAAGCGGGAGGGCTGCACGTGATGGTAGTTTGTTTTAGACTTCGATTTAGTTCAATTATTAAATCAGATGTTTAAGAGAAGGTTCATTGTAGGGATGAAATATTATTTCGGGCAATATACCGTAGTTTAGAAACCAGACTGAAAATTCACCAAAACTCAAAATTAACACACAGTGAACAATGGTGAAAACTGCCATTTTCCGTATGCAATGTCAACTGGCACGTGACATGTTGTGAAGTGTTGATGGGTGTACAAATTAAGAATAAACGTAAACTAACCCAACTGGTTTCTAAATGATTGCGGCTTTGCTTGATGAGGAAACAGTGAAGTGTGCTAGTAATCCCTGTTGAATCCGCAACAGGGATAATCGATGTACAGTTATTTGGCGAATTACCGAGATTTGAGAAATCTTCATTTAAGGAACAAAATTATGAGACCCCAAGAATTCCTAGGTATACACAAATGCCATCTTAAATAAATTATTACGCACTTCATGTATAGTAGATCGACGACAATTGGGATAACACAAATCCAAGAACAGGTCCCTATGCGAAACTGAAAGTAACAAGGGAAATCAGTCAGTAGTGAATAAGTTCCACTGAAAATTGTCCCTCTGTTAAACTGCGATAGATCTCAGGCTGACTAATTGATGTACAATTGGGCTCGTTTAGATAAACGGCCTGATTGCCCGATCTGCTAATACCTTGTTGTGACTTAACTTCGCTTCTACTTGCAACATCAGCATCGAAACGAATTTGCCATGTTTACAAAGCAGTAGATAGTAAGAAGAAATTCAAAAAAAATGGAATGGCGTTCCAGTCAACTTTGTTAATGAAAATATTTACGAAGGATTTCTACAGCGAACCCACAGAGACACTGGCTCTAACTGGTTTAAAACTGCTAAAAACCGGCATTTTTGTCCTGGGTCCAAAGTTATTCATCAGAAGTTTGGAATGATGGAGAGAACAAGACAGCGCGAAAAGTTTTATATTGTTCCACACAGTGCAGTGAAACTTCAAAGTTTTCTTGTTTCATCAATTGCCGAGCGATTAAATTTTACGGATACTGCACATCACACAATTCTCATGAACGTGAAATTACCTTATACTATAAAGCTGATGGCAAGCATATGAAATGTTATGTAGTCGCATATGATAAGCCTAAGAGGAAGTCCTAACCAGACAATTCTGTTTTCCCAAAATGGTTCGCAAGCACTTCATCCCGGAGAGGACAAGTTTATTGATGTAAGGATATTTCGAGCCCACTGAGTTCTCTCAGTATCAAACACGCCAAGGAATCGTTACCCATAACACGTGAAAAGTGTCAGAACAATAGACCACCAAACTATGTTTATCCAGACACATCCCGTGATATGAACCGAACGCCGTTTGTCATTGTCGTCAATTGTGAGTAGGTACGAACTGTCTGGAAACATCTCCCTTTTACCGGCTTGACAAGTACTTACTGCCTTGCAGGCCAGGCCTGATAGAGTCGAAAAATTTAACGTGGTGGAATGTACCCCAGCAAAGGTAGCAAATTTGAAGTGATCTGTAAGTGATAATGTGACTGAGGTAGGCGATAAAAGCATGCTTATTTGACGACTGGTTGGTTGAATTGTCCAACGCATCCAACTATACTGCCCAATGGATAGTGTAAGCGGTGATTTGTCAACGCGATAATTCACTCAGCCTCAGGTTTTTCAGACACATACTGGAAACAGAACACAGTGTGAATGGTTCCAAATTTTCCGGAACGTCATTTAAGAGCACAACGGAACCTACTCAACTAGTCCTACGAATTCATCCATGAGAATTGCTTGAGAATTGCAGGAACTTAGAGACAGCCTTGTTTACTTGGCGGTGGACTGAATAGAAATTTCTGAAATAATTTTCATCTATTGCTCATCTCACTAACCTACTTCATTCTAGGTTTGGTTTTTATTCAGTCTACTTTTCAAATGTTTGTAGAAGGTGGTCCTGTTTAAAACCAAACTTCACCAGCTACTTATTCTGGTTGCACTCGTGATAGTTAATATTGAATAGTTAACTAGAAAATGCCGTGTTCATAAACGTGGACATTTTAGTGGGACCGTTTAAATGAGGAATCAGAAATCAAACGGACGTCCATTACCACTTAAAAGAGCTGTTAGCGTTTACTTAAATAGTTTCTGGCAATAATCAAGAGACCCAACACGGGTATAACATGTCTATTCAGCACACCGAATTCTGCAAGATTGCCTTAGCTGTTGGTTTTGTTGGATTTTTTCATCTATTTGTAGTTTTGTATCAATTATTGACTTTTACTCGGCGGTTTTGCGATACGGACGATTTCTTCCGCTGTCAGCCTTTAACAACCAGCCAGCATCATTTTTAGTCAGTGGGCTTTAAAAGTGAAGTTCCTACCTGGAAATTTTTTCAAACTCAGTGTTCAAGAGTGGTATAGCCTTGACTTCAATTTAATGTTTAGTTTCAGTTCTAGGACAGTGTGAACCTAATTCCACTCTGGAGGAGGGTACACGTTGGCTCATTTCTTTTAAAATAGGTTCGTTTATAAATATCACCAAATAAAATGACTTAGAACACATAAACTGAATATGTGCGCATGACTGCTCTATCCAAAGATGGTAAGATGCTGGTTCCGATCAAATTTTGTCTGAGAGAAACAAAAAACATTCTCTATAGGTTTGAAAACGTGAGGTAATGTACAAGAATCACTATGAGGGGAAATCTTTTGTTCTTACTGAACTGACTTCAACTTTTTGTCTATTTAAGACATACACCAGCTCCTGGTGAAATGTTTGTTAATAATCAAAAAGTTATCTCACAGCATGGCACGATATAGTTGCCCAAGGTGAATTTCGATCTGTCAACGTATATCCTCGGACGCTCGCAACAAACGACGGTTTGAATATAGATTAACATAAACTGTATACACTCTAGCAATTGCATTTGTACCTGCTAGTACGTAACACACCTAACTGTGATCCATCGAAGAACACAAAGATGTTTCCAAATAAGTGCGCAGATATTTGGGCTGCTGTAAGCTATAAAGCCTGATGATATTATGGAAGATGAAACAAAAGCCACTATGTTCCTCTTTTTTCGTACACAGAAACAAGTGGTACGGAGAGCAAGGTTGCATAGCCTAATCGAAAAACAACATTGGCAGCTATCACAATATCAAGTGTGAAACAAAAAACGTGTATTTCTTACAATACACCGTAGAGTAAAATATTTTTGTTCTGTTAATTAGAGTCGATTCAATTTGGAACATGCGATAGAAGTTAATTCACAAAAGTAGTGACGATTATCAGTCAAGAAATTCAGTGTTTATTCGATGATGTATCTCGGAATAACATGGTGATTTCTATGCTGTATAATACTTGAACTAAAAGGTTCGAGAAGTTTTACGATTATCGGTTCGTCATTTCGATGGTTTTTTACAAAATTCTACTTTATCATCGTTTCTACTAGGCACTGTTGACCTTTCTGTGAAATCCTGATTAAAGCCTTCCCTGGCGGTCAAACCACTGAAAGACCGCACCTCTTCAACATGCTCTGTTCCGTGTCTACTCAAATATATTAAGAGTATCTGTGTAAGTTATGCTACTTTTGACAATTGTCATTACTCTGATATTACCAGTGCCCAATTTCAACACCAACAAGTGTGCGCTGTTCTATCACGCTGTTTTCCAACGTGTTTTGTACGCCGCTTGATAGGATGTAGGTACCCACATGTTATATTTAGTGCTTCCATCACAGCTTTCCAGAAATTCAGTAACGAGTGAGAAACCAGATAATATTACAAAGCAAGTTAGCGAGTGAAACCGACTTTACAGTGATTTGAATAATAAGTGGCAATTTCGAGATATTGATTTTCACTTTAATGGAAATAGCAGCTTATCGGCCGTTTCAAAAGCAAGTGCACTTGCAGTTAACACGTGTTGGTATAAGCTATCACTGTAAGTCAGGAACAGGCAGGTGTCACGTGACCAGGAATTGAGATCTTCACGTAATGTGACTTAAACGATACCCTACTGAACGGCTGTCATATATTCAGAAAAGTAAGCGTTTTGAACCATGCGAGAGGGATCCTGGACAACGCCTGATCAAATTCAAAAGGGAGGTTTTGCTGACCGGGCAAAGAGGGTACAATCAGACAACTGGAGAACACTTTGCAGTTGCAAACTAAACAGTATAACCGCAAAGACTGTGGGTACGCCGTTGACTGAGCAAACGGAAGAATGAACACATTTTGGTTACACAAAATTTGAACGCTAGTAAGAAGTTGTCATCGTCAGCCGTCTAAGCTTCATAAACTCGTTCGGAATGAACGTCGAAAAACGATCCTCAAGACAGACTTTAATGGGCTTTAAGGAGCAGATCAGCATATCATAAATTAGAAACAATTTAATCCTGCATTTTGGAAAAGCGTAATATTTTGATTTCGTTGAAGTTGAGGATTAATCAGCAGTCTCAGAGTTATATAAAACACATTTAAAAGCTCCGGCAAGTTGTATGTGGACACATAACCCTAGAACTTGTGTACGTGAACCATAGGTAAGATTGCAGAATGTTTAAAGGAATATTCCGTCATGATTGCAGAGTACAAAAAAGTATTCAAATGTGCTGTGACACAAATCTAATCCGACCCACGTTTTACAGATGACCAAAAAGCTGGCTGGAAAGCCGCTCTCAGGGGAAAAACTACAATCATACATGAAGGCTGTTCAACTCGAGATTTTTGGATAATCGGGCCAACATAAGTTCATGACATACTTACAGTTGAGAATCCAAGCAACTGTTGTTACAAACGACATTTTGTTGCAATTAAGATTCAAACCACTTTGGGAGAAACTTAGCTAGTATATTAAGAAAAGGTTTGCTTAGGCAGGTTGCTTCACATTCATCCCACATCTAGCTGTACATAACAGTTCACGATTAACATTGCTGGCCTTAACTTTACCTGTTCGTAGTTGGCCTCAGAATAGCGGAACTTTTGAAACCTTATCTAATAAAACAAAGAATTGTATCACTCTGCCTTACTCGTGCCAAATTTTTTTAAAAGATACGCCGCCTTCCTTGTCACTGTTACCAGTACCATTAATTGAACTGGATGTGCCTAGCTCTACTTCAACTGCGATTATTCGTTGGAGGTCAGTTCCTCGGCATTTTAAAAATGTACCCAGTTAATGTAAACTAACCTAACCCTCAGCGATAACTTTTTACGATGCTTGCAATAAAATACTTTATCTGTCTTACGAAATTGATGACCACTCATGGAACTTTTCGTAATTGGTTCGACTTTACACAGTATTGTATTCTCTTCTTTGGGGAGTTATGTCACCTGCGACCATCACACAAGAAACACAATGGGAGTTACTGTTTGTGCTGGAGAATGGAAAACAGTTATTGACGTAGCTGATAAGTGTATTATTCTAACTGTCACCTAGTAAACTTCTGACCGTTTATCTGCCTTCTGATCCACCTGGCCTTTGCATCCCCCTGCAAAAAACGTTCCACAAGTATACCCCTCAATGTTTCACACTTAAGGTGAACCTGTTATTGGGCAAACCGTGTTTCCAGTGAATATTCAAGTATTATAATTATCGGTTTCCATGGTGTATTTCTGTGTGAGAAACTGGTGATAACTCTTTAACATCAAAAAATCATGTACAAACCAGCCTGAGGTCGATGGATCTAAAAAGAAATGCGGTGTTGAAAAACACGTTCAGTGACTTGTGTCCACTCAATACCATCGTAATTCCACAGCACTCTACCGTTGCTGAGTATGCATTCTGCGTTACTAATAAATGTGGTTTAATTGTTTTCAGAGTAAAGGTTTTGATGGACATTATTCACCTGAGGGGCTCTATGTCCTGATGTATTACAGTGTGTAAGTTTGTCGTACAAACTTTTGAAATCTTTCATAGGTACAATCTAACATTCAAGCAAACCAATTCGCCACGGTTCAGCTGTGTATTCTTATTCGATACTGCCATTTACTACTCGTGAGATTGCTTCTTTCGAAATGGACAGCCAGCAAGGTAAGATGAGCCCGATTTACTGCGACACATTGTTGGTCTGTGGTCTGTTCTAGAGGATTTCAATAACTCAAAGCCCATAAATATCCGCATTCTCAATCCGATTACCTCCTGGAATAATGGCATAAACCATTTGTACGGTTGCTATTCGCACCTGGCAATTTGACTGCCCATTAAGCAAAAGCGATAAATATGATAGTGTCAGGGTGCAGGAGCTTGATAGCTTGAATTTAGCTTTACTAAAACTTGGTTAATTTCCGTCTTTTTATGGTAACAAACCTTTTGTCCAAAATTCGGTTTGTTTCTGGATGATACAATTCTCAATTCCAGTAAAAACAGCAAATTGTGTTTCACCCTTCAGATTTCAGGTCAAAACATAACTGATGTAAAAACTTTAAATAAAACGAGATTAAAGATAGCCGCAAACCATCTGTCAGAGTCAGAAAAATAGTTAAGCTTTTTATCAAATACTTTCGGAAGATTAACAGTCAAGTAAAACATCGAGAACCTTCATTAATTGCAAAAAGCAATACATGGATTTTTAAAATGTTGTTTGGAATTGGAAAGCATGGTGGCTTAGAAAATCCCCAGTATAACCTCTGGCCAAGCGGCAAACTCATGTACACTGGCCTAACATCCACTTTGAAGAATCTATCAACGTGCGCATTCCTTTAAGAATTGAGGGAATAGCATGCAAATATCGGAGTTGATATAAAGGTCTAATGTGTGAATACATTATGTTACACCAACTAGGATTCTACTTTGAGAGTACTAAGCCATCATATGTTATTCCAGGAATGAAAGTATTTCTTATATCATTGGATGCCTATTTCTGGTGGCAACAAAAGATGGGTCATTATTCAATTATTGCGGATAAAAAATATCAGCTCAACTATTATTTTAGTTTAATGAGAATCTACAGGAAAGGCAAAAAGATGTTCTTTGTTTGGACCGTTTTATAACTCGATAAATCTGACATAGGTATGCTTGAGTTCAACTGTTGTTTGTTTCGTTTGTTTAACTGCAAGTGCGTTACCTTCTCACGCGGTAGGGTCAATTCCGGGACGTCTTCACATGAATGAAGCATATACTCAAAAACAGAAACACTGACTTCGGAACATTTCTTTTTATTCTTGGGACTACTTTATATTGGAGAGCATCTTCAACTTCCATATTTTTGCTCGGCTTCCGTTAAAGTTTACTGTCACTGACCTTAATAGTCTAAGACGGTTTGGAGTGAGTACACTACGTAACTGCATTGGGGTATGATTACTAAGTCTATTCATTGGATATCCGTAATGGTGTTCCATCCACGTTGGACACCAGCAAACCGTATGACCTTATATCACTTGGATCACTATTGTATGATCTGAATGATATGCGGTGGCGTTGAACCCAGAGTGCCGCGAAAATAATTTTTGCTGATAATACAAAAGAAATGAAAGTGTAGCGTGAAGTAAAATTACTGCGTAACTTCATTGTGACTTATCAGACAATTTGTCAGAAGATCAGTTTTGTATACACTATATGTCGACTTTGAAGGAAGCTAAAGTAAGATCAACTACGTATGTGGCGTACCGACGACCTCGTGAAAAGTGGTAGCCCTATTTCAGGTACTTGGATTTGGATGCGGTCAGACTCGTATAATTACGTCTGATTAGCACTAAAATCAAGCTAGACTCCAGTTTCGCAACAAATACCCTGAAAAATCGCACACACAGTTACCGATTTACCTGCAGGGAAATAACCTCCAATACTTTATCTTCGACTGTTGATCATTGTAGTTCGGTAAGTCGCATTGTTTATCATCCCCTAAGCCAGCGTTTCATCCACCACTCGCTGTGTAATCCGCTCACAAGAAGAAACCGAATAAAAATTCCTACCACTACTCTGATAGCCAAATGATGAGAATCGTTTTGACCACTTCAGTATATCCACACATTCTGTAGAACATCTGATTGCGAGATATTCACTCACTCTTAGTAACTTTATCTCTTCCCCCCCGCGCAAAGTGTAACGGTAATAAGTGACTGCATATGCATGCAGCCCAAAAACTAAGGAAATGGCCATCTGGGATTAAGCATCTATGAAATGATACAGTCTTTGCCTAATTGGACGAAAAATTTCTAATGTCAAAGTATTGAAGCGAAGACCATTACCTGAATATGATGCGTGAAAGATTTTCAAAAGTTTATGAACAATGGATACGACATTGAACTTAACAGAAAATGTTAACTCTTAGAAAATGCCCACATACAATTAGTAAATTTAGCACAAGTAAATTAACCACGACGAACATTCTTCAACAGCATAGCATATGACAATTTCACAGCGCTTCTTTGTATCGAGCATGATTTCCTTGAAACGAAGATTTGCACCTATTAGCTGCAGTGAGCCAGTGTGACGAGCTAATGTTTGTGAAAGCGGTTTAGGGGAAGCATAAAACTTATTTGCTGGTAAAGGAAACAAAGTCTCAAGTATTCTGAAACTGCAATGAGCTGTTTAGTACGATTTTTCAAAGTGGGCACCAGGAACTATGTACGAACCTAAGCAAGTGCACTGTTCACGAACTGTTATATGGGAAATGCTCAAAACTGGTGCTATTGCGAAGATGTTTTTTGATACGAGAACGTTTTGAACACAAAATCTGGCATCAAATGTGTGCTCTGCTTTATAGATTGCAAACACACCGATTACTCACCTGAAGGTCATAATCGTACGTCTGATTATACGTGCAAAATATCTGTTCCGATTACTAGTTAACAGCTGACACTTTCACACACCCAGCAACACGTGATGAACAGAGACAGGGGAACAAGTCAAGCAAATTAGAAGACTTATCATAAATAACTCGGAGGGATGATCTGTATGCCTTCATACTGCTAATCTTTCACCTGTTTCGCTGGATCCAAAATTCAGTTTCAACATTCGATGCTATTAAGAGCGGCATAATGGAGTGCATTGTTCTTGCATTAAACTGAACAAATTAAAATGTTTCATGCGCCCTCACTCTAGCATCCCTCAGTAGCTTGTTCCAATCTCGCTCGCAAAGCCAAACCTCTTCGAATTAAATTCTTAAACGTCCATCTTTTTGAAACCTTTTGTCCATTGTTGTTATGACAGTCTCATTATTCTGTGCTCTCGATGTGATCTTCCCAGTACGATGAATTTCTTTCTATCTCGTTGAACGCATGGTTCATGATGTGGTATCCAGACTTTTGTTTCCTATTTTTTCCCTCTCCTACTAACCTACATTTCCTCATTTGGTTGCGATTTTGTGTCCATAAGTTTCATATGATGGTCTTCATAAGCTGAATGACTGGTTACGTTCCCCGACCGTAAACTTCTGCTTTTGGCAAATACCATGATGCTCTGCACCTAGGAAGTAAATGTTACTGTTAACATAATTTCCTCATCAACTGAGGCTTGCTTTTTACTGATCACGATAATATTTCCAGATCCCCATCCGAAAATGTTTGCGCAATATCCCATATCACAGTTCTCCTGTCATGTTTGTGGAAGTTATTTTAATGAGTTCCAAGGAAACTGTTACTGTGGTTACACTCACTTTTATCGACAGCCAAACAATATTTCCATCAGTTTACTGTTTCACGTCTAACACTTACGTTGTGCTGCCCTTTTGTAATTATCGAACAAGCTGCCAAATGTTACGCTACATCACATGATCTGTCTTTTAAATGCAATGAGGTTTCGTGGAAGGAATGGTAACCAATATATTAACATGTCTGGCTTCAACTCTTATAATGGAATTGCTGTGAGAATCGTGTCAACTTCGAACCACTTTAAAGTCTGTTTATCGCCCGATTCATTTGAAACATTATAACTAAAACCCTGAGTAGCGTGGCAAATCTAAAAATTCTGTGATGACTGAAATATAAGAAATTGAAGCACCGACTGGATTCGAACAAACTACGAACGCAATTTCTGTTCTCACACTGGCTTCCGTGAACTCAAGCTCAAATACTGTAAAATAACTAGCTTGAACGACCATTATTCCGGAGCATTTGGCGATTCCTCTATAAAGCATTGAAGTGCACGCGTGTTAAATCTAAATGTGAGGGCTCCGGACAATCAGCTTGTTTTATTGAACGCATGCTGCATGTTTAGCTTTGGAGGTTCCGCTGGTAGTTCAGTCCCGGCCGAACACTTAATTTTTACCAACTATCCCTCCTGAACTCAGTAGAATGCAATTTGCTAACGCAACAAGGTAGATAAATTTTGCTGTTCCGCAACTTTCATATTTATTCCCTTCAAATAACCTTGTCTATTAGACATCTTCGCTAGATTAACATTCGATTTTAATGTATGCATCGTTACTCCTGTAACTGCATATGCCCGAATGTATACATTTTTTGGTCGCTGGGATTTCAAGCAGCTTGACCAATTTATCGATCACACTGATTTAGCTACATAACAATTTTGTGTTAGCTATGTATTCCCAGTCCTGTATCATACATTTGTCAGTCACTGTTTTGCCCCCGAAGCTCTAAGATGCATTCCATGTAATCCTGTAAGCTGAAATACGATTTATATCAAATCAATTTATCTGTCGTTGGCATTTTATAACACGTATTTGCATTGTCGAAGCGCACACGTCCCGTGCTTGCGCGGGTTCGATTAAGATAATCACTTTGTTGTGTGCGGCAGCCTGATCTGTTGTGTCATGGAACACAGAGTAAAGTACTGCGCAGGCGCTGGTTAGCATACGGATGGGAATGACAGAAAATAAGAACTATTTTTCCCAAAGTATAACCGATCGCTTCCGTGGATAATTGTTGATTTGCTTCAAATCTTGTAGTGATTATATATGCCGTAAGGACAAGAATGCTGGAGCTTCGCAAGTAGGCAGATTCACCAAATTGGGAGAGCTTTCATATTGTACCAAGGTATAATCAGATAGAAGAGCACCTTTTAGATGCTATAAAAAAGCAAGCGTTCTGGGCCTTCATAACGGCTCATGTCTGCACTTAGCTGTTTCTAAATGGGCCAATGGATCCTGTCCTTATGTTCCATTTGTCATCGGAGTAAA
Source organism: Paragonimus westermani (assembly GCA_008508345.1). Taxonomy (NCBI): domain Eukaryota; kingdom Metazoa; phylum Platyhelminthes; class Trematoda; order Plagiorchiida; family Troglotrematidae; genus Paragonimus; species Paragonimus westermani. The sequence goes on from QNGE01000112.1 coordinate 335,235, forward strand.
TGTTTAACAGTGTCTATTCGATTCCTCAGAATACACACAAACTTGACTTATCCGATCTATCCGTTTGATTACTTTGCGCTTTCAGAGGCTTTCCGTGGGGATAACTCTATTGCATTCAGTTCAGCGGACCACCCTTCTTTCTCCAACCAGGTAACCTCTCATTACCTAAAAAATCCCATTCATCCACCTCAGTCCAACAGCTTAAATAAACGCCTGGCAGAAAAAAATTATGGAGCTCCTAGCAGGCGGAAAAACTAGACGAAAAGCACGTTCTAGATGAACTTTTCAAAAGTGCCGCCGAGCAAACTTTCCGGTAGTTAGTGACATATTAGAATGCCGGTTAATGTCACTTTGTACAACGGATCAGCTACAACACAGACAAAGAAGAGCAAACTGGTTGGCACTATGAAGACCGACACTGAGTGCTTCATCCCGATGAGTAAACATATGTATTGACCTAGATACTGAACAGTTCGCAGAAAGTTACACTGAAAGTTTCGCAGCGTTCTAATAGAAAGGGCTGGAAATTTCATGAACTGAATATAAGAAAAGAATAGAATCAGGTTGAAACGTATGGCGAAAGGGATGGGATCACATGGTGTACTGTTTCAGATATAGAAGAACACAAACAGATGTAGGGTATGTACTAAAATATTCTCCAGACAAATACATGTCAGCAAGTGTTGTAGGCATATTAACGACACACTAATTAACCACTAGCCAAAAGCCGTGTTTCATAAGAGGGCACAATTAGGCGCGCGTGTCTATAGGCGCTTAATATTTCTCCTGTAGGCTGTTCCTATAAATTCACAGCTTAACTTTTCCTAACCGTATCGAACAGAATATTCCGTAATTTCCTGGGTTTTACTCTACTTAGCCTGTTGTGTGATGGAAATCACTGAGTTCGTCATATTATGCAATATATCTACAACAGCTTATATATGTACTATCAGGCTGAAATGCAGAACTTCGTTGATAATATCGGCTCCAACCAAAACGTAACTTCCTTAAGCAATCACACGTTTCCAGTCTGGCGGTTGGCAGGAAAATTGAATCAAACGGGTAGAGTTATCTTCTCTTTTTCAAAAAAATAAATGCGATTAATATGCCTGACATGAGTATAACAAGCAATATGATGTAGCCTATTGACCCACAATTAAAACGAATTTTAAGGCAACCTTTCTGTTGGGTTTGAAGTTGGTCATGAGCCTATATTGTCATATTGTCAAACCAGTGATCATATTTTAGGAGAACACAAATTTGCTAAAACAGTTAATAAGTTGTCCCGATCGTCCAAGCGTGAATTGTGAAATCAATCACTTCAGGTATGCACTTTTGTCGAAGAACCTATCGAACAGGTGCCAACTAAACAAGTACCTGAATGAACCAAGAAAGAATCTTTGGTTCTGGCGCCAACAAAACCTTCGTCAAATCTCAACAAATAGTTGGTGGACACATTTCCGGGAGGTACTTAAAAGTGACTATGGTCTTGACGAATGACTAGTAGCATAGGGCTATTCAACAAACGAGACGATGGTAGCTGACTGGAAGTGGCTACAGCACAAATGTCGTTGCGACAATACTTGGTCAGTATTGTTTAGAACTTTGGTGTTTTGTGGTGCAGAAAACTCCTTACAGAACCTAACCTCGTAAACTTGACTAATCCATGCCTCAGACAGCTTGTGCCCTTCAACAGTAAAACACCAATAAATCTTCCTCATCACAACAGCTTGTGTCACATATTCTTTTCAGATGTGATTCCGAAGAGAAGCCACTTGTTTGTGACGAATACTTGGCCCTACAGTTGCTCACTTCTTCGTTTGAATTACCAATAATCACATTTCGGACCTCCGTTTTGTACGTGTCGCGTTCAGTTTTCCGTTTATGTAAACGGAAGATTCCCGGGCTAAAGTTAGTTTCCTTTCTTTAAGCAGGATCAACGATTACTTACTGATCGACTTGTATAAGAAAGCTCGGAGAATCAAAACCTCCTGAATACCCTGCTCTGCCCCATCTAGCGTTGTTCAGTAATTTAACGTAACTTTCTCGTGTCCACTACAACCAAGATACAGCATCAGTTACATATCTGTAAAATTTAAGTGTAAACCGCAGGGATATCTACAATGTTCTACATGTTGCATACATGGTAAACTACAGAGTGCATGTTGTGGAGAAACAGAAAAGTATCTCTACTATAGCAGTCAGCGCTTCACTTCACGTATTAATATGACAAAATTTGATCTCCAAGTTCTTACAGAATACCACAGAACCCAGTCTGTCAAATGTAATCATCTCTCTGGTTTTTCGGAAGGAGTATGATAAACAACCGCGCCGAAATTTGCAGATTCACATAAAACATTTGCCAGCTGCAGATGCAGAAAGTTTTGTTTCAAAGAATTTGCTTCCCGAACTACGGAATCCTTTAGGGATGGTTCGCACGTTATTAAACTAGCTGCTCTCAAAACCAACATAAGGTTATAAAGTCGCAAATATTTCGGACAAGACAAATAAATTCCAAGGATTGCATGGATAATTTTCTAACGGTGAGCATAGAACTTCAGCCAGTTGAGCACAAGATCTCAAACTGGATGATTCTTCGTGATAAAAAATGTAAATGGATTGTTCGTTCTTCGAAATTTTTCAAAGGAAGGTCGTTTCCTTTTAAATGGTCTTCTAACCACTTCCAAGATTCCAAATATCCACCGAGTAGTGTTTATTGGTTTTGGTCTAAACCCCAAGTAAACTGGTACAAACTCCCTCTCTATGAAAGGCAAGACTAAGTAAGCGCCATTATATAGTTATATCATCTTGACTCAGCTTGACCCTATAACTTGCACGAACACCTTCCAGGCAACAGGTTCAAGACGTAAAATGAGGTGTGGCTTCACACGTGCCATTTTTGACCAAACTCACCTGTCCAGTTCAGGTAAACCCGCTGTAAGTCTAACACTTCTCTTTTTCGGTGAGACCAATCATTTTGATAACGCTTCATATTTTACCCAGAAACTTTTTGTTCGGAAGAGTTGATCTGAAATTTTGCTGCGCATATGAGAGGGAGCACCGAATGTGATTTACTGAAACAATCTGGTTATCTGTTCACTAAATAGTGAAGATTGTATAGTTTTCATCCCTCGACACAGCACAACAGAGACTGTCTGGCGAATAAGTATAATAGTATTGGTGAAACTTAATTACCAACATCCGGCTCGCGTCAAAAACTGAGATCTACAGCTACAGATCTGCGTTGTCCGATCAAACCTGATAGGGAAAAGTTAGCAGTTATCAGTTTCATAGGTCGCGGTTTAAGGCAGTGCACACTCCCGTCTTGCTACGTCCACGCAAAATCTTCATTCTTGTCACAAAGATTTGATCAGTTGAAATGAATATAGTGATAATCGCAAGTTAAAATACAAGTGGTTTTGAAATTGAGATCAGTAAAACCGCCCAGTTCGTGGCCTTATAAATTAGGATAATTTTCCATTAACGCTCTCGTCCTCAAATCTATGGTGTTATTGATTTTTAATGCAATTCGGTTAAAGATCATTTGAAATTAACTGCAGAACTTCAGTTAATCTATTCTTTCAGCCAGGTGTGTCAAAATTACACAAATGATTCGAGTCTCTGTCATATTTCCGTCTAATCCGGGTAACGATTTCTAGCATAAATTATGATCTAACCCCCAACTGACATTTGCCATTAAGTATCCGTGGCACGCTCAAAGTGCACAGTTCTTTGTCAGTGAATTTACGAAGTTCACACACGTTTCGAAAACTGCTCTCTTAACTGACACAGTCAAAAATACGTTTCATATAAAGCAAATACTACCCCAACAAACGCAGCTTTCTTACCTAAGCGGACTAGTCCGGCTGCTTCTTCCAAAATCAGGTCCTGAGTTCCTTGCTTTATTTGCCCAGTAAAATAGCGTATTGTTGCCACAGGCCGGATCTACAATTCGGTCCATGTGAGGGTGCAGTGAGAGTGAAGTCAACTGCGCCTTTGACCCCAAATTAGGTTATATCCACACAAGAAATCTAATGGCCCCAAAATGTTTATTGGTGAGTTAGGTCCAGTTCGCTCTCTCGAGATAAGCACATCTGTTTTGTAAACTGAATTCCGCGACCCAGCAACACCAAGTTCAGAGTCAGGGCAAAATCACGGGCCGCCTTACCTTAGTGAGTGGTGGTCAAACTTCTGAATGATAAAAACGTAGGCTGTGATAGAACCGTGTGTCCGAACCAAGTTTCACACCACTTAACTGCACCAATTGAAATAACAAATGAGGTTATCATTTTTTTGGATACCACTTTGTTGACTACCGTATTTCCAAAGCTGCATGGAACTAGATTGTGTTCACTCTAAATCTTTTGTTTATTTCACTGGAGTGAAATCTTTCAAATCAAACCAATTCCCGATTGCCTGTCTTCACGGTCACAAACTTGGGTGGATGTATCAAGTTATTGAGGGAATTACTCTGATGACTGTTCCCTGTAGTAAGCCAGCCGTCCAGCAGGTAACGAAACTTTAGGTGTTCGGCTCAGACGAGAGCGAGCTGAAGTACATAGAATTAACTAAATGTAAGTTATGCAATACACAGCAACATGATGAGTTTGAAATTTTAACTAAAACTAATAAAGATCATTGAGCGCAGCTGTGACTATCAACTGAACGGACAGTTATCAAGTTCACACGTTTTGTCAACAATTGTTTTCCCGGAACAGGTGAAGGTGTGATAAAAATTACATCGCAACCTGTTCCAACACTCAATTTTTATCACCATTTATGATTTTCCGAACTTTTCAGAATTCAAAATCAGTATTGCGTAGCGCCATATGGCTGCCAACGTGGCCGCTTCTCAGAACTTCGTTTTCTAGGTTTGGTTGAAAAGTTATAACATCAGGTGCATGAATAGAGAAATTTAATATATTGCGGTCAAACTTTTGTTCTGTGAGACAACAGAATGTGAAGTTACGAAATTGGGATAAATTGCAACGTCGCAAATATCGAAGCCAAAATCAAGGTTAGCAACGTCTAGATGGACTCGTTCGTAAATTTTTGCGAATAGGCAGAGTATAATTCGCCGTACACTTTCTTACTTCCAAAGGTTTTAATGTGAGTGAATGCACTGCACTTCCGGTTTCACCTTTGACAAGTGTGCAGAAGACCTTCAGAATGTCGGTGAATTGTTACACATGTAGTCTTATTAGAGCATAGGAGACAGAACTGCGCTTATTCTGTATCAATCGATTTAGTACTATTCAGGCTCGCAAGTTGTCCTCTGGGTGTTCAGATCAAAGATACCAATGTTCTTTTCAAATATGGGGCTAGAATCTTCCCATTCCACAGTCCTTTCATTGTGCAATTACTGTGAGACATGCAGCTCCTAAGACACGTTTGATTCACAAGTTGCCATTGTGACAATTAAACTGAGAACTTTTTCAATTTCGGTGTATTTCTGATAATTTGTTAACCACTAATGTAATTACTAATTGTTAATGTATTCCTTGTTAAACACTTGACTCGGATTACACGCTCTGTAAGCGAATGTCTGCACTTCAGACTCATGAATTATTTATTCTTCTAAACAGTATCTTGGTTTAAAAGCAGTTCTTCTTGTTTCATGTCTGCCATTAGTAGTCGGCAAAAAATTGAACACCTGCTGCCACCTAAAATTTGAATTAAACGTAGGCGAAACTGATTAGATCGCTCGGTTTCAACAGACTTCCAATCAACCCAATAGGTTTTTAATAAAGTGCATCTTTTGTGAAAATGAAATGCCAGATTTTCATTGCAAAGTAAGTCATTTCACAACACATTGAAGTAGCATAAATGCACTTACCTCATCCACTTCCTTCTAAACTAGGTCTTCAGGGCCGGTTAACAGTGCTAAAGTTGCTACATAGCTCATTTGACTTTGTGGGATCCAACCACGTGACGCGGTTTGAAATGACCAGTTGTTGTGTTGTTTCAAGTTAACTGATTTTTGTGTTGATTCGAAAGATGAATAAACTGTTAGCTTGCAAACACTGTTATCAACACCCTCATAATGTGCGTAATAAGTTGAACGTAGAATAAAGAACTAATGTTCGAAACCTAGCAGCAAAATGTACCACCTGGATTAACCTAAACGTCAGTTCAGTGTAAACTCACTTTTACCCTCATTAAGTATTCACACTCTGAGTTTACCAAATCAGTTTTAATAATACTCAGCAAACGCTGGAATTTATAAATTTTTAATTCGAATATAATAAACTGCAATCAAACATTGGAGTTGAAGAACTGATCGACCAAAATTTATTGAAAGGTTCAAGAATCCCACTGACTGAAGCTTAGCGCCACTAAAACCTGTTCACATTTTCTGTTCTCAGCAAGAACTTTGTGTCCTCACGGGGAGAAGAACGTGGACTGGACTGGTCCTCTCGTGATGGCTCATTAACATATATTTCTTGTGCGATGTAGATTTGCAATCTTACCAACGTTCAATGAATGTGTCTCAGCAGAAAGTTAAGTACAATACATAACAGTGAACCTTTAGTCTCAGGAAGAGATGACCAACTTCAAGTCTGAACGAAACTAATGTTCGGTGGGCTTTCAGGATACTCCAATTTCACTAACATGTCGGAGGGATATTGACTGGAGTTACCACACGGTTAAGTGGTGTCCTTGGAAGTGGTTAAACAACTTCATCATTAGGCTCATGAAATGCGACTAGGTATTCGGATAGAGAATATTGGTCGTTTCCAGTGCAAAATCAATGAGTCTATGCTTAACATAGCCACCTAGAGAGAACGTGACCAAGTCTCAATTGTCATTTGTGGCAAACTTATGCATCCGTGACAAGATATTTAAAAACAAACCGTAGACTTGAGGTTCATCTCTACATCGGTTAGAAGTAGGTCCCTACCGCAACTCTGTATTTACCACCAAATTTGCTGTATAAACATCTCAGTTTCAGGTTTCTCGCAAACACGCTAACGAAATATGTGTTTTTCTTTGATTCTGTGCACATTTTGTGTTATTTTCTTCTCAGAGTACTTCAACCCAAACATATCAGATTAATCTTTATTCTTCCATGACGTCTTGCAATCAGTTTTGTAACTGTCAGTTCTCTGGAGCCTCCAGAGATAAGCAATTCGGTGCGATTAGACAGTAACACCACAGTGTGCTGCCCATTGTGGTCAATGTATCATAAACAAAACTGTCCACTAAATATTTGTGGTCCAAGCGACAGGTGCATACATACCACTAGGTTGCAGATAACTTATCATGACAGAAATGCATGCGATGTCGGGTTGTGTTCTATTAAATTTCGCGGCAAGTAGATCTTTGAGTGAAACTTGTGATTTTCCACCATTTTGAAACTATTCGGTGCCAGTCATTTGATCGGAAACAAATGAAGTTACCTCGTGGCCGTATGGTCCACATTAATTAGCTAAAAGAACACGGCGATATGGCATTACTCATGTAATTTTCCAGTTTCGAAAATCTGTAGCCTTGATGTCCTGTTGAGAAATACTTCAGTTATACTCAAATTACATTGCAGGTTTCTAGACCTAGCGTCGACTAGCTCTCAGGCCAAACTGCTGATCAACATCCTCATTGGTTCAGTGCATTCAGCGAATTCGGTGTGAGCAAACATTCTTGGATACTGACTTAATGATCATGTCAAACGTAAACGCTACTGCACTTGCCGCCAAATATCACGCTGCAGTTCTCCGCGAAGTTTTGAGCCTGACTTTGGGAACCAACCATCAAAACGTTTATCCACTCTGAGCGCGTCGTTTCTGATATTACTCCGGAACCTCTCGACTGGCCGAGTTTTGCAGTTAGGTACGATTATATCTGCTCGCTAAAATAACATTACCCACGACCTTTAATTGTTCTGTCATGATGGTAGTAGGCATAGAATATAGTGCATCTGAAGAATTATGCCTGCAAATAACTGTTCGTTCAGTAAGAGGGCGTGTGATGCCTGTAAGCTCTCCAAACAGCGGAACACAACTCTGCTACGGTTTTTCTCAAAGAACTACTCAGCTTGCATCGACTTTCATTTATCAGTACGGTTATCATCATACATGGGATTTGAAAATGTATGTTCACTATGAAAAGCCTCACGTTCACATCATCTTTCCTAATTAGCAAGCCCCAGGGTAGAATGGCTGAAGCATTATTGGGTTGGCAGTACAACGTTTGGATTCGTAAGGCTCAAGGTTTAACAGCACTGTGCTTCAGAACAAAACATCCCAAATTCTCAATATTGAGTCAAACGTCAGGCAGCCTCTTCTGTTGGGCAGCACTACAGTGTATTCCAGTCCACCGAATCGAGTGTGAATTAGTGTATACAAAAATCCGAGGATGTATCATCGCAGTAAGTAATTTCATGTTCTCAATAGCATTCTATGAGTATCCCCATGTAGCGTTATTTGGTAAACTTGCAAGGCCGAAATAAGAATCGCATGTTCAATGTTACCAACATATTTGACTCGAAAGAGGATCCTGGTACTGATTTGTTACTGAAATGGTAAACTAAATCATCTTCACCGTCTACAGGTTACACAAAATCTCAGCATACAAAAAACCTGTCGTAAAAATAAAACCTTTAATTTACTATTCTGTGGCTGCGAACAACTTGCGCTCGGTAATAAACGCCATCAGACAGCAAATAATGTCTTGGCTCACGCAATTTCATGTTAACACTGGGGTGATAGATCATCTTACCGGAGGCGCCCGTTCTCCGAATACACACTGAACTGAAGTACATAGATATTATCAACAAGAAATATATGGCATATAAAATCCCCACCTTATGTAAAATTTGCCATCGCTGCTGGCAGTTTTCATCGACCAAAAAAGAAAAGGTCATGACTTCAAAAATCTCTCACGTCATTGTACCTAACTTAACCTAGCTGCGGCAGTTAGTTAGAACATCGCCATACCCACTCGACCTACAAATGTTGAGACGCCCTCGTATCATTTTACAGCATACAACTCCAGTTTCCCGCAAGAATACTGAACACTGATTCGATTGCACTAGATGTCTCTGCCTCTCAGCCTAAACGTTTGTACTAACACACTGATTTCAGAATTCATAACAATTCAGTTCAAGTTTGAAAATGTCTCGTAGAAGCTCTGTAGTTAAGAACAAATGGTAACTGTTTAGGTTAATAACAGTGCTTAACGGAACGGATAAAAATCATACATTAGATTTTTGAACGGAAGAACATCTGGACTGTTACAAGTTGATGCTGGTGTAACGATTTTGTGAGAGTTGGGATATAAAAGTTTTCGAACTTGCACCTCTCCAATCACATCCATGGGTTATAAGGCTCTTGTTAACCCCTTAATCATGGGTTCAGCGGTTATACGTGTATTCTAAAGTTAGCAATGTGTCTGATAAAGTTTGAGAACAGTTTGTTGTGTTTTTCAGAAGATGGAATTGCACGGTCTGCTTGTAACAGATGAATTATGTATGCGACTTCCGTCAATTAAACTTGCGAACCGTACATTGACCGCGTAGCTGACAGGGTTATTCACGATACACACAAAGTTCGAATTTACTTATGTTTCGAGGTTGGTCTACCTTGAAAATTAAAGTGGACACCTAGACACCACTTATGTCAAAATGTCAGAACTTTCATAGAATAGTGCCCGGTCACTAAAGATGATCGACGTTTTCGCAAGTTTTGAAAACAATCAAAGTTTTAAGCTATAATCTGAGATGTTGGTGATATGTACGCAGAAGCAATCCACGTCGGAGATGTGGATTCCGCTCGAATTTGAAGGTCATATCGATAATATCGCCGTATCGTCTAAATGACTGTAAACAATGTTGAGCGGACAAAATGAGTGTAAGCGAAGTATAGTTGAAAAGCTAAACCAAGAAACGATTGTTTCCTCCTGTTGACCTTGTTGCTGATTATCAAAAATGGATTCATTATGACTTTACGAACCGCGAAGCAGAAACGCTTGTTATATCGCTGTTGAACAGTGACAAAACTTAGAAAAATGGTTGAAAATCGACATCCGTAATTAGGACTTCGAACGTAAGTCTCGCTCGTTCTTATCGAAAGATGAAGACTTCTGGATATTCATTACTAGCTTTGTTGAATTACATAAGTTAGGCCACGTTTTGAAGGGTTTACAAATAGGTAGAAAGATTAGAGATGGAGAAAAAATTTGAAGTTCATGTGTTTGGTTTGGACTGATTGGAAGTGCTGACAAACCTGATAACTGAAATTATGAGAAAAACTTTTGGATAAATCCGTACAGGGTGAAAGTAACCGAAGATTCTCGAATCGTAAGACTACAATTCACTGGGTAGTCAACAGGAGCTGCTCAGGGCAAATGGTAAAATTATTCGACGAATTAATTTCTGCATGAGTGCTTTCTTTAGCCAAAATATCCGCAAACGGTCCTGTTCTCTTTAACGTGGCAATATGGCTTACGCCCGTAAAGGTCAATTGGTTATGCCACCACAAGACGTTATGATAGGTTATTACAGACAAGTTAAACCCAGATGCAGGTAGAGTGACCCATCTGTTGGTTCGGTTCAAGCGAGCAGAACTTAAGCTTCGGCGAAGAGGATGGTGTGATTTTTGGTGAATCAGATGACGCAGGTTTGAATACTAAACAGGACGCACTTCTGACATCTATAGGTAGCTTATCCAGCGCGATTTTGAAGTAATAAATGTGATTCATCAGCTTTTCGAATAAAATTTCAGCAGTTAACAGGGAGAAAACTCTTATTCTGCTCTTAATACGAAAGCAAACAAACGAGTTGAGCGTTTTTAGGGAACTTTCACAATGAAACTGACTAACCGGCTTGGTGATCAACCGTGTACTAATCGACCTTTCTTTATAACCTCGATGAACTAGGCACAAGGACCACAATAACCAGAAGCTGATCAAATGAATCCTGGTAACAAATTAAGATGAATTTTGCAAGAATGCAGTCCAATTTTACGCGATCTCAGCAAGTGTCAGACACGGCCGAGAAAAAATGTAATGTCAGTAATTAATAGCTTTTTCATGGTGAATAGCCGTGTAAATAAAATTTGTAAACGAATCCTCTCTTTAAGAAGTTGTACGTTTATGAGTACCGTCTAACTTATATTAGGATTCGTGTTCTTCCATCCTAACAACTAGGCATCGAACAGTAATGCTAAAATATAAATTGTTGCGGCAGCAGGCACTGAAGTAGGCATAGTGTGATGTGGACATTTTCAGCATCGGTGTTCTCACACGAGAGAGACTTAGTGAGCTGGTTTGTCTCAGTAGGCAAACTGCGACTCTCTCATGCATAGTTTGATCAGCTCTTGCCAGGGTCCATAACTGATTTATAAAGTTTGAATAGCAAATACTTCTGGTCTACCCTACTCTCTCGGTGTGTTGCGCAGTTTGATGGGCAAGGCTCGCCACTGTAGGTAGTACATTATTAGGATTCAGAATACGTGGTGCCCATCAACATTCTGCTTTAGAACAGGGATTAAGAAAGTGGATCAAAGGTTCAGATGTCGCCTTTGCTGGGCAGTACCTAAGATCTCTCACGTCTGTTGTAGTCAGATTCGCGCGGTGAATTTCCTCGTGTCAATTCTTTCTAGTCTTCATCTATATTTTTCAAGATTCTGTGATGAACACAGCGCTGAATGTGTTTGAACTGTCGCACATTTTGTAACTAGTGTGGTATTTGTGTATCGGACTGAAGTTCACTTATATTGGTCACTACTTATCGAAATGCCTGGTAAATTTTCTGCCATGAGACACCTGTCGAAACACATAATCGTATTCATGAAATACAGTCGTTGGTGCACATAAACCATGGATTTTAAGAGGCAGGATATCTCTCGAGTTTTTTCACTTTTAAACATTATACATTTTTAGTTTGTAAAAGTTTGCAATTTGAAGGTAGGATTCAAAAAACAAACGACCGGGTTGAAAACATAACAAGATGTTACGAGCAGGTTGAAAAAGACAGCGTGTTGCTGTATCAAACTGAAGTGATCGCAGTTCAATTTTTTCAGGTGCACGACATGTTGCAATCAAACATTGGGATCGTTAAGTTAATGCTTTGGCTCAATTTGACCTACCACAAAGTTCAATAAAATCAGTTAATGAAACAAAAACACGCCAGTTTTATGTGAAAGCCAAGTAGGATGCCAACAGTTTGAGTCTGTTTATATTGATGTACGCATTCTGCATTATAACCTAATTGTAAACGTAGCAGTATACTAACTGAGCCAACAAACATGTAAATCACTTGGGTCGGAATCGAGTGTTGATCAACGAAACCACTGAGGCTGCAATCTATACCACGGACTTCGAACAACTTTGAACGGATTGACGGAAACGAATGCAGTTTGCACAAGGACGCTTGAATGGCTGTGCATAAAAATATAAGTTGTTGAAAGAAACGACAACCTCAGGTGACAACAGCTCATAAATCATCTAAGACCTGGAGTGGCCTAGCGCTACATCATTGTTGTACAAGCGTACAGAGTTTAATTTTGATAAATTATCTTTTGTGTAATCTCTACACAAGACAGACATTTAGTTTTTACCGTCGATGTGGATGTTTTTGAATAGAAACGGCTACATGAACTAAACAAATATGTGTTATCGAGGTTTTCCAAGTTTACTGTAGCAACTGGTTTGTTGCCCACTGACAATTAGCGTCGTCCAGTAGACCACATGGCTAGAGGGATTAGGTTTACATGATCCGAACACTTCTGTCGTTAGTTTACTGATGTTTACCGTGGGGCCTAATCATAAAGTAGCCAGGAACCGCTGTATAAATCTGTAATTAGTCAGAGTTCAATAAAGGTTAGGAAGACTTAAAGGCCAGTCATGTTCTTTCACTGGTTTCAGGGCTAAGCGATCGTTTTGGGTGGTCTAATTTTACATGAAGCAGATCTAATCAGCAGTGTATACCCTGTCCTGGTGATAAAAAAAACTTGAGTAACGTTTAGAAGAAATCTCTACAAAACGTTTTTATAATCACTGCAGACGTCACGTGGTAACCCAACAACTGGCCGCCCTGTTGCTGATCTCACTTTAATATTTCAAACTAGATGATAAACTTAAGATGAACCAGAATGTAAGAGTTGCGTTCAGCATATAACCATCTTGGTTCCAAGTTATGCACAGAAATGGTATTGGCAGGATAAATATCTTTACCATTCTTGTAACATGTTCTCACGTTGCCTGGGGTATTAAAAATTGACTTGAACCCACTGTCTTTTCCTCTTCTCTGTTGACGCGTACATTTCTTAAAGTGGAAAACAGTTCCTGTGGGAGACGTAGAGTTTCGACAGCATCGCTGTCTCCAATTATTCCTAGTCAATTTTGATGAACTCACCGTTTATCAATAACACAGATAGGTTATTATAGCACCAATCAATGTGTACAACCTTGCGTGCGCTTCACCCACACTGTTCATGAAACGCCTCATACGGTAGACACCCACTCGCGAACTGTGCGAAACCACCAAACAATTTTTACAGCTGACCAAGCGTTTACTGCCTATGCGTGTAACTTTTCCCAACCAGTGGTGAACCTCACGTGACCTCATTAATGCCGGCTTACTTCCACCGCTCTTATTAGTGCACTCAGTTAACCGAAGTCCATTAACAAAGTAAAACTTTAAACACCGCTTACTGTTAGAAACATCCATTGAGTCAAACGTGATTTATTGTTTATGGCATAATATTTCAAATAACTGAACCACAGGTTTGACCCCGCAGTCCTCACAACAGATTGCCGACTGCTTTGTATAGGTGACCGGTACGATACAGTCCTTCCTAACTCGAAGAAACAGACAAATATGATCACACATTTTACACATGAAGGGTTTTTCTGCCCTCGAACATTTCACATTCGCTAACGTTTTTACAGAGAAATAATCGAACACGAACGCATAGCTAGGACTGTCCTCATTAAAAGAAATGTGACACAGCTTCAAAACAGCCAAGATGACCAAGTTGGAAAGGAATGACAGATAATCAATGCGCTCAATTTAGCCAAAACATATCTGGGAGTTCCCAACCGAACATCCGGATTTGTATGTCACAGATCGTTGAATGTATTAATGGATTAACCTAACAACAAATGCCTGTATAGAAGAGAGTTTGCGTTAACGTCATAGAACAAAAAGAAATGGAGACCACTAAAAGGTTTTGTGAAAGGCAACCGACAGCCGTGTAATAACTGTATGAAGTATGGAAATTCACTGCACGTAAAATCAATTTTGAAAAGCTGATTGGAAAATTCTGAGTCCATACTTAATTTTTTTAAATCTAGTTGGGTAGTCATGGAGGATTTTCGAGAATAGGGGCTTCAAGTTTGCCCCACTTTTAGTGAGAACCGGATAGGCAAAATTTAGAGGAAATTCTAAGTTAAAACGGAATGGTTTGAATGTGTCTTTCTGAGGGAACGCCAATAATCTCCACTGAATATCAGTCCATCTTAAAACGTGTGTCGAGGTTATCCAATGAGTTATGATCGACCCTGTCCATCCGGAACGCTCTCTTGGTAGACTATGCTGTAAATGTAATGTGCAAAGCAGCAGTCTGAATCTTATCAGGAAACAGAGAAAGAGAACACAATTTTTCACAGAACTTACCCAAAATGAATTGGTTTCTGACTAATTAAAATTCACACTCCCATGTCCCACTTGTGAACACCTGCCCAGGAAATTTAGGTATATTGCGTATGGTCGTTCAAAGTATGGTTCACTTATTTGGTGTTCCACTGGCACATGACCTCATTGTCCGCTCCCTACTGGTGCGTGCGCTGGTGCTTCACTAACGGACACGAAATATTGGGTACAGTTGGTGAACAAAATATGATTCAACCAATCGCCAGCTGTGCAAAATCACGCCCACACTCGATACGTCAGTCGTGAATGCCTATTCGTTTAACAGGTAGCAGATGTGTTAAGAAACACTCAGCTAATTATGCTCATTTGTGACTACCTTCCACCCACATCAATTCACCTTCCAAACTCTGTTAACCATTTAACACGGTTACTTTTGCTCCTTACGGAAAAAATGACATTTTGTCTCACAAGTAATGGCTTCTAGCAAATAAACCGTGTGGTCATGGGTAACCCCATGGACCCTATCTATGAGTGAAGTTGAGAAAACAATAATTCCAGTTGTGAACGAGCTGAATCTCTACAAACGGTATGTAGACAATATTTTTTTGACTGCACGAAAGTAGGAACGGATTGGGAGAAAACGATTCACGTTGGTAACTCCGTCCGTCTAAATCTCTCAGCAGTGATGGAGCATGAGTGAGGAAACGGTTTACCGTTTTTGGAGATTTCAGTTAGATCCCAGTGAGATAGATTTACTGGATGTTTATTGTAATATAAGCCAACCTAGGCGGGATAATACACGAATCTAGAGTTCTCTCGTTTCATATAAATGGTCACTGGTGCGTTCACTGTTTTACAGAGCGCCAAGAATGAGTTCTCATGATGTGCTGGCCGAGCATGCAATGTTGCATGAAGCGTTTTGTGCTAATTCATTCCCGGAACGTTTCGTTCGCTAACGGATCGCACTTACGCCTGTGAAAAATGCGACTGTGTAAATATATGAAAGGCTCTGTACATCAAACTACCTTGATAGACATCTTCGAAAATATTACCGCTTCCACGAGGAAAAGCGTATATATTCCAATGAACTTTGTCTCACTCTCACAAGCAATCAGGTTCCTTCTATTTCAGGACAGAAAGCGAAATCCACGATTGTCTAATAACTGTAATATCCACCAACTTTCTTGTAGTTGCGGACACATATCGACAGAGCAGAAGGAACGTTTGAAATCAGGGTCAAGGAACACAGTCCAAAGTGGTTGAGAGATGCTTCAATCCAACTGCCAACTGGTAGCAAATAACAAGGAGGGGACGCCACGTTATCCGTTGTAAGACACCTGTGGACCACAGGTCACAGTACCAACACTATACCTTTGTTTATGAGCCTGATGGTCGCTTATGATTCAAAACTTCTGAAGTATGTCAAAACTTTGTTGATCAGCCGTTGGCAGCCGGTTTCATGCATACAAAACCAATCAACTTTTGCTTACCGTGGGTTCAACTTTCAGGATCACTTGCGATCCAGTCGGGTTTGTAGTTTGCCGTTTTTCTGTTTTCTTGCTGATCACAAGTTTACGACTAACGATAGTGTGCGAAATTAACTCATCGTATTGTCTTCTGGTTGCATTCTTTAAATTAATGTGTTCACAACTTCTAGGTCAAAAGTGAAGTACCGTGCATATTTGCGGAAAACTTGATCTTTCAGATAGTCCGTTGGTTTGGTCTACTACAACAAAATTAATTGAGTTCATTCGTGCAAACGATATCACAACCGACAGATAGTCTCCATTCGAATGAAGAAATGACTACTATATGGAAATGCCATCGCTTAAAGGGGATTACCTTTCCCATTTCCGGAAATTGATTTCGTAGGCTAAAACAGGGAACAACCTAAAGAAAAGCCTATCAACCTTGCTGATGACCATCATTAATCTAATTTTNAACTCATCGTATTGTCTTCTGGTTGCATTCTTCAAATTAATTTGTTCACAACTTCTAGGTCAAAAGTGAAGTACCGTGCGTATTTGCGGAAAACTTGATCTTTCAGATAGTCTGTTGGTTTGGTCTACTACAACAAAATTAATTGAGGTCATTCGTGCAAACGAGATCACAACCGACAGATAGTCTCCATTCCGGACCACAACCATGTACCCGTCGAGTGAAGAAGTGACTACTATATGGAAATGCCATCGCTTAAAGGGGGGTTTCCTTTCCCATTTCCGGAAATTGATTTCGTAGGCTAAAACAGGGAACAACCTAAAGAAAAGCCTATCAACCTTGCTGATGACCATCATTAATCTAATTTTCATCAGTAGTTGTTTACTTCACATTACAAGCTAGATTACTGACATCTAGACTAAATGATCATTTTCGCAATGTACAAAGTATATCACGTTGATTGCCGAAGTCCACGAAACAGACCGCAAGGAATCGGAAGAGTAACGCTTTATGTGGACTGAATTGAGAAACGAGTGGGAAACATTTCAAAACAAGCTCACCACGCTTACGCATCAAACCTCGAATGGTACCTCTAAGTCGCATTGATCTTTCTGTCGCCTTACACCAAACCTTGACAAAACGGGCTAGACACAGTTATAAGTACCACCAAAAACTGCGCTTCTACACAAAGTCATGAGTGATCAGTGTCGTTTTCTGTGTGTTAGAGGATTCTTCGGCGTAAGCTTGAAATGTCACTGATAGCCTGCATTGCACTAGTAAATTGCAGACACATTCTATAACAGTGTTTCATGCCCTCTGCAGTAAGGTGTTTTGAGCTCGCGACCACAACTCACAAAATCGTCCAGCAGTATGTCTTGGAATGAACTTCACACCATCAAATTGAATAACCTAATTTTGCATAACACTGCACGCACTTTAGGTTGTCACATACATTCGCGTGTGTTCTTACCTCAGCACGGATATTTGCACCGGATCGAATACGTTCTCTTAATGAGTGCTGAGCACACGCAGAGAGTGAAAGGAAATAAGTGGCTCCTATTAAAATGTCCCCAAAAGATGGTCAGATACGTTTGTGCATGAATTACGAAGTATATTTTTCGAGGACTAGGCAGTTAAAATGTCGTGCTCGAGAAGACAGAGACTCACGTTTATCGAAAAGTGACGAGTCAAAATGTGAAAACCGGGGTGTCGTTCAGTAGTCCAGTAAGTTATCTACGCGTTTTCGACATTGTACTTTTGAGACTCTACTCATGATGTATTATGAGTGTATTGCTGCCATAGTTGTTTGCTAGTGCGTTTTCTTCAATTGACTAAGCTCAGGGTTTGTGTCCCACCGTAATAAGTCGTTGATAAGCCGAACGCTATATAGAAAGGTTATGAAAAACGTTTACTGTAGCATTTCAAACCAATTTTGTCAAAAACATACGATGAGTGTGACCAAGACAGGCCAAACTTGCTACACCTAGGTAGAAATGATGCATCAACCATGAAACCACAGGCTTAGTGCGTTGATGGAAAAAATGACTCACTCGGTTGTCGAAACAAATTTTTTGGGGTGGATAATAACCGGAAGTGTATACGAAATGACGGAGTGATCTGTGTAAACGTAGTTGTAAGCTGTGGCCCATAAGACTTATACAGTTTGTTCCTTATAATCGATGTGACCTAGTGTATATTGAATCGAAAAGCGTGGAGCAAACAATAGACCGTTGTGTACGCTGATCTCACTAATTGTTGTTAACTTTCATTCTGAAGCACTCGAAGAAAGATTGTCTAGACTCCCCGAAAATCTTTGGCAGAGTTAACCATCCCGATATTTTGAAAATGCTCAACACATATAGAGTCATTCTACTAGTGTCCTGATGATTCTGGGCTCAGCGCGTTTGGTGGATTTTCAGCATTATGATCAATTACCGGAAACCGGACCAGTCGTTTTCACTAAATAAACTGTATCAGGTCACAGGTAATGCTCCGCACCGAGGACGCAAAATGTAACAAAGTTCTCACATGGTGTTCGTGACGCGGACGCGGAGGATGGCTTATTAGATTCGCCTCACTGGTGGTCAACAGATAGCCAGTAACCACTTGACACATCTGACAACTTCACTGTAAAGTCATGCACCTTGGGTTATCAGAGCCCGAGATAGAAAAAACACTAGTGACGGCGATTCAGTTATGTCCACAACCGGTTTATCTGTGGCTTAGAAAAACAAAGGTTATGCCGTACCACTCAGGAATTAACGGTGGGCGGTTTCTTGCCAAACATTTGACCACAACACACAGCCCCAGTGAACGCCACTACATAAAAAGAAGCGCACAAACTGATAGTTCTCATCTGAAACTGTGCGGTTCTGCCTGGAAACATCCGAAGACGGATTTATAAGAGTCAGACGGCCCCAAACAAGTTGAGCAAAAATACTAACAGCTTTAGCCAGTTAATATA
Organism: Paragonimus westermani; assembly: GCA_008508345.1. Lineage (NCBI taxonomy): Eukaryota > Metazoa > Platyhelminthes > Trematoda > Plagiorchiida > Troglotrematidae > Paragonimus > Paragonimus westermani. The sequence goes on from QNGE01000112.1 coordinate 354,227, forward strand.
CCACTGTATGAAATGGAGATTTCATCAGTACAAAGTGTGCAAAAAACGGTATCCTTGTTTTAAGTATTAAAAACTTTCGTTAAAAATCAGCAAACATGAGGCAGGGTGTTTTGTTCTTAAATTTGCAGTTCCCACGGCTAGGCCATTCTGTGGAACGTACCAATTATCTGAATGTTCACGGTCGATCCGTTTTATATTAACAAAATTCTGGTCGTTTAGCACATTTGCGAGAAATATTCGAAGTCGCTACATCCAGGACAACAAGGCGCTTGAACTGCCGCATATCGGCACATTTCTCATACAAACGTTTGGTGTGCAATAATCCATGTTAAGTCTGCAGTTTCAAACAGCCCAGCTCAGACTACAATCCGTTGTTCGATACGAGGCGACTACCAATCATCTGCGAGTTAATCGTTGAAAACAATGTAAACCACAGCTTTTTGTGCCACAACGGATGACAGAAAGTCAACAGAACTAAGAACTGAACAGATGTGTGCTTACACGAAAAGCCAAAGTTGTGTCTATTTTATTTCCCCATCGCCAAATGTCAATCACACAGTAAGCTTTATTCCACTGCTGGATTATCCGAAAGAGAGAATATTGTTGTTTAGCTGAATAGTCCTAATTCGAAAGTCTTATTTCCATCACCGCGTCTACAGCTATGAATTGCAATGATTAACCGTTTTCACGCAACTTACCCGATATAAAACTTGTTTGAAATTAGAATACCGCTATAATTATACAACTCAGGTGGATAAAGACGTGATAAATTTGAGGCTCTAGTCACAGTCATGTGAGAACTTTGCCCAACACCACTAGTATATTATTCTTTATTCCGGATTACACTATATGATATAGTGTGTATGGAAACTAATGTACGAAAGACCTTCTGCTAATATATGTGAAGCAGACCGCTTCATTGTTAATTGCGATATTAGGTAAAACAGCTGCACATTTATACTCATTGTAGAGAAGAGGTTAGTCGTTCGACGAACGTTTCCTATGGGCAGTATCACTTTGGAATCCCCCAGAAACTTTCATGGTTTACATCGATGCTGGTCTGTAAGTGCGAAATTATTTCTAAAGGATTTTTAGATACTTCACTCGTTAAAATGAAAAATAGCGGGAAACAAGTGGCTAATTAAAGTAGAAACGAATACCGAGTAGCAGGTAACGCTTACTATGAGGACAGATATGGCCAACATTTTTATCAGTCACTTAACTGCGTCCCGGTCTGCGTCCAAAAGGATACACTATGAGCGGTTTGAAAATGATAGATGCCGATTTTCAGGAAGTATGAGATTTATCCTAACTTAACTCATCGAGTTATTTATGCTCATCCGAAATAGCACATCTGACTTCTCAAGTTCAGTGAATTCAACAGTCACAACTAGCTTCGAATAGACAATTCTAGACAGGTTAATACATTATTTTGTCGGTGTACTATTCCTTAAACATGAGCCTCTCTCGAGGGTAACATCTGGCTGCGACTCGAATGAAGCTGACGCGTAAATATGTCGCATAAAAAGTCCGGTTGACGCAGTTAGTTTAACCGGAAATTCTTGGCTACATGTGCTTCCAGTAGGATTTGGTTTGCAATTGCCCAATGAGCATAGGACATCTTGACTGTGATTATTTTGCACAGTGCTGTGTATATATAATTCTTCTGATTTGTCTGTTATTTGTATAATGGAACGGAAAACGTGCAAAAGACTTAAGAAGCCTACAAATTATTTATACGGCAATGACTCAGGAGAGAACAGATATGATTTAAAGGGACCAAGCGACACAACTGCTTCATGACTTTCACTGTGCAGAACTTATTAAGGTCTCAAGATCAAGGTTGGGGATGGCATATACTGCGGTAGTTTGTGAGCCGCTATTCACCGCTCAATAAACCGGAAACCTCTTCTACTTTGAGTAAACCTTATTGTGAGATAAAAACACAGCATAATATTTTAGGAGTATTTTGCTTCAACGGTAGCTCGACGATTACTCCATTTCAAGGGGAATATTGTTGGCTATACAATAGCAATTAAGAAAGGCATTTGTTTTGGTTGACATCTTGTGGAAGAGTTGATAGACATGACATTTGACTATAACTATATAACATTAGACTATAACTGTTTGAGAGTCGAACGCCAGCAAAACTGTACAGCTGAATTTTGGTGCTCAAAAATCTGTCGATCGATTCGCTACGTCGAATGTTCTTGCTTGCAGACCTAATGTCCATTCTATATCACTTCAAAGTGCTCCGTTGTTTGGTGATGTCTTTTGACCCAGTGTTGTTCACGATTTGTCTTTTTTCTTCACTTAAGTAATTTTTATTCTAAAACGTCTTGGATTCTCTTTGCCCACGGAAGTACTGTTTCCCTTCTGAGTTTGTGAACTTATGGTCTGATATAAAACCAAGAAGACAAACTTGCGTTGACACTGTTAACATGTTACCTAGATAAGTTGTGTTTGCACAAAACTGTCACGAATCGTTAAGGATTACAATATCCAAGATAGTTCAGTCGTGTTGTATTAAATTCGTTGCTACGGTCGGTCATTTAAAGATAGTCGCAATGGAACTGTAAAGATAGATTACGTATTCTGTGCTCATTGAAAGTGGTGACAGATGATTTATTCATTTTGTGTGGATTTGCACTACACCATTTTCACATGCTTTGGAACTTGATGCTCAGACACTGATGTCTGCTTTACTTCATTCTGCCGTCAGTACATTCTTCAATCAGACTAAGAAATTGAACACCAACATTTCCACTTGCAAGGCGATCTGTTAGTTCCCAGTTGTTCGGAATTGCTATGAAGCACAGAATACAAAATGGGCAAATGATAACGTTAATTTGAAAAAGAAGCCTTTAGTTGGTGACGGATAAAGAATGGTGTGTTTTGTAAAAAGGCCTTCTTCCAACGTTTATCTATCTTTGCGGTAGAGTGTTAAAAGTGTACCTTGACGTTTTGTTAATTATTAGATGTTGAGAATTCGCATAACTCAACAGTTGAAAAGCAAACAGAACCAACACTGAATATTTCCAGAAGTTTCACTCACGAGGGACGACTTCACCCTCCTGGAGTTGAAGATCCTAGTGATGTCAAAAATTCAATGGATCAAATTCAAGCAATTTTACATCGATAACTGTAACATAGTACCATGATCGACATTCATGAATAGTGTTCACTTTATAAGCGCCGCTGTCGGAGTTGCTACCGATCTAACCGAACCATTTTGTTCATCCTTTATAGACTAGATAAAAAGCTTGTAACTGACATTGTAGGATTCCTATGGAGGCTTTCATCGCAGTCAACATTTTTAAAATTATCATGCAGCCAATTCAGTTTGATGTAAATTTAACGTTTGATTAGGAGGCGCGTTTCACTAAAGTAGTTTCAGACTCTGTCTTGTTAACCAGCACACGAGGTGTGACACTCTTTAGTTAGCAACAAACGATAGACTGCTGTCTACAGACGCACAGTGATTTGTTCCAATTTCAAGACCATCAGTAAAACCGTGACTTCCATTTTTAGATAGGGATTGCTGAGAGGCCCGAAAATTTGTCCTTTTAATAGGTCATTGCGTCAGTCATGCTATGCTCGTGAGTTCCAGTTCGGTAAACCGACGGTAAATAAAAAAGCCTTGAGGGTCACAAAACGTTGTTGATAAGCATGGTTTTGATTTCCCACAAAATGTTCATATTTCCGGATGTCAAGGCGTATATGGACCACAAGATTGTCACAAATGTATTGAACATTCTGCCTCAAATATGGGCACTAAGTCCATAGCACAATACTTTTTCTGCGTAGGCAGATCCGTATTGGCTCAAAACAGCAATGTCAAAATGTCACTGGTTTCTAATGTCTGCTGCATTAGCGAATTTGACAATAATGCAACAGATCTATCACTGTTACGGCCTTTATGTTGTGCACTGTCTTAAAAATTCCTTAGTGACGTGAGTTGCCTGATTTGGTTCATCAGACAATAATAACCCCACAAGATGCCGTTGATCCGTCAACTGCTTTCACCAGTCATTTTAGAATATACCGAAGCATTTCGTCATGATATAACGCATAATAACCCAGTGAGGAATTTTTCGCCCCGAGTAACAATAGCATATAAAATTGTAAGTAGTATAATAGTCTGACGGGTATAAAAACATGTAGGTATTGAAAAAAAGCATTTGCATTTTTTTGAGTGCTAGCTAGAAACTAACTCCAAGTTACAAGCACCGGATTGTTTAAAACTTGTATGAAAAAATCTGATATCAACTGAAATAAATGTTTAATTGGCTTGTTTCTCATGGATGCATGTGATCCTATACAAAGACCACTTCAATCAGCATTAGTGTGATCAGTTTTTCCTAAAATGTTATTGAGTTTTCTTGAAGAGTTCAAACTGTGAGTATCTGTACTGCGTAAAAAAGACCTCTTCTTAGGTTCCTAGATCGAATGAATTTGGTGTTTTTCAACAGTATCTCGTAGCCAATTTAGTTTACCTGTCTAATTAGTTCTTTACTTTGATCGGAATGTTATTTGTCTTTCTTGTGGTATATTTTATTTCACACCAGCTTATTTCTGCATTATATTTGCTGGCACACGTATTTGTTTTGCACTGTTGAGTTCCAAGAAACCATTCACTGTGGTTTCAATCCGGACAAAACTGATCACTACGGGTTAAGCACATTCCTGCGCGCAAAGTCCATACTTCTCTTCACTTGCATCTTCACATGCGGCAAAATGAAACCAATCTCAGGTCTAGAAACTTGTTCAATACATAAATCATATTACAAACTTTCAGTGTGGTACTTTTCTTTCTATGGAAATGTATTCTTAAACATCGCAGATTTTCGTGCTGTTGAATATTTTGAGCGCACACTTTGTCCAGCCATCATCTAATTACTTATTCGAAGAAAGAAATGGTTGATCTCATCATTTCTTACATTGCTAACAATGCTGGAAAGTTTTGGAATCTAAATAAATACGTCCGAAATCCTGCAAGCTTCTGTATTGTTAAATGATGGAAGCGCCGTTATGAATTGCAAAAGCCTACCAGTGGCCCTAAAATTAATTGCATGAGCTAAGAGATATTATTCTGTTCTTCACTTTTCTCCGTACAGCGAAACTGGATTTGTTCGACTTGTTAACAAAATGGTCAGTCTTTCTTTTACTTACTGGCCTAGCGGCTGAAAGAAAATGAGGGCAGTCCAAAAACGAAATCGATTTCAAGCTTGCACTGGTCACGTGCCCTACGCCGAATATAAGATAGTATTAACCATGATTAGGAACAAAGGGAATTGGAAATCACATAGGGTTTCAGGATATCTCATTGGTCAACAAGGCATACGCGAAAATTGGGCCAGTTTAGGGTAACTACAACCCCAGATCAAACAGTGAATCTTACTTCGCATGTATACTATTGATTGGAAATGAGTGTGTGAGGTTATATTTCAACTGGTCAAACAGTAATATCAAAAGACTCGATTCAAGGATATTAGGGAATTCCCGTGAGCTTTCGACATCACCGCGGTTTCAAAAATAATACTTAACATGAACTCTGTTATGGCGGCTTATAACTCACCTCATAGCAGTATTAGGTCCATTAATGGGTGAGACAAAAATGGTCAAATCAATTTCATAAACGTTGGTTTATTAAGAATATAACAGTCTATTTCAGAGAACGTCCAGAACACACTTTGGATGGTCAGTACATTTGTTTTGACAGTCTTGCTCCATTTAGCCAGCAGCGGAGTCTCATGCGATGTCTAAGAGAGAGGGCGTTAAAGATCAGCAACCCTGATACTTTGCAAGCTGAGCCAGATTTTCACCGGAAGCTTCCATATAACATGGCTACAAAATGCATTTTATTTAGAAAACAGAACACGCCGTAGTGTTGAAACTCAAGTCATCTTCCCTGATTAAGATATTTGTACGTAGTGGTCTTCTTTTCAAGCAAGACCCTAGGACGGGAATAACCTCAAGAAAGATCAAAAGTCAGTCGAAGCAACTTGCCTTGGCGCTCAGTTGTGCGTGAGTTTCCGTTCAATACCCGTTATCTTGTCATGATTCTAGGGGAGATTTATGTTTTACAGCCACGTATTGCATATACTTAGTTGTTCTATCGTAACACCAGTTGGTTGTTCGGTAAACTGTGTGAACATCATCTTGCCTGATTGAACAGGGGTACGGCGAAGAGGATATCAAACGTGTGTTACTCATCTGATCGATGTTATTGGTTCTCTCAGTAGGAAAGATGCGCCACAAATTGTCTACCGGGTGCCGAGTTAAAAGTGAAGAGGTTGCGTAAGTTGACTGTTTTCGAGGCCACTAGTTTCCGATTGCGCAACCTTGACCTCTGTTCTCAGAAGGTCGTACTGATATTTCGTCTCTCTCGACTTACAGTCAATCAAGTTCACAACTTGTAACAATGTTTGTGCATCTGTACCCCGTCGTCTCTGTCGGCTCATTTTCTTACTCGCCCTGGTTAATTCTGTCATTGTAGTCAGCTTGTTAGTCAGACATAAAAATGAAGTTTTGTTAGCTACGTTGTTGTCGTCATTACTTCACACGAGATGAACAATATGGAGTGAGAGCCAATAAATAACAAACCATGAGCAAATCACTGGTACTAAAAAAATCTCATTGGTAGAACTCAAAGTAGAACGAAACTATTATTACTGAAGATTATTACGGCTGAAATAACAAATGGTTCATAACGTTAGACTGCAAGTTGCTAGACGATCTCCACACGTTCAAAGTCATGTAAAGTTTGACCGTAGGTTTAGGCTTGGAAGTAAACATCCTTAACAATATGCATTAAGTGTGTTACAGAATTGGGTACCCACAATGGATCTTGTCTACCTATACAGCTCAATGTCAAACTCCATCGTTTTTGGTGATATTAATGAGAAGGTCGTTTGGCAGCTGATCACAGCGGACTACAACTTCCATTTCTATTGTGCGCAACCAGTGTTAGGTGTATTTTTATCAACATATGGTCGGAAAGGTACAAGTGAACGCTCAAAAGCATGCCACGAAGATTTCGTGCGATAATCTCTATATGTGGTAGACATACGAAATACAGAGGATGACGAGTCACTACATTTTCGTGATACACACTTCAGATGTTCATGCTCTGACTAGGACGTGCGTCGACTGTTGAAGTTGGAGAAGACAACAATCGCCTTAGGGTGATCCGATCATGATAGTGAAGTTTCTTTAACTGTGAATTGCTCATGGTCTTACATTCCTAAATAACATATAGCACCGTTTTCATTGGGCCAACCTACCTATTATGCTGCCAGCGGCAATAATGTTCCTTGAGCAAAGATTCAGCAAAATCCTAAATTGAAGTCATTACTAATTAAAAGGCTATATATCTCCCCGTGCATGTTTATTCGATACGCTCCACTACTGCCCACGGGTAAAGGACAGATTGTGGATTTTGTGCACATGTAATGCGTGTTATTCAAGTAATTATACCAGCAGCAATCCAAGCGCATCTGTTGGGAAAGCCATCTGGCGGGATATCGATTATCAGCTAACGTCCAGGTGGTTGAAGCTGAAGTGGGGTACACATCTAGCCAGCAGTTCTACCCTACTACTCATTTGTTTCGGGTGCGTGGATCGGTACACTGGGACGAGAAGGAGGCTATGGACTTTGCAAAATAGTTGCATGTGCTGCCGCAAAGACTCATTTATTCGTTTTACCTTGAAAATGGATAAAGTTCCGGTATTTTGTTTGAATGAGGTAGTTGCATAACCACCCAGCCGTCGCATAGTAAATCCGGAGTAGATAACACATATATCTGCCGGATAGACTAAGTGATCTGAGTTAGCCTGAACAGGACACTTCACGAAACATTTGCAATGAAACGTTAGAAAAATAAGGTGGATTCTCCCTTGCTTAATGTTGATTTCAACAATTTCTTTAGTAGACCAAATGTCATGTTTTAAGGGTTAATTGATGGAATTATGTGTTGTTTACGGACAGAGATCAAATTAGGTGGACCGGTTTTTAAGACGTAGATAATAAGCGAAGCACGTTTCAAAAACTCGTGGGCAATAGAGAATCAGATATGATTTCGGTAAAATTACAGTAACAGATTCGAGTCAGTGCATAACCTGAAAATAAATTTTACAAGTGACGTCTCTTGGCTGAGGTGCTTACTGCCATTCATTGCTTCAACAGTAAGTGCGTATGTCACAGTACACGAAGCGTACGCACGTCACCGTGAGTAAAGGTTACCCGCATTTTGCCCAATTCAGGCTTTGGACTAGCCGGAACTAAATGTTACTTAGAATTGTTAGAGATTACTTCTTTTCAAAAGTGCACGACAATTCTTAATTATAAATAGAAAGAATCTTGCTGAGTGCTCTAAGGCAATACTGACAACTAAACACCACACCGTATATAAGTTACCTGACTGAAGCATGTTTAGAAAATGGGGCGTGGTTTTTAACGAAATTAAGTGGGGTATCGTGGTAGTTTTGCAAAAACAAAGCGGAATAGAATGACCATTTATTGTCTTACGCATTCATTTTCAAGATAATTGAGATTTAAAACTTCACAGTGATTCAAAATCAAATGTTTCCACGTATTCTTACAAATGGCTATTTCAGTTACTACTCTGTCGAAGCATAATATTTCACGTTGTGTTAAAGTAACTTACTGGGCACATATCTTGGTATCACAAGTTTGTCGTCCTCTCCACAGTATGGATTCAGCCAGTGGTTTGTCAGGCGACTTTGGGAAATACCAAGAAGCGCAATATGAAAGACTGTCCGTCAAATATGATTACGTAAATTTTAAGTCAGAACAATACGCTCACCCAAGGTATTGTGCTCATGACAAGATTACTGGTACATTTTCAATGTTTGCCTGCATACGAAGTGCACCTAAAACCAAACTGAGTTTTATTTCAAGCCATTTCTGGAAACACGCCCACGTGCATCTATACTGTATGTGTAGCTTATCCAACTATCTGTTCGACTAATAATCAGCACTAATTCAATGATAAGAAACAACAGTCGATAGAATTCTACCTCCATGTAACTGAGTAGAATCAGCAATGTTGTTTAAGACAACAGGTTAGGTATGTATTCATTGCTTACATATTTGCAGCTTTCAGAATTGTTGAACCAACCCTCATTGAGTATTTGTCGAGTTCACCCGTTTAATTCTATAGGTAATCTTGTGTCAGCTTTCAGTTGGCAGAATTGTACAGTCAGCATTTCGGAAATTCTGTTGTTGCGACAAACACATGCACGGATGTTTCCAGTATTTGGCTCTGCGCCGCTTTCATTTCGAAGTCAATCGGTCACACAATACTACATTACCTTTGAGATCTTGTTTAATCATTCGACCATTTATTATCAGGACGGCGTTTCTTGCATTGCGAACTAAACTGAGCAACTGCGTATGAACACATCTAACTACCTGCAAACTAACATTGGGTGGAAGCATCACATAAGCAGCTGGACGATTACTTCAATTATGCAGTATAGCACATTTATGTCAGGTTTAAACTTCAGCGGAGGATGGCACTTAGTTCAATTGTGGGAACAGTGATATCAACTAAACTCCGTTGAAAACATTTGAAGGTGTACACATCACTGTAGCTGAGCGTTGACAGATATTTGCAAACGCAAATATCTAAATCATGACCAGAAGTTAATCTGCAGATAACCTGCAGTTAATCTGTATACTGCTGGTTATACCCTCATGAAGTCATCTGTTTAGGCAAGGTCAATTGGGCAACCGTGTCAACTAAAATTAAGCATTGCTATAGAGCTAAAGGCCGCCACATTTTTGGTTTGTTTGCTGACATGCAGCCAAGAACGACATTTATCTACCAGTAAACAAAACGTTGCTGATTAAATTTGTTGGGATGAATTTAATAAAAATGACCCCAGAGCAGTCAGCGGGAGTAGAAACTGTGGGATGTGGGAAAATTTTCGCGCAAGATAAATATTTAAATCTCAATCATCGAACTAAATTTTAGTCGTAGGAACTGTTTGTGGTTTTCGGTGACTGTGTATCTGTCACAAATTTAAAGTCTACGGGTAACACCAAAAATCTGCATGATGTTGTAGGACACAAATTAAAGTCGCACTCTCGTTATTCTTACCTTACTATTCACAAGAATCTAATGACAGCTCGAAAGTTCAAAGCCAACGGCATTTAAACAAGTGCATTTGTAGTGGTTCAAAACAGTCTCAGACTACCCTAAGTGAATGCAGACGTTTTTCACCGAGTTCAGCAACCAAAAATGAACGAATGCAACAGGACAGTTACGGGGGTTTAGCAAGTTATAGGAATATAAAGCTTGACTCACAGAAAAGGTTCAAGAAGACCACCACAGCAACATTTCAAATTACCGTTATCCAGGAAGCGAGGATATTCCGAGATTACTGTGAGCGGCTGAAACGCGGTCGGTGCTGCGACGATGTTCGGAGTACAACGGAGCTAAAAATGGATGAGATCCGTGTAGTATCGTCAAGCAACTACGCCACAGGTAGAAGAGCAGAAAGGCGTGCGTGCACAAAACTTTATTGAAGTTGCAAGGTCATTTTCACTCAATTCGAACAACCTGCAGAGATGACGCAAAAACGTTGTTGTACAATGGTGAACAAAACCAAGAAACAAACTCTACACATTTGATAATGAGGCGGACTTCCGTAGTACCGTGGAGATTGATTATTCCAGGTTACTTTTATCTTGAAGAGTGAAGATGAATTAGGATTTCAAGGGACTCAAAGATTATAGGCGCCAGAAAACGCCCCGATTTTTAACAGTTCATCAGTTCTCATAATACCCACGATAATTGATGTACAGCGGATAAGCTGTTTCTCGATGGCTCATTTCCATCGCCGATTTATTACAATTTACATTGCTTAAGTTTTCAAAATGAACCTAGGATGAGAATGTTCACGGCGTGTAGTAATCAGTAATTCATCTGCCGTAATACTTGATGTCCCAAAGAAGCACTGAGTTTGGACAATCATTTTTCCAAAGTATATAAATAAACGATGTTCCGTTCATTTGGGAAACTTACACAGCTCAAGTCTGTTGATTACAACCTTAATCAAAAACCGAATTCTTCCGACTGTCTACAAGACCAGTACGAAAGTCACCACACTTATTCTTATATGTATTTACATTTTATCAGCATTATTAATATTAGTAATTTTCGTGTTTCCAGTCAAACTGACAAGACTGAGTGTACAGTAACCTCACAGTTTTCATAACTCAGCGGGTTACTGAACGCTTCAGGTAGAGTTAGATTATTGAGACCTTTACACGAAGAAGGCTAAGTGACTAAAATGCTAATGGGAATGTGTTACTCCTAGATGGATGATTGAGATCCCTTAGGCAGAATTGTTGTTAACGTTGCAGCTGCTCTTTTCGGATGGCAATTTCTTTTAAAAATGGCGCGTACTCACTGCTAGAAGAAAATGGACAAATGAACACAAAGAAGTTGACAACTGTTTGGTTTTGACAGGTGACGAAGTGCCAAAGAATCCTTGTTATTCATGAGGCTGCAAGATATGTGCTGTTACGTCTTTTATTCCGCCAGACCTAGAAGCAAACCAGTAAGAACGGTCAGTGTTTCGAAACTAACTATTAACGACGTTTATTTTAGGCAGACGCTTGATGACCAATCCATATTTCAATCAGTGAGTGATGGTCAGTGCGCCGCGTAGTTATAGTCATTTTCTCTACTGTAATTCAGCCAGACAGTTTGTGTACACATCGGTGTGGACACTATGCGTGTCATACATGTTGGTAGTGGAGTGTGTGCAAGATAACTTTCTGATTGTACTAAGCACTTTAAGTAACATTTCGGTAAGGCTGTCCAACGAGTTCATTAAGACAATGGGGGAAAACCTCGCCATTCTGAAGATGCCCGCGTAAGGTTAACTATTCTGCTTAAATTATAATTTCAATCAAATGACGCTGATTTTTACTATTGGCATACACATGTGTACTTTCAATAAATAAGCAACCTCTCGTGGTCTTGATATACAGATTGGGAATAACACAACGTTTCGAGCAAGTTGTAATACTCAACGTTTCAACCACCTCGGGTGGCCTTCCTCAGGAGTGTTGCTTTCAACGACCGATTAGAGCATATGGCTACCAGTCTCATTCAATAGTTATGATTCCTTAATCACGGGCAACGAATTTTAACCACCAAGTCTTTGGCAGCCTTTCTCTTTACTCTGACTCCGAAGCCTGCTATGTGATCACTTGGCATGTTGCTATCACTGAATATGGTTGAACAGTCATGTCAAGGGATAGAATATATTGGCGCGCGTGTTTCCCCCAAAGCCGCATGCTGGACACACCCAACTTGAGCAACCTGCCTACGACTGGAAGCGAACGTAAGTATTGGGTGCTCCAGCTCGATGTGAAATAATCTGAGAATCGGTGCAGTTGGACAATACTGAATAAAACGACCCAAATTTTATGCACAAATCGTCGGTTTTGCATATCACCTTGTGGGGCGTACGTACTGAAGTCGAAAACAACGATTCATTTATGTCGATGTTGTCATTTGAAGCAGTATGTGTGAATATGTAGTAAACGTATCGAAACACTACTCTCAAGTTGCATTGCACATAAAAAGTGGTTTCCACTTGCTCCTACCCAAATCTGGGGGTTGGATAGATGAGCCATGTGGACACCCAATGCTCATCCAGGTTTGGCTCAATAAGCTATCAGGTGATGCTGATGTGCTGGATAATATTACGTCAACAAACATGATATTCCAACATCTCATAGTAGTCTTATGTCACCACTAGCAGCAAGTTACGTGGTTACTCCTTAACATGCAGCTTAGCCATAATGCGCAAAGTCTACCTGTTTACGGGTTGTATATTCCCCTGAAAGAAACAAATTTATGTCAGCCACAGAGCTGATGTTATCAGTGGGTCATCAGTCTTCATGAAAACCTGATGTAATGTCGGTCAAAGGTATTACGAAATGTCAATATCCGCTTATGGTTGTTCAGAAGGCTTACGCACGGTTCCTCGAGGATCGTTCTAATGGGAAGGACTCCTACATTCATTAAAATTCCCACTGAAATTTTGATTGATCCTTCTGTCAGAGTGCCGAAAATAGCATTACTGAACGTCTACCAGCTCACCAATAGCAGGCGTGAAGATGCCTTTATCCCGTCTGTCTTATCATTACTATTAATCTACTCATGAGTAGCCGAGGATTTGAATAATATCTAGTTGATCATAATTTGCATTTCTTTTTGGCCTTCGCCTTCAGATGAGCTTTACAACCAACCTATTTCAAGGGGAGCATTGGGTACGAGTTTCGCGATCGTTAATGTGCGCCAGTAAACCAAATCTTCAGCACAGTCTGGAGTGGAACCTTGCCATGAGAAAAACATGCTAGCCGCTACGCCAGTGGTCTCACGCCAAGCACGGTAAGAGTATCATGTCTCAACGATCAACCGCTTTCACTTGTGATCAGGTTGTCTGATCGCCTCGATAAGACAGGCAGTCACTGTCTACTGAATTCAGTCAATAAATCTGCGATCGGGACTTCCACGACAGAGGGAACTCTCGGATCGTTTTAAACTTGCTGGGTGATAGTGTAGATTACTTATGTGTGTCCGGGAATCTAACTAATTCTAAGTTGAACATCCCTCACTTCTGATCACAGCCCTCGCATTCAGATGGACCTCAAAAGCGGCTTCTCTTGAAAAATGTAATACCTGAGTTTCACTCTTGTTAGAACCCATCAGTATGTTATTAAAAAGTTGTGAAACGCTAAATGTGCTATAAGAACATGGACGATATTCCAGCATTGTGCCGATTAAATATGTGATGATTGAGTGCTCCAGTTTAATAACACCTTTTTAACCTCCTCCGTCCGTCAGCAAATCCTTCAGGCGAACAACTTTCACGAATGGAGAAGTTTGCGCAAAACATACTAGATGAGTTTTCGCGAGAGTTTCTCGTCATCTGCTCAGAGAAAACAATCGGATTAGATACAGCAGTATGTACAACATCAAATAGGTAACAGTACTGACAGTGAAGCTCAACCTAAAGGTATCCCTAGCAAAACACCAACTGTTGTTCGATTAGTTGTGTTCCACTGTTGTAGTTTAAGCTTGGGTTGTGTCACCGCACAATGAAAAAGTTGACAGGATCCATGTTATAACCTGCTACCAAACTACGTTGCGAACTCAATGATCTTGGAATTCTTGTTCAGTTACCATTGCAGTTTCATCTTCCACTGTCTACTGACTCAAAAGTCAATTGGCTCTTTTGTAATGGAAGTGATAGATAACTTGTCAGTTTTGCATAGCACTTTTAATTACTCTAGTACTTTTCATAAGCAAAACCAACTGCTGTAACGATTTATCTGGTCATGTTTGTAAACTCAAATAATCTAACAATAACTAAATAACAATGGAACGGTCATTACTGAATAACTGACCTTTAGAACCGAGGCTGACAAGGGTTTTAAGGTAGTTTGTTGGGTCATGTACATATAAATGTCCGTAAAAGTGCAGAGGTTAACCATGGCAACATAAGGCTGAATAAGTTCAGTAAGACTTCATGAAAGCGATGATCTCAGTTTGTGTGCCAATTTTCTCTAGCGTAACCTGTAGGCGAGGAAACAGTCTAGAATTTCTGATCAACCATCAGGTTTCAAGAGTCGTTGGAACAACAAAAAGCTAACATTTTGCACCTTTATCCTTTTCTACTTGTGTAATCGTTTCGCAACACAATTAACATGAAAAGATATTTCAATCCAAAGATCGTGGTGTAATCACATGTTCAAATCGCGGTTACTTTTCCCCCATAAAGCACCTTATCAGAACAATAAAACGGTAAGGTGAATCTCTAATCCATTCCCGTTACGAGCCGGTTTGACGAGGACACCAGTGTGCACCAATTGGTACAATACAAAACCCGGAGCTAAATTTTTCCACTGAATCTCATCCGTTTGTAACAAAAAGTGGTGTCCAAATGATCAACCGGTGTAATTGCTCTTCGAATCTCCCGAATACCTGACTGTTCACATTTGTGTTTCATCTAAAAACTTGCAGCCGCTTATGACTTGAACCAGTGGAGAGCTTTCAGCACTTTTATGCGTTCTATAACAGACAGTGTCGTTGTGAGTAGTATGCTACTCACAACTATTACATCACCCACATGCGACATTTGAGAACAAAATGGCAAGCCCCGAACGCGAAGAAGACGAAGGACAAAAAGAGATTATCAGAATAATGTGTACGTGCGGTGTGAAAACTTCCATCAGGGCGAATGACGACGTTCTGTCACCCACTTTATCTCAAAGCATCTGCCGTGCAAATTAGTGTGCGGGTTTGTGGTGCAATTTTTGACACGATCTCTACGGGAGTGTGTGATACACGAATTCGCATGCCAAGCGGTCCATTACTGGGAGTTGTAAAAAGATGTTCTTCGTCTACGAAAGAAAGAATGTCTACTTGGTCGAGGTGCCGAAGAATTGCGATCATAGGTGCCTATGGAAAAACTGTGTTCAAATTTTCCAAACTGAAATTTCCGTTTAGTTAAATGTCATATAGAATCTGGGAAGACCCCATTTACTCACTTCCTGGGCACAATTGCTGTGTCCGGTAAACAAGATTCCAACCAATAATGTCTGTGGAAACTTCATTAATTCGTGCCGGAGTCTAAGTGTTAAGTTAACAACAATTTTACAGTTGAACATTTACTAAGCAACTAAGCGTCAGCCACCATTTTGTAAGCAGGTCTACTTTTGCTTCCGTAGGCCTGTATGTCAATTGCATACGTTTAATTGCGCTCATGTTTCTACGTGATATTTTGTACGACTATTTTACACTTTACGAGGGCCCTTGAAAGCAATCACCACTTAATGCCCAGAGATCACACCACTAAATTAATACTGGTTGCCAACAAGTTTCAACTTAAACCTTTCATAATTTCACACACACTTTCATGCAATAGTTGACAACAGGTGGTACAACGCTTATTAGGAATTCACGTTCTGATGAACTCCAGTTCCCCTCATAAGAGAGGTGCAAAAATTAATAGGGTCTACTATAAAAATCAAATGCACAAAAACTGACTGGTAGGCCGGAGAGAATCTATAGTTTTGTTGATCACGTGCACCTTCAAATCAATCACCTCAACAAAAAACGGACGACGAACTCGAGATTCACTTTTGTTGAATCTTGTCAGTATTGTACATCTTTGTCACTAATGAGTTGCATACTAGTATCAATGTTACCGTTAGAGGACCTCATCGCCTACTGCACCAACGAATTAATGTTAGACCAAATCGGTTTATTCTATCAAATGCGATTCTAGACTTAGGTAGCATAGGTCAGTCGTGTGTATTGCCACCAACGTGACTGTCTGTTGGTAACAAGTATCGCATCTTAAATAGGCGTTGCTGCAAGAATGTGCAGTACCGGTGGGATTCGGCAAGATGAAACAAGTTATTCTTTCTTTCATCCATAATTAGCGATGTAACTTGTCTGTATGAAGATAAAATTTCTTACTAGATATATGGTCGATCCAGTTCAGATCAGTCAAATTCCCAATTACCCATAAGCAGTCACCAATGTTCGACAAACTTTCAGGAATGGATAAAAGTGATTCTTGTTTCTTCAAGATGGGTGCGTTGCAATACCACACAAAACAAAACACTGACTCTCTATCTTATTTTTGTGTAGTTAACAATTTTTGAGCACTCTACGTCATTAACGGTGGCTGTAGGCATTGCCGAAAATGCAAAATGTGGGTTGCTGGATAGTAATCAGCCCAAAGGGGCGAGCAAACTTCTCGTGAAGGCGGACAGTCACATGAACCAGATCCGTTACGATCAATAAATTAAACGCCTCTTTGAAGTAACACCCTGAAGCGCCCATTCGCGAAAGCAGAATTGTTTTTAGCGGACACATGTTGTATGAGAATAAGTTCGCAATTTTGCAGAAACGATCGTTCGTTCGCAATTCCTGTTGCAGTGGCAAACGAATGAGAGGTTTCCGAAGGATAAAGGTCAGAAATACCCCACTGTTGATCAGGTGTACGAATAACAAATGTCCCACCGTTTTCCTGCGGATAACAAGCATAGCATTCCGAACAAAACACATGATACGGCTGGTCAGTACGGTATACGTTTTGCATCAACAAAGTGTGGGGTGATTTTACAAGGTTAGTTTGCAACTGCCCCTGTTTGTTGATGTGTACATTCCGTGGAGGAAAATCGAGTGCATAAACTACCTAGATCCTGCCACTTCCTCAGTTTGTACTCTTGTTGATGGTGTATCCGAGAGAAGTGCTGAAGCAGTTTGTGTGGTTGCCAACCATATTCACTTGTGACGTCTCATTGATGACGGTTTATCAATTGATTGCAGAATTCTAGTGCATCTGCTCGGTCGTTTTTGCTTTGTGGACTAAACGTCTGATCCTTTCGTACAGCAGAAGCACGCTTACCCATAATATCCAATCACAATCCCATTCACAAACTACCCCTTATTAACACTGTTAACTGTGTGTGCAATGTGACAGCCCGTTGGATCATATATGGGAAATCCGTATGTCCCAAGTCGATAGCTTTGTCAGAGTTGGTCCATTCATTAGTTCTGTATGTCAACAAAGCTATATGATTGATTGTTTAGTATGAGACAGGTAGCTACAAGAAACCGCAAGGTTCTCGGCGATGACTCGGTAATGGCCTAGGGCGGTCATGATTAACCCACTGAGTAAGGCCTGCATACGCGTTCTGCCCAAAGGGAAAAATGACTGAACACGTTGTCGGACACAATAATAGGTTACAGACAGCGGAGAGTCTGTAAACGAAATGCTGTTTCTCCATTTACTTTATTGTTTGAAAAGTCTTCTGTAGTTTTAATCTTCCGTCTTATCTCAGCTTTCTGTCGGTGCACACCTGTATGTTATTATCACGTCTGTGCTTCGTGGATAGTTGTTCGGATTAACAGTAACGTGGGCCGGATCGCTCGTGATTAAGGTTTGAAGATGAGACTGATTATGACTGTCAGTCAGCAGCTGATTACTCACCCTGGTTCTGCTATTCTGTAGCGGTTCATTTTCTAAACAATTTCATTGGGCATTAGGTTAAGCGAATACCTCCCGTAGTCACTACCAGATAAAAAGAAACATAAGCAGGAATAACAATATAACTTTTATATTCATTTCTATGTTGTCCAATAATTTACAACACCATCACCTTTGCTATATGCTGGTCTATCCGGTGAAAACATAAAAATTTGGAGTTTTCACTTCATCCTAACTATAATCCGTTTCTCCAACTTCTGCTGTTGTTCCAACCACCACCACCCGAACAGCCCTGTTTTGCGGTTAGCTTCTTTTAAACCGAATCATTACAAACATAACATAGTGACTAAAATTGACCGGAGCGACTCCATCCCTACGCATGAATCGTGACACACAGCGACATGCTCTTCAATAAACAAAATGATCATAATATTTCATCGACTCTTTTTTACCGCTTATAAACTGTTTACAGTATAGACGATTATTTGATGTTTATCTGTTCCCTTTGGTTTTTTTTACAAACCATTGGTACTTTAGAAACTCACATGGAAATCTTCCCGAATTTTTCATACTCTCAAACTAAAGCACCCCACGGTTACCCAAGAACTGGTGCAAGTAGCTTATTATGCATTTGTTTATCCTGTTTACGTTTACGGCATACGCTTAAAACTGACATCTGAAAATGGTATATGGCTCTGCGGAGAAAGTGTCATGTTTTATTCCGTTTTCTGGTGGTGAAACTGCAAGTTTTATTTTCAAAACTTAGTGAAACTATTCTTGCAACTCGTTTCGGAAGATGGTACTCCCCCAAAGATGAAGATACCAAAAAGAAGCAACAACGTGTCATTAGCTTCTGTTTCATTCCCAAAGATTTCTGTAGTTTCGGTCGAGATGTGAAGGACAGTCACTTCTCAGTCGCCCATAGATGAACCAACTACAGCACATTTGTTTTGTGCCAGTTTGTTAAAAGCTATTTCGCGACAGATGAATAGTTAACCGAAATCCGTCAGGTTGATCTACGTCATTTAGTAAGCAACACCGAAAACCGGTCTGTTTGCCGGAATTGTCTAAACCTCTTTAACTTCTTCTTCCCCACTAAAGAAGCCTCTGAGTTAGAAAAGTCCTTATCAGATACTGGTTGCGAATACTCATTTTCACACTGACCACATTTGCCCCGCGAATAAAGAGAAGTTTTACGGAAGTGTTGGAAATTTACTCTCTTATGTATTTGTTTTGAACAAGATGGACTCATGCATTTGTTCAGGCAAGACTTGCGTGGACGCATTCACCAACCTATAGAATTATAACATTACGGAACAGTGGACTGATCATTGGTTGCTAAATCTCTATTGAAAACAAAAATTGAGAAAAATTCAGAGCAAGTTGTGTTTGCGAAATTCCATGGTTGGTTACTCTGATCTACCTTCTATACTTCGCTTTATCAACTCCACATACTTAGTGCATGTTTACTGACAACAGGCCTTAGCAAGTCAGAACTCGAGACTTCCCATCCTCTTCTCCCAAAGCAGCTCCCTACTCGGCTGTTGGAATGTACACATTTGTTCTTAACACTTGTAGTGGGTCACAAGTAATCAGCTAACACTGTCACCTAGTGAGAAGCGAAGATGCGATTCTTCATGTTCAGAAAGAATTAGTCGTCTCGCTCTGCTGTCTTGTCTAGTAAATTTGTTATTTAGTGCCTGATTGAATAAACAGAGTAGAGCATAAAACATCTACCTTCTAAAACGGACAGCTGAACTTTGGGTTGTTACCTTGTGTGGTCAGTTCGCCAGCACAATCAGCGAAAAGCTCCATCTAAAAATTGTGACAATTACACAGGACTATGTAATAAGTTCCAGATTTTTCTTGTCGTCTGTAGTTAACACAGTGTCACCACTGACTTCCTGACATTTAGCTTATTGGGAATTCGCCCTTTTTCACCCTCATGTCTTAACGCGGTTTGTCTCCCCCCCCCCTCGTCTGGAATGAATTCTGTGTCCCACTCTTCACGATCATCATTTAATAACTCTGGAACCACCCGTTTGATCACGTTGATCTAATTGTCACTCTATCCTGTCTGAACCGGCACATTTAGGACAAGTCGTCGTACAATATCCTTTTCATCAATATAATCACCTTTATTTTCTACAGATTACTGATGACCATCACTAATGAGGAGTGTGACAGATTTATGATTTATAGATGAGACCCAACTGTGAAAAGTCAGGGCTTCGGCTGGATTCGAACCAGCGACAGACACAGCATGCCTCAACGCGGCAAGCGCTCTGCCAGCTGAGCTACCAAGCCACACCAGGAGCTCGGAAATTTCACATTTGGACTCTGCTACCCACCCGTCCCACTGTCTCATATGGAACCCACCAAATGATTCAGGGGATCGACTGCCCCAGCAGGATTTCTCAAACAGTTCACGCTGGAATCCACCAAATCCACTGCTGAGAATACTGATGAGTAGCCTGGGATTTGGTTTATTTTCAAGTTGACCATCACCCATATTTGATCGCAGCCTTCGTAATCAGATGGACTATCCAGCCAGCCTCCTTCGGAAAGAAGCACTAGACTCGAGTTTCGCTCTCATTCGAGCTCATCAGTAGTGCTCACAAGCGAGAGTGGTTGAGTGTTCAGATTTGTTAATTTGGTCGTGCCTAATGTGAGGTCAATGGCGCAGTGTTTAACACGAATGCCTCATGATTGGAATGGCCGGAGTTCAAATCCCAGCCGTGGCAAGGATACGCATTAGTGACGAGCCCTAATGAGAGCGTAATTCGAGTCTAGTGCTTCTACAGCTTTGTTGTCGGATTTTGTTATGCTCATAGCAGGCGGATGCAATTGTCGTTGTTGTAACTCTTTGTGTGATCAAAGTCCGCCACGCCCGTTAAAACATATGAACAAAATGTCAAATCATTCTAACATCAATTCCGCGCACACTCAGCGACAAATTGTTTATAATGGCAGGCCTCTTTTTGGCATACTTCCTGTAGCCATCAAGAAACAGATTCATGATATTCACACTACAAACCAGAGTTTCGTTTGCGTTACTAACTGCTACGGAACAACCGACGAAAACCGTATGATTGAGATAGCGATTATCAGAAAATTATGGATCTGTTCCATAACAAAAACCACTGGCAATATTCAAACGTCCTGGTTTTTATACATAAAATCAATCCAAGATAAACTTGCTGTGGTCGTAGTTTATTCATCCAATAGAATACCTCAAAGTAATTTATGACGACATTCTGCAATTTTTAAAAAATTTGCGGAAGGTGCACAAATGAAGCGGAATTCATGGTGTACTTTAAATAGTATCAAACTGGAGATGAGGATCACACAACTGGTGCCAGCCTACTTCAGGTAGACAGATCTCGAAACGATAAAGAGGTTGCACTCTCCAGATTTGACAGTTAAAACATTCCACTGTGTACTCCCCCACAGTGAACACCTGGATGGGATGTGAACAAAAACGGTTTAATCTATCGGATGTACGTGACAAACTGGAGACACTGGATCGATGGGCAGATGTTATCCGTCCAGACGTTTTAGTTATGGTCACACCATCTTTCCAGTCATGTCTTATCGGTGCTTAAAATACCTACTACGAAGGCTCATCTCTTGTTTACGAATGAAAAGCATTAGATTTGGTCGATTACGAAGGTCTGTTTATGCACTTCATATATCCTTGCTATAGCTGGGACTAGCACTCTGGCCACGCTTTCATGAGGCAACCATGTTGACTACTGTCCCAATGGTTTCACATTAGACACAACTGAATTACACATGCGAGCATTTAATCCATTTCGGTTGTGAGTAACGATCGGGTTTCCCGATCGCCTCCAGGGAAGACAAACTAACCGTCCTTCTTACTTCAGTCGATGACACCTTGACTATGACTTCTTTTCGAATTCCCATAGACAAGGATTTGCATTACTGAAGATATACTGAGGGTACGCACTAGTGATGAGCACTGATGGGAGCAAAGCTCGAGTCTACTACTTCTTTCCAAAAGCGGCCGAATGGAAATCTATTGGAATGTCAGCTGAGATTAGCTGTGAGTGATGTTCAGTCTGTATGATTAACCAAATCCCATACTACTCATCAATGAAGTATGGGTACAACAAAGGCTAGTTATTTCGCATCAACTGTGCATCGCATGCCAATGACAGAGCCAGCACCTTGGTTGTCAAATAAAATTGCCGAAGACTTAACTCCAGTCTTAGTTATGCTTACGATCAGTGGCGTTTTTTGTATTTGTAAAAGGAATTGTGACTGAACTGTGATAAACACCAAAAATATCCGCCTAACTTGACATTATTCGTCCAACAGCACTCACGAGTTCTGTATTTTTTACACTCCTGCGTAGGTTTCAACCGACCTCTTTCTGGACAAAGTACTCGACTCACATCCTGGGCGTGTTAAGTTCATCGGCAGTTTATATCCTCACCACTACAGAGGATTAAGCTTCGGCTGTCATATGCAAGCGCTCAGTTACGTTGGCTTTCGATTAGTTCACAGATTGTCCGATCGTTGTCAGAGGAGTTAGCAAATATTCTGTATGGAATTTTAGTTAATACATTTTTAACATGGCTTACCAGTGGATGCAGAATTTTCAATCCCATTGACTTTTCGGCTAGAATCAATTTAGTGAGCGTTGTTCTTGTTAGAGTTAGTAAGCGTTAACTTATTGTTTGTAAAATTGTGGCCCATCGAGAACACTGGACGAAGCAGCACATCTCACACAAGCCTACTGCACTGATAATTTTTACGAGGGTTAACTTAGTAAATTAAATACCACATGCAACTGCCCACACATTCAACCGTTCCCACTGGGAAACAACCCTTAGACGCTATATAAACTGTTGTCAACGATTCTTATCTCCAATCCAGTTGTTTATGAGCGATCGGATACAATCGTTCGGCCGTAAACAGTGTGTAGTCACTGTCGCAGAGCTCAACACGATTGTTTCAACCTAACGTTGGTCACAGTTTAAGTTTCACGAAGGACAGTAATAAGCACGACTGACGAATGTCTATAAGGCAAAACTCAAGCCATGAGTTTCAAAATCGGCTGATTGACGAGTGGATTTATATGTTAGATTTTCGATAAGATATGATTAGAATTCAATTTTATCATAAATTAGGTGTGTATTAGGTGTGTGTGTTTGTTAGATGGTTATGAAGCCAAACTCACGGATGAGTTATTCGTGGTAATGCGCCTCATTCACCATTTTGACATAATAATCGCGCGATTTCACCCCACTCTGTACGCTTCTATTCCTCAACAACAAATTCGAAAGACTTCACTTTACTACGCACAACATAGTGTTATTTTGTTTGGTCACTGTTCACAAATACAAATGAACGAAGTGCCTACCTAACAGATGGCGGACTGGAACAGCCAATAAAGGATGTTGAGGATATGTTCATTATTGGCAAAATAAGAATCGACTTCCGAAGTTTATTCAAGGTTCCTGCTTTATCTGTTCATGTCTCACAGTAGGTTCCAACAGCAAACGAGAAAACAATTTGTCGTTCGTGATTGTCTCTAGATGACACAGTCAAAACGGATCGATGGAACTTGCAATGCACCGCAACCTAACAAGTAGAGAACAGTAGGTGGACTTTGTGAGTTTCGTTGTAGTTGTATTCATGTAGAGCTATAAAAATACGCTCCGTTTACATGATTTTGGCAAACCAAACAGTGTGGCGTAAAGCTTATTTTGCAACCAAGTTCCGGACCCTTCAATCTGAAAACTGATTCTTACGGAGGTATTATTGTTGGAAATACCGAGTAGTTATCAATAGCAAGCTACCCAACATATGCGACGTTTTTGTTCACCAACTTTGAAATAGTGATTAGCGTCATAGTGAAACCGACGCACATCGCAGCAAGACTAATTCAAGTCTCAAAAACAGTGGCTAGCCCCTGGTTTTGAGTGAAAGCATACATGTATGTTATATCCTATCTGTTATATTCATCAGTGTTTATCCGGTTACTAGGGAAAATGTGCATGCATGAACAGATGAGCGCTCTTCCACAGAGTCAAGCAGTATAAAACGAATACTACATCGGGCTTTTGAGGTGTGGTGTGATGAGCCCACTGATCCACTATTTTACCTCCTTTCGCACGTAACCAAGTCATTGCTCACAAGCAAGAGTGGTTGAGCGTTCAGATTTGATAATTCGGTCGTGCCTAATGTGAGGTTAATGGCAGAGTGGTCAACACGGTTGCCTCGTGATTGGAATGGCTGGAGTTCAAATCCCGGCCGTAGCATGGATATGCACTGCTGACGAGCTCTAATAAGAGTGAAACTCGAGTCTAGTGCTTTTTTTTCGACAGAGGCTGGCTGGAAAGTCTACCTGAATGCGAAGGCTGCAATCAAATGCGAGTGATGTTCAACTTGAAAATTATGCATTTGTCCTGATAATTGAGCGTCAAAAAACTAAACGGCTTATATGTGTTCTTCTCATTCTGTGTTCTGTTAGCGGTCCAACGCTCCCTGATGCTTACGGTACATCTGTTGGCTTACTAGCACAGTTAATAGTTTTTTGCTGACTTACGATGCAATCAGTCGCAGAGTTGATAGTGGAATGAGTGTGGCGATCTCCACGGGGAAAAGTTTATCGACGTTTATCTTATCAAACTGTACTGGCTCCGCTGACTGCCAAACAAACAGTCGGAAGGGACATGCAGATGCTGGATACTTGCCACCGGACTACCTGTGTAGCGATGTGACTGGACGAAATGCTGGCATCAGAAAGGAGTATTATGTAGACCTGTGATTTTCGGAGCTGGGAACTTCGAATAACCCTCAAACTCACGTTTGGATTGAAACTAAGTGAGCAATAAGGTTAACGCCTCAGAATGGTCTCTGTAGGCGACTATTAAAGCAGTCGCTGTCTTCCCTTTTGGATGTGAATCGATTGCTTAGTAGGTCTTGAATTTATAGACACTCGCTGAATCACAGAAATAACTATCTAAAGCATGGCCTATTGAGAGACATCCCGAGTAGACTGGGAGTAGCTTGAGGAATCAATGGACGTCCGGGATGAAAGTCTGTTAATGCAAAAGAGAGCCGACATTTATATATATATAAGTCAGTGTTAAATAAATCGGGATGTATCACCGATTAACCCTAACGGTACATGGAAAGTCACAAGCTGAGTCGACTGGTGCAACGTAGAATAAAAAACTTACAGGATAATTGAAGGTGTAACACTGAAGCTGTCTTTCCAGTCCCGATTTAATGTCTTCACGCAACGTTTGGATTGGTTCCTTATTATATCTTCCATTGTGTCATGTTTTGGATGAGCGATGATTGGGGTAGATTTTCAGTACAAGGCGCAACCTGCTGACCAACAGGGGTGCATAACACTCGATGAGATATATTTGTAGCGTTTCGCTTTCAAGTTTTTCACAATCCTGCAACCCACATGAGACGGTTTTCCTTGTCTGGGTCACGCGTACATCAGCCGGAGTCAAAGTGGACTTGAAAAGGTCTGTCAACCACCAGGGCAACTACCTGTTTAGATTTGGAGTCTGTCATCATTCGACTACTCTGGGTGTTTTAGCCATTACCTCAGCCTTCACGGAATCCAACAGAATTACACGGTTGGCTCTCTCTCTAGCACCCGAGGCAGGGGTAGCCCCACATTTCTGGCCGTCCGGACGGCGACGATGGCGATCGGAACTTATGCTAACCTGAGTGAATCGCAGTGCGTAAAACAGAAGGCCGATTTTCCCGCGGCCTCCATGTGCGTTCTTCGTAATATGGGCACACGCACGCGCTCAGTAGTCACCGCGAACCCGTAGTCTGCGCATCTCTCAATATGATGAATAAGTACAGTAATGCTAGCCTTGATTACCCCCTACACCCGACAGGTTCGTGTCTTCTCTCCGCACAAGAGCAAACGGAGCCCTGTGCCTGTCAGCCTATGTGTGCATTAAGTATGCAACCCGGTTAGCCGTTAAAACATGAAGTACTTATTTTGGACATCGTAAACTGAAATCAAGACATGTGGAAGTGATGCCAAGAGATCGTAAACTGAAAAATGTATAGCAGGCATCCCTATATACTGGAAAAGCGCGGTATCTTGTGAGACATATTGACGATCGTAACCACTCTTATCTCCATATTCGCTGAGTCCTGAAACCGTGGACTTTCGTGCTGGTTGGACTCACTCATTAATCCTTAACTTTGTCTCCAATAATTGCTTCCTTCAGGACCATCAGGATGTTATAAACTTCTAGCTCTGTGGATCGTCGATTCATATAACTTGTACGACCCTGAGGAAGAGTTCAGCCTACAACACGGATACTTCCTGAGTTTTTGGGTCATTAACTCCTTTGACCACATGCCGTCCTTCGTGCATAAAATACTTTCACCAGCTGAATCCTTCCTCTGACTATTTCTGTGGTTGATATACACCTCCATTAGTGTGGCACTCACATTGTTAACCTAGGCTTCCGTGAAACGCGCGGTCTCTGTCTAATTGCGACCTCACACATCTTCATCTGGTTCCCCGGAACTGTAGTAGTACTAAGTAGACCAAGTCTATTTTCTATTTTTCACACTCTCCCCATTTTAGTGTTAATCTGACAGGTTACACGCACGAAGAGGTATCGTGCACTTGCCCAATGCCATCTTCGATATTCTCACAGCTTT
The DNA here is from genome assembly GCA_008508345.1 of Paragonimus westermani. Lineage (NCBI taxonomy): Eukaryota > Metazoa > Platyhelminthes > Trematoda > Plagiorchiida > Troglotrematidae > Paragonimus > Paragonimus westermani. The sequence goes on from QNGE01000112.1 coordinate 380,963, forward strand.
TTTTATCACTGTGCTTACTTTGTAATTTCTTTTATTGAAAGAGAATTCAGTCTTTCATCCACTTATTTTGGTTTCCCTCTTGCGGTTTTCATGACCTCCAGTTCAGGGCACACTCGTAAGTGATTGGTGAAGGCTCCACCTGCGTTATTTGACAGCACAACTTTGGTATTCTTTGAAGTGTTACTATATCTTGTGTACTTGCTGTCTCGTGATGCACGACCACTTACACATTTTGGCTTCGCAAACAATGCCCTTCGTTCTCCCAACAAAGGCCCTCGTTTGTGATTACCATCCGTCGGTCATAGGCATAAGATACTCAGAACAAAGGCTTGATAAGTAACCTCCAGAATGCCCAGACCATTGAAAGCTATGGCATAAAAAACGTTTCGTCACGTGGTCGTTGACGATGAGTACTAAACTGTGATCAGAGTTTCAGGTGGGGTGCTTCAGGATTCTGTTCTGGCCCTCTTATATTTTGTGCTTTGCAATGACGATTTACTAGAACCGCTGGAAACTGATGTTACAGAGTTACTAACGCACTTGAGGTCTTCGAATACCCCACTATGACTGAGCTGGAATAAGCTTATCTATTGCGCAACCTTGATGTGGCCGTCAGGTTTGCGCTCAGGAGGCCTATGCTGACTAGGACTCCCTTCCTCCCAAGCGCAACCGTGTCAGGCAGAACGAAAGGAGAACAGTCGGACGGAACGAAATTGTACTCACACGGTTTTGTGCCTCGTTACTTACCGCCAGAGTAGTATACATTACAGCTGGAGCACATCTAGTGCAATTCAAGAGCTTTATGTAGCATTTTGTTGCACCCACCAAACGCAACAGTGATTGGAAGTAGAAATCATCGACGTATTTACTACGCGTTCGGATTTGGCAAGCCTCTGAAAGTAAACTGTGTCTGGTTGTCAAATAATTAGCACAAGAATGTGGTGCCTCAGGAGAGCACTGTCTGCTGTTTTCTCACGAGTCACACTTCCAGTCGAATACTCAGGGAGGGAACAATCAGTTCAACTCTCTTTTGCAACATAATAGACCTGGTGGTATCCAAAGTCACCTTTGTCCTAGCAATGACATCATACAGAAATTAAAATTGCTGGTTCTCTTCTAACTCCAGTTTTTCTTCCTTTTTGTACTATCGGGTGATGTTTTTCTGTAGTCTGAGGAACACGGACAACTAGAATGCGTACAACCTCCGTCGGGTTTGTTGGCAGGCTGCTGTGCAGAGTGTTTCTTCACATATGCACCTTCATGCGCCTTGTCCCATATGCCTTATTCGAGGAGTTTCATGAGTTTGCATCTGGATTATTGTTGATCCAAGCGCCCCTCCAGGTAGTCAATGGTGACGTTGATGCCGAAATTCTTGATCGCGCTGACGTGCGGATTTTCGTCAGTTCCTCAGCACAACAGTGTTTGCCCGACTGGGTGCTGATGCACAGCCGCTTGTACGCCGTCAGTCTTAGTGCATTCCATATAGTCTGTAAAACTGCAAACGTTAAGTGTATCGGTGTCCTCTCTATCGGACTGAGTTAATTTCGTGACTCCCAAACGATTTTCTGAAACAGGCTAAACATTTTGGTGTCATCCTGCATGTCTTGGTATCAAAATTTTAACTTAGTCACTATGAAAACACAGCCATGCAACTTCCCTCCGAATTTGATGGTTTACTCAATAGTAGTGATGCGCAAGTCGACAATCAGCGCAGTACTCAATATATTACCAAATCCGAAGAAACAATAGTATTTAACTGGTTAGTTTTATGTACATATTGCGCGAAACAGCTAAGTTGGAGAGTCCCCGTATGAACGGAATTAATATACTTTGTGCCTAACATACCTTAACGGAGAGTGTTGAATTGCACGGCAAAATAGGGACAGAAAATCAAATCATTCTAAAAGGTCGCTTTATCATTTCACTCAAGGCAAGGTGTGTGATGTGGATAATCTTCCGGCACAACGCACTGGTAATCGTAGGCCAATACTACGATTGGGTGCAGCCCACGGTTTTCGAATTTCCAGTGCCGCACTTCAGCATAAATGGAAATAATGTGTGACGTAGAGATCGTCCAGTGTGTAAAGGTCACGTAAACGACTCATTCGTCTAGCAAAAAATTTAGGATGTCGCCAGTGTGTTAAGGACTGTCGTATATTTCTTCACGTCCATTTCGCGAAAGCTCCTGTGATTACTAACCACCTCAATCGATCAGACTCAGGCTACAGGATGAGCTAAGTAAGGCAGTTCTTGTTATTAATTACTCCGAAGGTCATTAACGGTCAAATCACCAGTTGTATACAGGTAGCCCAGCCGTGATGGGTTAATCTCCGTACGTCACCAAACGAACGTAAAACCCGGTATAACGACTGCGTGGAAAAATCATACGGGCATGAAATTTTCGGGGCCTTCGTATGAAAAAACAGAAATTCCTTTTCTGGTGAGCTGAATTCACCCCTTAAGAGATAATGGTGGAAAATCAATGTGTATATAAGTTTCAACACAGATACTGAGTTTACCTTTTAAATCACCACAAGAGGCTGGACGATAATGCATTTCCACTAACCGTTTAAGTAAATATTGCAACAAACCATCTCACGAATTGCATTAAGTACAGAGTTGATATGAAGGAAGGCTTTTAGAGAAGTGTGAATATACCGATCCAACCCCTTCCTTTATATTCACTCCCATCAATGAAGAGAGCAACCCGATTGCCTAAGATGGACTCAAAATCTGAGTAAAATGTGCTGAGAAAGCATTCCCTTATAGTAATGATGCGGAACCTCTAAGAAGAACATACGTTACGGAGCTTTAGTAGTCTTTGTCTACACAGAACGCATTTGTGCATATGCAATAAGCAGGTCCGCTGGTTAACGAGTGAGCATTATCTCTAGATCAGGAATAAGTTCGTTTCTTCACCACAGTGGCTTCTGCTGGTTCACCACGAGGCGGCTTCAGTAAAGTTTTGAAGTCACTGAATCCTCAGTAGTCCGCCGAAGGTGATTAATAAACCTACAACGGGTAGTACCTTATAAATTCTGCTCTCTGTTGGAACGATCAGTGTGATCAGGCCTTCCGCCAGGGATGTGGTGACCTCGATGGCACAGCCGCCTCAGTATACCCGATGTGGTTTCCTGCATGATGGCAGTAATTCTGTGAAGTTGCACAAAAATTCCAACCTGCTCAAGTCTTGGGCGCAAAATGTATGAATATGTTGCACTTCGACATTAGTTGGTTCAAGTGTAGCACGCAAAATTGTTACTGATTCATGTCAATTTTCCGATCCTTGTTCAGGGCACCATGGAAACCCTTAAAGAGATCGACAAATGGTTCTAGATTCCTTGCTAACGAACTTTCGTCACTGTCTTCTAGCCGCCATAGTTCAGGGTACACACGGGCCTTAGAGAAGTCAACCAGTTTGCGTGATGCTACAACGACTTACATCAGTTTACGGGGACAAAGCAAAAACATGGCATGCATTTCGGATATACAAATCGTTGCTTCATTGATACCATGTGAATGTGCATGCACGGGGGGAGATGGTAGAATACGTCACAACTGTCGCAATGACAATAAATCAACAAATGTTCGTTTAACTCCCAGCAGTATGAGCGAATTTAGGAACCTCGGAATACTAAACTCAGGGTGGCAAAACACGGATCAGGAAACGGAAACATCTAATGCGGACAGGTTAACTAAAACCGCTCGTACTGTTTATTACCAAACGGAAGTCGTAGATTTCCTTCATAATTAAAAGAAAATGGTACCTACTCAAAACGACAAACTTTTGACTTTATACATTAACAACAGTCCATGGAAGGGTCGGGTTTCCAAGCATGATTAAACCCATTCCTGTGCTATCGCAGTTGTGATTCTGAACGACAGCGCCACAGGAGTTGCCTTTGATGTCAACGTAACATTAGTTGGAAACTAAAAAACGCAGAGAACATGAGCAATCTGCTGTGCACCCGAGTTTCAGTCAGCAAATTACTGTAAGGTATCGCCGGACAAAAGAGTATTTCCATTGTTCAAACAATGACGATCACCACCAGTGTGCCCTTTCATAAGACAGAACCACCCTCGGCGTAACTAGTAACCTTGATGAAGTTTCAAACACACCCTAAAATATCAGTCACATCCACTGCGCCTCACTGATAGGTAGGTCTATCATTACTATGTGGGTCCCACCCTTAATTCCGTAGCCACTGGTTTGCCCATTCTAGAAAACCCAATCTCTTGTTGTCTTGCAGACTATGCTTTTGTATCAGCTATTAGGAGATAGCCAACACAACCATCACATGAGAATCCCTCGGACATTCCCTCTTTGTCTTAATATTATCCCTCCTGAAAACTTTTTGGATTTTCATGAAGCCCGGTGGGAACCTCAATCCCGCCCTTCGTATCGATATACTTTTTCATTCAGTTATCCGTTTACGTATACTGAGGGTTTACCGCACGCAAAAAACAACGAAGAAAACTTTTTTTCACATACCTTTCCTTATCGACCTCTGATGATCCTGAACGACACTTGAGTATCCTCGCAGGAAGAAATCGTGTATCGAGATGACCTTACAAAAAGAGTGTCAAATTCAGTCAAATGTATTCGTGAAAGAACGATACATGCAGATGACGCCCACCGTTTTTAGGGTAAATGGAACCCGGAACACATCCCGTTCCCCGCAAAACGTCCATGCCCCTCTACTGTCTCCTATAGCCAGTGCTTTACATTCTCTTCAACACATGAGCGCGTCGACCCACGATGCGCGGGTAAATGATGCGTAAACTTTCTGCTGTGATATTCGTTTGGGATACAGACCAAAGTCCGCCATCAACTTCAAAATACTTAGCGTTGTTCGTTGATGCGTCAGTCATAAGCGTTTCCAGGATATTTCGCGTCTACATACTCTACTTGATCATAGACAGTTCCTCTGTGTACGGGTACCAAGCGAAATGGAAAACGAACAGAGCATCTGAGGTGAGCCATTGTAAAGCACAGCGCGAACGTCTGTTTCATAATTCACCATTTTGCATATTTCATACACACCTTTATCAAATTCATTTTTACTTTTGGTTGAGCACACCTTTTTGGATGCTTACTAATTACCACAATAATAAACAGCAGATCCCATGTCTCTCTTCTCCCCGTTTTGAATCGGTTAACAGCTGATCGACATTTAGACACCGCACATCCACCGACCTTCCAAAACCTCACCTTTTGCTCCGTACGCTGCGAGTGAACTTATCTGTCTGACGTCGCTCACCTTCACCCTCTGACACTATCCTCCCCTTGTGTATGATAACCATTTCAAGCCGGTTGACTTCGACTCGTTGTGAGTCGTTCTATTTTATCCATACTTCTTTCGTCTTCCCTTGCTCACATAATTTTGTACCTATTATAACCGTTGTACCCATCCGATTTTACCGTTCAGTTTATCCCAGTCCACATGACTTTCGGCGAGTACCGGTGATGTCCACCCCGTAAAACCTGGCCAACTTCACTTGGTTGGCCAAGAGTGGGCCGGGCGTCTGCCTGTCTGTTCTACCCCACCGACCAACCAAAAATTAGAAATTTCAGTGAGCGGAACATTTTTGTATAACTAACTTCATTGTTATGTGGAGATTTCAGATAATCTAAGAACGGCGTTTTTCACTGCAGTAAATAAATCTAGTTCCAGAATAGGCGATTGTCATCTGGGTATAAATTTCATTTACACAAGCCAGTTAGACATCTCTGCCTTATTAGATTACCACATGCCCCTAGGTTGACAACTTTTTGCGTTATTGTTTACGTGACGCATTGCGGCTAATTGCAGTCAGCAACATGTCATTTCACTTTGAGTGTGGTCCTGATATTGGGCAACTTTGTTGTTTCAATAGAGATATGCTGAGGATAGCAATTTTCACCTAAGTTGTTTTGGACACATAAAGCACTCGTCTGATTTTGGATTTGTTGGCTTCCATACTCCCAGGGCCTTTCGGTTAATAAACACTTGACGCACCCGCGAGGAGGTTATACTGCCGTACCATTATATTTCGTGGAATACGCGGGCAGTGTATGAGACTTGCCGTCAGCAGTGTTGGTGTCTCCCCCAGTACTAAGACTGCCACAATTGAGAATGAAGTTATCCAATTAGAGGAACCTGGCAAGCCTCATTTTTTGTCGAGTTCGATTTAATTAGGAGAGGATGGAGGTAACGAAGCAATGGAGGATGTGTTGAGTCCGACCTTATTATTGTACACCCATCAAGGCCACCTGTGTGTCCCACACTCGTGTCAAGACCCAAGGTGCGTTCTGATTGGCCGCGCCCTCATCGACCAACGGTTCATTCATCCACGCGCTTTAAATGACGCTACCGCTTTTAAATATGACAATGGAGTACATAATTCTACTGAGTCACGTGTTCATTCTGCCGTTGTTATTGTCCTTTAGGCTTACTACTGATTGAGCCGGAATTGAGATACAACGCTTGAGTCGCGTTAAAGAAACCTGTCCGATGAATTCCAACCTGCAACCTTCGAAATCCCATTTGCGTGATGCTGCCGTACCAACAACCGAATGAGATTGGATACAGTGAAAAACTACACTCACAAAGTACTTGGATTTGCTACTCATTGATACTACCTTCAGTGAAAACCTGAAGTTAAATCTGCTTCGTCACTTGCTGGACAATTGAAAACAACGTCATTCCGACGCAATTCACTTGCGTTCAAAAAACTTCGTTAGACAGTGCTATCATTTTACTTGACCGGAAGTGGGTGTGCAGAGCAAACATATTCACAGAAAAACTCGGGATGCTCCGGTTGAAGCAGGTCACTCTGGAACCGTTGGAGCAGTTCACATCCTCGCCTACCCCAGCAGACCGGCGAGGTGATTGTTCGAGTACTCCATGGAATAAGCTCGAATGCGTTGTGCCTACTCAGGAACGCATTAGTGAGGTACAGGATGATCACGTCCGGGAGGCTTTACCTACTTGGGATATAGCGAATTCGTCCAAGGAACAATCTGTTGGACTAACCAAGATGAAATCATCAGTAACTGAACAAACTAGAGTCCAGTGTATAAGCTGGCAGTCTTAACAACAGTCCTTTCTCAAGCCATCAAAAACGTCTCCAGTGTGTTATTGTTGTGGCAGCAGCCGGCGTGAAGCAGGCTTTCAGACATGTCCGGCCCGTAAACTTGACTGGAAGAGATGCAGCCAACAGGAACATTCTGCTCGATGTTGTGGATCCTGTGAACTGGCGCAAATGAGCCAAAGTACTCCTGTTGATGACGCGCCATTGTTATTAGCCGAACACATTTACTCAGTAAATAATTCTACTCCCACTGGAAAGCAACAGCACGGGTTTTCAGAGCCCAAGATCCCTCCACCGCTCATTCGAACGGTTGCCAATTTTGCATATCGGGGTGGGACAACTATTGAGAAGGAATTCGATTCCACTTCTCCAACAACACAACTGCACTCGATTTCAGTGACTGTTGTTATAGGGGAAAAGGTTTCCAACAATTTTGTCGAACAAATCGGTGGTTCCAAACGGATTCATCCTATAGTTACAATGATACGGAAATGTAATACGATGCGAATATGCGATGACTGGAAGGTGGCGAACCGTCAGGCTCTGGTGGGTACATTCATACTCCCAACAGCCGATGAGTTACAGGCCAAGATGGCTGACAGTTTTTTTCAAGGTCTGATTTAAGGAAATCATACTTTCCATCGTTGAAAACGTCGTCATACCTACCAGTCAACTTACAGGAAGCCAGCATCAGCAAAACAGTCCGGGACATTCGTCCGCTGGAAGGAGCGCCATTCAACCACGGGCTACCACATGTGCGACTAGTGTACGCAAACAGATGTGTGCTGTAATATTTGAGGTGTAGTCCTCTCGGTGTCTTCGATAGCGTTAAGGACTGGCGTGAGGTTTCCTCAGGTGACCTGCCCATTGACATGATACCACATTTCCCCCATGACTATAAGCTTATAGTGTTCCTCGGCGTTGCTAAGCGCTCGATCCAGATTTGGCGTCCGTCCAAAATCGTTCGCGATGTTCATCTTTCAACAAGTATGCAGGAGACCATTGATGTCAACTTGTCTGCCGTGTCCGTATGCCTCAGCGTGGACGTTTCCCGAAGATGTTGTTAGTTTGGTTTATCTAAAGCATGAAAGGCTTCCGAATGCGAACGATTTCTTCTGCATCCGGGACCAGCAATTTCGAGACATTACCCACGGAACGAATGCCACGAAAACTTTAGGAATAATAATGTTTACTTCTCAGCGCATATGCGAAAAGCACGCCGAGTTATGCTCCATCAATGTAAATGATTACGAGCCATACGAAAAGAATAATAAAACAGCAACACAAACGTGAAACCTGCGGTCAAAAAGGACGTCGTCGGAAAGAAAAATTTTCTGGTTCATGAAACTTTGGCGTAGGCAGCAAAAAAATGGATAGTTTGCGCGCTTCACAGATTTAGTCCAAAAGATGTAATATTACATTAATTTACCTTTTACAAGGTTTTGTGCGAGTCGATTTTTCAAATAGTTCAAGGTCAATCTGGGAGAACGTTCAAATACAACTTCGAAGTGTCTCGCCTGTGCGCGATTAAATTAGTTCCGGCATAATGGTAAAATAAGTCGGCTGTGGCAAGGTGGGACGGGAAATTCTAAAATTCAGCAAACTATTGAGCAGACTCCAGCGCATGATTCCGTCTATTGCTGGAAACCGTCAGAAAGTTGAAAATCTCGCCAAGTGTTCAGCCGACAAAACTTTCCGTGCGTCCATCCCTAGCAAAAAAATCCCCCACACGATGAATATTTATGGGATCAAGAAATAGAAAGCAATTTCACGCGTTGAATGATAAAATGTGAGGTGATTATACTTACTACGACGAACAGCGTGTATGCGAACTTTTTTGACAAAGAATTCACCCGATATAATCACTTTACTACAGCTATCAAAATTTTCAACCCTGTCAACTGTTTGTTGCGGTATTTTGCTATATACTGGAGGTTCAGTCAGGCAAGTGGAATATTAGGTCGACGATCTAGTAATCTTCATAATGTTTGCATGTAATGAATAGCGCTCACCTGACATCATTCTGCTGGATTCAACAACAGGCGCCAATTTTACAGTTCCTAGCAATCTGGACAGTGTTTATTTACGAATAAGCGCAAACCAACAAAATAATTTTGAGGTGAGCATGCAGTAGGCAAGATGCTAAATGGTTGCGTGAGTGAATTATACAATGAACCGTTTCGAGCAGCTGTTTTCGAGAGAATTCAGACAGCGGGGTTCGTTACCTACGTTTTGCGCAGTTGGATGTTTCGTGGATCACACTCAAAAAGGTCATCATGGGATACAAAGAATTTAGAGATAGACATTGTGTTCGATATCGCGAGATAGCTGTCAAAACGCATTTTGAAACGCTAGATGTTGTTTCTGGCTCTGACTTCATTCGGAAGTTAATTCCAAACATAGGAATACTTTACAATGAAGGAATTTGTGCATATACCTTTCTGAGATAGTAGAGTTGGTTAGGTGGAGCCCTTATTTCATAGACTATATAAAGGGCTGTGTTTTAAGCGGACGGTAAACGCCATTGCAATGACGTCCGAATGTATTATTTTATACAGCAATGTCAGCCTATCTTTAGTATACGTGTCTAAAGTGGATCAGTAACAAGTTTTTGACAACATTGTTTGTTGGCAAGCGAAGAAGAATAGTCTTATAAGCCTTTGGTAAATGATCTTTGAAGGTTTTTTAGCACAAGTCCATCAGACTCGCATAGATGGCAGTAAATGAATGTGCAATACTCCAGATGAGGCCGAGCACACGCCTCGTAAAGCGTCAGCTTCGCAACCGGTAGAATAAACATCTTTTTGATACAGTCCATTGTCCTCTTAGTTTCTGCAACCAGGACGCACACCTGTTCAGAGAAATTTTATGAGCTTGATTACCGAACTTCTGAATCTCTGACCGAAGTGGTTTCATCAATGTTGTAACCACTTAGTGAGACGGAACCACGAGTTAATTTACAACCACAAATACTGATTTCCGATTTGTTCACTGAGAACACCATCAGCCATGTTTTGCACCACAATTGCAATGACGCTAGGTCCTGTCGTACGCCTTGTAGACAGAAATCGACGTTACAGTGCCAGCGGAACGTGTAAACTATTTCGATGTCGCCAGAAAACAGCAAGGGCTTGTCAGGTCCAATAAAATCGCATGTCATTTATGTAAATCAAAAAGAGTAACCGACCGAGAACGTTTTCTTGGAACATTCCACTAGGCACTGGCCTCGGTGTTGAGGAGTGCTCTTCTATTTTGACTGTTTCGGTGCGGTCTTCAAGATATGACTACAAGGGATCTTGTACGCCAAAAACTGTTAATTCGATCAAAAAATGTTTATGAGGCACACGATTAAGGGGCTTTCACGTATCTAAAAGTATGATAACTACCGAATTTCCTGCGTCGACGGATATCGATATATGGCCTAAGAATTTCGTTTGACATTTCATCCAGATGCGCTTACTGAGAAAACCGTGCTTTAAAAGGTTTATAAAGTTGTGTGACTTTAAGAACTCGATAATGTGCACCTTCAATATCCTTTCAAACATCCTCCAGCAGTATCAAGTAAATCCTTGGTTGAGCCACAACGAGTTAAAAACCAAAGAGTTGTCGGTTTTGCAACGTTTCGACCATCTCGGAGAGCCTTTATCAAGCGAGTTAAATCAGAAAATTCACATTGTACAAACTTCAAATGAGGTAGTCATCACCTCGCACGTGTATGTGTGGTTGATTGGACGATAGTTACTAACGTCTTCCCTTGGACCATTCTTGTGGCAAGGCATGATGAATGGCTGTTTTCGTTGAGGAGGGAGGGTGTTGGATGAAAGTGGTTGGTTGAACACATTGATTATGATAATAAGTATTTCTTCACCCTTTTGCTTGACGACCATTGGTGGGATAACATCTGGTCCAGGATGGATTAGAGGCCTGATGGTAGCCAACGATGAACGAATACTTCGAACATCAATTAGAACATTACTCGAAACTTTATCCCTTTCTGACAAAATATTGGCGGTGCTAGGATGCTTTCTATGCTAGATGAAGCACCGAAATGTGAGTTGAAGATTTCACGCATTACCACAGGGTCATCGACAACCGTTTCCTCTTTGACAGCGATAACTTTTGTAGGAGGGTCCCTCATGGAATTTCTCCGTCTCATCAGTTGCACCAGGTTCCTGCATCTTTACCCATTACTGAGCGCGAGTTTCTCTTCGTGTATATGATGGAGTTGCGTCTGACGTTCTGTGTTCAAACATTTCACTTAGTTGCATAACCAGGGAGAAATCCAGGGTTCTTTTGCACCTCAACTTGAGCATCTTGTGTCCGTCAGTCTCTTTTGCAATATGGAGTTTTGTTACATATGAGCGGACGCGTTTCGATTTTATGGGGGCCAGAATTTTGATACGAAAAGTTAGATGTCTGATAAATTATCCGGCCGCTATGCTTGGGTCTGATGTGAGAAAGAAGGTATTCCAATTTAAAGATATTAGTAGGTGGAAGAAGTCATTCCATCCGCTTATTCGATAGGACGGTAGAATACAACTGTCGGTATGGTAGAATTATGTAAATCAGACATATTTGACGACATTGTGGTCGCCGCCTGGAAATTGTTGTAGAACACCTATCTCTACAGACGAAATACCTACGGTGAATATGAGATTCAACATATCCCTCTGTTTGGTGAGCTTTAGGACATGTTGGTTCCAACCATCCAGTTGTATGCATGAAAGAAATTCGACCTGTTTTGCTGGAGCGGAGGATGAGATGCAGGAGATATCAGGCAAGTTAAAGTCACCACCTACTAGTTTGTGTTCACAGAGCACGTTTGACATGTGATTCATTATCTCCACAAGATCAGCCAACTCACTGCTAACAGCATCAGGTGGTCTGTAGATACATCCTATAAGTAGCTCACGAGACCCAATATAGACCATTAACCAAAAAGAGTCTACGATTTTATGGAGACTAGACTCATTGGGTGTTACTGTGTCATTGTGGTGTGATGACAGAGTGGGTCTTGGGGAGGGGAGCCAGGTGGTGTTGGATGAAGTGTCGAGGGGTGCACTAAGATTTGACTGGTTTGGGGGCACTTCGCGTTGATAAAATATCCAGGTGATGACGTACTTGCTGGGGTGTACATATTAGGAACTTGGTTCCTAGTAGCACCCATATTTTGGGTGAGAGGATTAGTTAATACGAAGTTGTTGAATAATGGATGGTAACTGTGGCCCCTAGTTTAGTGATAATTCAACATGAAAGCACTGAGGAATAAACTGTGCAGCTTTGCCTGCGGAACTTTGCTTCTTAAAATGTCGTTCTTAGAACCGTATTCATGGAGCTTGTGAAGAACTTCTGATATACCCTCATAGTACACATCCGAATTATCCTTCTCTAGTAGGCACCGTACAGGCCTTGCTGTTCACTTAAGGCCTACGCCGGCGTTTTGGATTTGCCTTTGCTAGTCGCATTTAATCTAGACAAGGGGAAGAAGTGTCCCTGGTCAGAAGTGGATGGCCCTGCTGACGCAGTCTTGTCATTATCAGGGGGATTTAAGCTGCTGCTCCCAGTGCTCTGGATAACTGTGAATGCCTTGGGTCTAGGACTTTTTCTAGTCAAGGCCTCGGTTGAAGGAGGGAGAAGTTCAGAACAAGCAGATGTGCTTTTAGCAATAAGCGTGAGTTTTGCTGAGGAAACTTGAACGCGCCTGGCGTCATCAGAGCTGGACATTGTTTGTTTTGCAATGTAAGCCTGCACCGGCGACCGGCAACGCTTCCAGTTGCAACTTCCAGATCCTGCAAACTCGTGGGGCAGTCGTGATCTGCAGCCAAATCAATGAGATTATTAACTGTGTTACAAAAGTTCATTTTTTTAAAAATATTGGCTCCTAATATTTCTCACTGGAGTGGCGACTTTTCATCAAACACTTTCATGGACTAAAAACGCGTGCCTCACCCAATTTGCTCCCGTCTTCTGACTAGTCCCTTTGCTACAATTTCGCGTATGAGCTGTAGCAACAAAGGAAAGTGGTTTTACTGAAATTTCTAGCAAAGTCTCGGGGAGTAGCACACTTGTTCTTCCTCGAAATTCTTAGGAATTTGAGCGAAGATTGACGTCCGGTCGAGAGGTCCATGCATTCCTCGCGAAAGTATATGCGTTTCCACCTCGCCCACATAATGAAAAAATTTTCTGCACTTTTGTTCGGTACTATCTACATGGAATTATGGGCAAATTCTTCGCCAATACACACTCTCCATTCTCCAACCACCGTTTTTTGGCACAACCTTGAGCATCAGGCCAGCGATCACCTTGTGGAGTCCCAATTGATGTGAAGAATCAATTATTTTATCGAATTGTGCAGACCCCGAGCACTATCTTCTCAGAAGTTCGAAGTTTCCTGCCTAGACTTGAATTTTCCCTCCATTTAATGTCTAGTTTTGTCTGTTTTGTCGCTCTACTTACACAGCTGACTCGTTGTACAATTATCAAATTTGGTGTTCAATTATGTATATGCTAAAAATCATTGCGTTGATCACTCTCTCCTGAGTGTGTTTCTCACAGATGCGTCGAGAAATATATCATTATTATTATTGTCTCACAGGCTTGGAGTAAGACCCTTTACACGGACAACAGAGGTACTCTATCAGGTACGCTAAACACCACCACTTCGAACGCACAGCGTAACCCCTTGTGCACGTCTTTACCTATTGTATTAGTAAACGCCCTAGCTGCTGTGAGATCCTCACGACTAATGGAAGTCTAATGGTGGATGTTACACGAGACATTTATAATGTTCAATGTCGGATCTAGTCTGTGCAAACGTTCGGAAAGTTCCCCGCCCTTGCTGTGTAATTCCGCTATTTCAGCCTTTGAGTCCGTTATTCTTTTAGCTTGATCTACGAATACATTGGTGATGGAAACTGAACAAAACTCGGTGTTGTTCCTTTCGTGGAATGTGCTAAGATCTGTAGTCAAGATTGCCGTTTTAGCAGGGGCTTTGGCCTCCTCTGCATTAGCACGAGTGGAGCAGAGGTTGGCCGAAAATTTTGAGGATTTTACACCTGTCCTCAACGACATCATGCCTTTTTTCCGCGAGGACGATTGCCTGACGGCTGGCAATTTCTGGGTATTGGTTGAGTCAGTGAGCAGTGGCCTAAGATAATCCACTTTTACTAATAGAGTATGTTCACAAGGCCTCAAAGAAATTAAGTATGTTAAAATGCAACAAATTATGAGCAAATTTGAGCGATTAGGTGGTAAATACGAGATTTGCACCAGCACGGACCAACAACTGGACTTTTTCGAACCACGCGCTCCTGTTGCGTACGAAATTTTCCTTACCCGTGTGCATTCTCCCCCTCTCCCTCATACTTATCATTGATTCACATTGTCCTTCATCCTACAGTGAAATTCTTTGCTCAGCTCGCTTTTCTGTCTGGCATTGACGAATTTTGTGTATAACATGCATGATTATTACCTCATTTTTGCGACGGTGTTTAACAACTCGTCCCAGCCAACTGCTCCAGCTGAAACATAGAGGGTTTCCCAAAAATGGACAATAATCCGGATAACAAAGAGGTGTACAGGGATGCTGCGAACGATATGCACTGCAAATTCTAATCCTCCGGTTCCTCTTGATATCTTCAACGAGAGTTAGTTCGGAAGGTTGAAGCTTATTGCTGATACCATGTCTTCTTTAAAAGGTTACCGACTAATGCAGTTGTATTTTACTTCCAGTTTTCGTTGCTTGCGGACTGTCACAATGACGTGGTTGGTGATCGCTTCCTTCTCGCTGGGAAGTTCTCTTCCAGTTGTTCACCGGGGGCGCACAACCGATTAGGTTTGTAAGTCACTGAGGAGGTGGACAAACTAGTTGATGACGAACACAGTGCAGCCCAGCGGGTGCCACAGTTTCTCAACCAACCACAGGCAACATGTTTTATTTCAATCAATCAAAGGACCCCGTTCTATCCGATTGAAACTGTCTTCATGAAAGTGGTAGAAACGTGAGACATTCCATCACGAATTGGCCCCATGGAACCAAAAGTACAGAGGTTGTGGAAGATCAAGATGTCGACAATCAGGAGATATTCGCAGAATGCTCAGAACCTATACATTTATGGGGCCGTCCAGCTGAAAGGGTAATCCGAAAGATGCGGAGAAAAGCCAAGACGACGAAACCAGAACAGAAAATAAACAGGTGTGGCGGGCTGCTGATCCATGACAGCATGTGCTCACGTTTGGTTGTCGTTAACTTACCGTATACCAGTGCTGCTAATTGTGTGTCATATTTCCTTTCTTCAATGGGTACATCTTGTAGATTTGAATAGTAAGAGTAGATTATCTGAAGATGAAACTTGCTACTCCTTAAAACTACTATTAATACCGTTAAAGCCGCCGCCTGCGCTGTGTTTGACTATTGTTGCGTTTTATAAAACAACCATCACCCTGCTTCCTGTCAATTTTTAATAATAATAATAATAATAATAATAATAATAATAAGGGTGTATTTCTCAACCCATAGGTGAGAAACACGCTCAGATAAGGGTGATCAGTACACACATTTTAACGTGAACTACATACGGTACACATAATTAATAGTTGTACAAGACGCCAATTATGAAAATAGAGTAATAGAACAGACAAAATAATAAAGGAAAACTCTAGTTTATGAAGAGGCAGATGGCTCACTTGCTTCCGAAACAAAAGTTCTCAAGATTTTCAATATTCGACAAAAAAGGTTCAGTTGTTACATCAAGTGTTGCTTCACAAGGTTAAGGTTGGCCTTATGTACAAGGTCATCCCATAGAAGAGATTTTTCAGGATGGAGAAAATGAACAGTCGAAGAATTTCGCCATTAATTGATATAGATGGCCTCGGAAAATATGTAGAAACTTTTGGGAACATGAGGGAAGATAGGTGGGTTGCAATTTTTCCGGAGAAATGGACGATCTTCTGGACTGGACTGCGTTATTTCCTCAAATAGAAGGAATTTCGCGAATTGTCCAACCAATACGGGATTTTGATTTCCCGGACGTTATGGAATGTTGTATTGCGTTAGAATTTATTGTGGAATCAAGAATGGAAGGCAAAATTACGTGATAAGCAGGAAAACGCAAAATGGTCATGTGAAGTGTGACGAATAATGGAATCTGACATTTTCTGGCTAAATCTTTTATATAGAATTTAAAATTTTCTGCGAGTTAATAAAATATATATTTCTAACAAAAAATTGTTGTCGTATAACGCGAAAATTGATCGATTCACATATTATCCTAGTATATGACTGCAGCCGACTTCCGATGTCGATTTAGTATGTACGGCCGTTATGTAGAATGGGAAGATGTTTAGCAACACGGAGGGATTATCACGTGGTCTGTAAAGATAGGAAAAGGCACGTATTTGTATATAATCATATGAGGCGAACAGGTTAAGCTATATATATTCTCCAAACTGTTTTAACTTGCACAGCTATTGCGTAGTGGGTGATAGCTATACAGAGCTGATAATCGTTAAGTATGGAGTAAGAGTACCAGGATGGTTTGGTTGCTACTAAAGGGGATGTTTAAGATGTTGTCATATGTTGGCTGTAGTTTCGTTGTGCAGCTGCAATTTTTTGACAGAGCTGTGTACAAATTTATCCTGTTGGAATGAGGAATTTCTCAATGGCTAAGTTGATAGCTTTGATCAGTTCAAAGCGTGTGCGGCGTTACATCATGTATAGATTCACCCTCCGTTATTATTAGATTAGATCAGATGTTTAGATGATATTAGGTCTGTTTTCAAAGATATCGTCTACAGGCATGCGGAGTTTGGAAATCAACATGACGTTCTTTAATATCAGGAAAGTTTCTAAGCTTCCTTTGAATTGATGTATATTCTAACTGGTTCTAATTGCATGTGGGAGTTTGTTCCAAGTATAGGTATGTTTCACTAGGAAAAATTTGAACGGAGTTTTCTACGGGATTCGAGATTTGTCAAAGTGAACTCTTTGTTCCTGCTGTTGTAATTTGAGGTATGCTGAAGGCGAATCGCGAGTTTGACAGTAAATTTATTGCTGTAAACTAGATTATACATGAGCGCAAGGTTTAGCATTTTCATTGATCCTTCTTCTTACATTCAAGGTCTCGATAGGGATTTTCAACCTGCTTTAAAAAGACTGGCGGACCATTTCAATGACGCATGCGGAAAACCATCTTCCCAACGAACCTTAACCTTGGTGTACTGCTAAATCGCGAAAACGTTTGCTTGTGGAAAGTTGTTCTTGCGTAGATTTTCTCCCTGACTCCCACTGCTGGACCTCTGGTTGTGCGTAATCTGATTTCATTTTGCCTCTGATCGCCTCGTCTTCGCCAACTTGTTGCAATTAATCATGATCACGCGAACTGTTAACCTCGAAGCTTGTGCATTTGATGGATCCTATACTGAGGTTTGTATTTAATTATTCTATTTGGTTCATGATAATTTTCTAGTGTCCCAGCACCTTATTAATAAAAACTCGCCGCTGCGACCGTCTTTCTTTTGGACCCAAATCGGCTGCCCAGCACGGTCGGAGTTTATATACGCTCGCCGTATTACGGACGCGGCTTATCTAAATGCGGTCTATCGACAGACCTAGCGGGTTGTTTCAGGGTAGCTCAAAAGCCCACTAGACCTCCGGGATTAACCGGTTACGTCATTAAGACAAACTCTTACTACCGTCACCAGCGAAGAATTTTCGACGGTTTTTGTTAACATTCTACGTGTTGACAAACTCCAACGCAAAAGCATTCACGTAGATCGGACATTTGTCATATTCATTGGCTGACTCTGAGCGACCTGTAGTGCGCTTTTTTACGAAAGGTTGCTTTTGGACATATTGGTGCCCCGCATGACAAAGTTTTGTTAATCCACTACATGACTTCGCATGTTGACGAACTTCGACGTCGAAAATGCTGTTCTTTGATAGGTCACTGTTACACTTCAAACGTGATTGACTATTTATTTTTCGTGGAAAATCTTTTCGGCATTTATTGTTACCCGTCCTTCAGGCTTTTCTGTTTTCAGTCTGCGTGTCACACGCAGTTACAGAAGATGCTTTTAAGCACGCTGAAAAAGCTGAAAATGAGATCACATTTAGCTCACACTGAAATGATTGTTGCGCGCTGATGCTTCACAAACTTTTTGTATTATCGCGCAGTTCTTATGATGTATACATTGCGCTGGGTTAACATCGTGATATTTATTGTTTTGTAGTCAGCTTTTACATGTTTGGTAGTCATTCGGGTAAGTATTTTGTAGTAATGTCAGTCTGGGGAACGATTTAGAAAAATTTTCCATGGGCCTCTCGTCAAATTATATTTCGGTCACTTGAAAGCGCTCGACATGAGCCAACCGGGAAAATAACCAATGCGTTAAGTTAGCCTCCTGGTTTGAGTCAAGTAAGACAATCCTCTAAGTAACATCACTACGACAGAGGTTGTTGGAACCTGTTCAATTAAGTCAGCAGTCCTTCATGTTGGTTTATGTGCGCTTCCAACTTTTTGGTAGCTGGAGCAAACAACTAGGGATGCAAGAAATGTGATGCCGGAGTACATTTTGACTGACTGGCTCACGTGCCGCTCTGGCCAACCAGGAATCAACTTAGGCCTACATGAAACCACTTCGGCCAGATTCCGACCTACTCTGGAGTTTGTTGCAAGCTTATTCGGATCTTTCAGCGATTTCAGCGATTGATACACGGGATCGAGGCAGCGGCCCAAGGTTCCCGGATCCAGTCGGTTTTCCTTGCTCAGTGTCAGCGGGCTTCTGTTGATCTGAAAGGCAATCATTGAAAACAGGGTGTAGCACCGCTCTTGGAGATTACAGTGAATACCAAGAACAGAGAAAGATTATTCGCATAATGCAATTTCAGATAAATGAGAATCAAGCAGAGCTTTAAAATGATCCCTAGAAGCGCTGCTGACGACCTCAGAAGGAAGGCTGTTCCAATAGTTAATAACCCTGTAAGAAAAGAACTGCTGCCTAAGAAAGGTCCGAGGACGAAGCTTGAAAAGCTTTCTATTATGTCCTCGCCGGCCGTCATCATTCGCTACAGTGAAGAACTGTTCTACAAGACCTACTCTAAAGAAGAAGTGTGCGAGTAGTAAATCACCGCGGAGTCTTCGAAATTCAGGTGGGTAAAGGTCAAGAATTTCAAGTCGAGACTCGTAAGTAACATTACTCAGGCCCGCAACCATCTTGGTGGCCGCGCGCTGGACACGCTCAACAGCTAATATATATTAGAGAGATATATGTCTCTCTTCAGGCCGGTATACACGACCTGGTTGGCATACTCGAGGAGCGGTCTTATATAAGTCCCGTAAAGCGTTTGAAAAGCTTTCTTGTCCATGCGGGGGAAAGTTCGCCTAATCATCATAAGGGCGGCAAATCCCTTTTTTGCCGCCATCTCATGGTGATACGTGAAGGACAAGTTAGATGACAACCAGATGCCCAGATCTTTCTTCAGGTCGATTCTCATGATATCTACTGTGCCAGATGCGCTATGAATCATGAAAGCATTGCCAGAATCTCCACCGAGTGACATGTGAGCACATTTATTGTTATTTAGTGGGAGACTCCAATCGTCCGACCAGCGCTTGATCGCGTCAAGATCAATTTGTAGTGCGCTGGGATCAGTGGCATTCCAGATTTTTAGGTCATCTGCATATAAGAGGACGCTGCTGAAAATGTTGCTTGGAAAGTCGTTGATGTAAATGAGGAGTAACAAAAGACCTAGAAGTGACCCTTGGGGAACTCCCGCAGAAATGAAAGAGGGAGACGAAAGGTCTGCTCCAGTCTTGACTCTAAACGTTCTATTATCAAGAAACGAGGCAATCCAGCGAAGAATCTCTCCTTGAATACCGTAGGCTTCCAGTTTGTGCTTCATTGGGCCGTGTGGGACACGGTCAAAAGCCTTGGCAAAATCAAAGAAGATAGAATCTGAGATGAGACCATTGTCTTTGGCCTCCGTCAGACTATCCATGAAAATAAGCATGTTTGTTATGCATGACCGATTAGGATAAAAGCCATGCTGTGTGGAATAAAAAACATTATTTGATAAGAAGTGATTGAGTATGGCGCGCTTTAGTAGGCGCTCCATCATTTTGCATGGGATGCTAGTGAGGCTGATTGGCCGATAACTAGCCGGAGAGTGCCGATCACCCACTTTAAATATGGGTGTGATCATCGCCTCTTTCCATGCGCTATGGAGGATGCTAGTCTGGAGTGTTTGCCTGAACAGCTTATAAAGGGGTTCAGCCAAACTAACAGCTGCTTCTCTGAGTATTCTGGGATGGATCATGTCAGGACCCATTGCACTGTATGGATTAACCTTTAGTAAAAGGTCTTCGACATCTAGCACAGAAAACTTAGCGGTCACGAGTGGTTGCCTGAACTTCTGCAACGGTAATACAGGATGCCAGCTCGGGGATGCGACGTTGTAGATTGCCGAGAAGTACTCCCTGAATAGCTCGGCCACAACTAGGGAGTCAGATGAAGTCCCCCGTTGGATAGTCGTAAAGAAACGGTGGAAGGTTTGTTCTTGCTTAGTCGTCGCATACGCTTAAATAAGACGTTTTTGTTCCCGCGGGCTCTTATGAGGATCTTCTCTTGTACGAGTTTGGTGTGTTTGCGGATTTCCCGCCTACACCTGTTTCGGACAATGTGGAACGCGCTTAGTTCCTCTGAGTTTTCTGTAAGCTTATGCTCCGCGAATAATTGGAAACGGTTATCGAGAAGACGACGTATCCTGCGTGGAAGGGGTGGCCGATAAGAGAGAAAACACAGTTTGTGCGGTGCAAATAAGTCGTCTGCTTTCTGAATTGCGCTGTGAAACGTGTCAAGCTGGCTCTGGTGCAGATCTGGCTTGTTTAGGTGGAGTTTCATGCACTTGTGGGTTCCAGGGATCCGACCGGTCCGCAACAGTAAAGGGAGACCGACCTTTATCTCACTTTTGTCGGAAATAGCCGGTGCAGGGTGACACGTGCTTGGATACGCTCCCAACAATTATGGCAGTCTCACCGATCACCGGACAGGAACGATGCTAATGGTTGTGTACCGTATCCCTCCTTCACACTGACTGCTGGTATAACAAGTAGCTGGAGCCTAAAAACTACAGGAACCCATGGAAACACGCAGACGGAAAAGAAGTGTATGAATCGAAAGGAGCACCCATGTTCAATTTGACATTTGGTTGAGTAAGCTACTACATAGTCGCTGATGGGGTATCATGATTTGAAAAGACTTCAGTTTGCTCGTGTATTCATCACCAGTGTCAGCGCCAGTCCACCGTTTGCTTCAATCCTTGGAAAGCTGGTATTATTTGTACAATGCCCATAATATCCAGTTTGCTCGTTTAAAGAAACAGACAAGTCAATCCAGTTGTGCGCGCTTAACAAACACGTAGTGTGCTCGAAAAGGGCGCAGCACGTGTTTTCCCACAACAGTTTTACATCCTTCTCCCGCACCTTTACAAGCAGACAAATCAAGACGCTGCTGTCGTAGATCTAGTCAACCCAGCTGCACATCACACACACAAAGCCACGACCAGTTGTTGGACGCACCGTTGTTTACGTTGGACAGCCGCAAAAACCAGGGCAGAAAAGATTTACAATACATGCGTACAGTGCGCAAAATGTCCCTTAAAATAAAGATCGGTCTACCGCGACGATTTTTGCTTCCAATCCAGCTCGAATCGAGATCTTTTTCATTCTGCACGCACAAACCTCGATCCGAGATCACAGAACGACGAAGAATGACGCTCGGTTGCGTCGATCAGTGACACTTCAGGTGTAACTTACTGTTCTTGCAAAGCACAATCGTTTGCATATCTGGGTAAAATGAAATTTACCACACGATGAGACTTGGTAACTCTAGTTAATAACGTTAGACGAGGCTGACTTTTCAACTACCCTGTGGACTTCACAGCCGTTTTTGACGTTGAGGCAACTAATGACGCACGGTTTACAAAGGACTAGCATGTCCAGTGACTATTTTTGAATCTACCAAGTGCAGAGGGAGCATCGTGGCATATTAGCAAAATATACACCTTTTGAACGAAATGTGGACAGGTGGTCATATAGCGGCTCTAATACCTGGATAAATTTTCCGCTATTTTTGTCTAAATGCCTGACTAATTAAGCTGTACACAACAGGTAACATACTGGAAGTCTGCTGGCTCATCAGCTGCGTTGATGATGCAAAACAGAAGCCAGTTCTGAAGTCGATCCAAGTTAATTCGGAGTCAACTGTGTATTTCAAACCAGTACGTCCGGCGAAGCGGCCACAAGGTTGTTTACGATGAGATATCTTATTATTCACTGAAGTTCAGGGGATGACAGAGATCGCTTGGAACGTTTGGAACCGTGGTATACAGCAATGAAAGGTGGACGGACGAGAATAAACACTGTATTTTCTCACAGCGATTGCCAAGGGCTCGTGTGCTTTGATTAGAAGTATGGTTTGCCCGATTCTCCACATACACCGCCATATTCTTCGTTGAAGAACCCACGGCTTAGATAATAATAATAATAATAATAATAATAATAATAATAATAATAATAGTGTATATGCGTATACATACACAAACTACCGGGAAGTAGACTGCAAATAGTGTTAATCCAGGAGATTTCTTGGGCTACGCCCAGTCTACTCGCGATATGCACCTGTAGGCCGCATCTGAAATTGTCGCGTCTGTAATGCAGCGACCGCCTATAAACTTTAAGCTACTAAACAACCGATTTTGGTCTAAAAAGAAAGACCGTTGTAAGGGCGGGTTTCTTATCGGTAAGATGCTGAGGTACAAGAAAAACAGTGAAGACTGAATGGAGGAAAATAACAACCAGCGTCGATATTGAATCTACCAAAGTTACGCTTTTATAGATCAACCGTTCATATGAACACGGCCAAATGCCACAAGTCACTTGATGGCGGAGTGACAGAGCGCAAGTGAAGTGAATGTGCCACAAACAAAGGTCCGGCGACAGGAAGTAAGGACGAAAGAACTGCGCAAGGACCAACTTCGTCATGTGATAAATCTTGAAATTAATTTTTTATCAAGGCTAACTTCTGTGAAGGGGATGTTTTGTTGCGTATGTACTTCAGATAGTCGCATCGTTCTTTGTAGGATAAAGGACGATAAACAAGAAAGGAGTGATTGAATGCAAGCAGCGTGGTCACCGATGTTCGATCAGATACACGACAGTCGTCAAGCACTCACCGCAGACAGCCACCTTAGCACTGGCCTCCTAAACAAACATGGTTTTCCGACATTCACTTAACTGCGTGTCGACTGCATATGGTGACTGATTTTCCTTACTCCCCAGACTTCATTCGCTACCGGCACCATGTTTTCATTCCTATGAGGAGATATGAATTTTGTGTGACTCTTGATCCTGCCACTGTTTACTATCGAATACACCTAACGGGCATGACTATCGATGACCCCACCATTCTATATACCACGACCATAAGCCATACGCCAAATGGGCGGTGGTCTTCAATCCTCAAAACATGATCACCAACCTTCATGTCTAGTCCAGCCTTGGCCTACTTATGATATGCCTGGATAGGGGTAGATACCGTTGATCCAGCGTTTCCAAAACACACCAGTCTGGAGCATGCTTCCACCTTCTCATGTACCTTTCCAGTAGTGTGCTGTGGGTGAATTGTAGGCCGAGGGTTGATTTTAATGGCAACAGAGCGTTTGATCTTAAAACCGTTGGACATTCCGGGTCATCTTGGGCTGACATCAAATGTCTGTCTTCCAGGAGCCTCTCGCAGTCGATAAGTTGGGTGTAAAGGATCTCACCCTACATTACTTCTTGTCCTAAGGCCGCCAGCATGATTCACCAAACCGCGCGAGTAATGAACCCCCACGCCCCACCCCAGTGGCTTGCATCAAGCGGATCGAAATGCCGGTCGCTACCACGAACCGCCGGAGTCCGACGGATTCCACCGTGGTCAGTGGCAAGTGAATCTCCCTTCATCTCTGATTCCGCGTCCAGAAAGTTGGCCCCGTTATTGCTCCACGTAACTTCCAGTACACCCCAACAACCAATGAAACTCCTTAGCGCCATCGGGTCGATGCCAGGTGACTTCGAATGCATTAATTCCAAGTGCATACTTCCTGTCCTTAAACAAGTGGAGAGACGACCACATATTGTACATATACTTCTCCCATTCCCAACCTTCATTGTTCAAAACTAACCTACACTGTAAACTGTCAACAAGGCATCATCGGCTGTCGTGCGATTAGAGGGAAGTGTTGCCACCACTTGTTGGCACGGCTTCGTTGACCAAATTTTGTACATCGCACCTTTTATAAGCGCGCCGCGCCATCCAGCCAAGCCCTTGTTAATTCAAAATCCTCTTCGGATGAATGATAAACATGACTATCCCCTACGTGAACCTCAACCTGGTATTGGTGTTCAACACTCATATCAGTTGCAACACAACGTCACTCGAGTGCCATGAGACGGACCCGTTTAAACCCTTCCATCGGGAAACGGGACATCGTCTAGGGTTACACGCTTGTTTCCAGTCAGCCTACCCCGTCGGCCTTTGGAGTGTTCTGTACAGCTCTCACTAGAGGCGCTTTGCCGCTCCAGTCGAACGATGGATTCACATACCAGATCCACTTCCAAATTACACAAAGTATACAGCAGGATGGAACACTGTCGACCAGCATTCTGGCAAATAAACTAACTCTTGAAACGTATAAGCCATGATACCACACGGAGTAGGGTGAACCAGTGTTAATATCGTGAAACTTACGTGACCTGACGCGCTACTTACGCTGGCTACAGCCACCAATTTCTTCAGACACACTTCTCTAGGTTGAAGCCGTGAGAGCAGTCTGTTGGCTGGCCACGAATTCTCAAGTCCCCACATATATATTTCTTGAGAACCAGCACCGTAGGTTCCTCGCGAATCTACGTTCACCGGGTTTAACTTCGGCGGAACGTGTCGCTACTGACAGCCCTGGATATAGTCACGACGCCTTCAGCTACAATGATGGCGAAGCATCAAGAAGTGCTTCTCAAGCGCTCCAACACGATGATTGAGTCTGTTCAAAGTGTATGGAGTTACTTGTCTGGTCAAACAACCTGCGCTTGGAAAACTTTGTGTTGAACATGCACTGAACTAGTCATTCTGACCGAACATCATTTAAGCGACGAACCTCTGTCCTAATGTTCGTTGACAGCGACAAGGGGCCCCGCAACGTCTACTTCTAGGTGATCTTCACAGTGTATGACTGCCGCTTGCCCCATGCTAGCTGGTACATCACCAAATGTGTCTACGGCACATCGTAGCCCATCAGCAGCCTGACATTATCTTACCCCAACGAGATGGTAGGCAGACCGGCTAAGTAAGGCCAACGCTGAACGTCCTTCTCGATTATGGTTCAGGCTGGTTCAACCAGAAAAACCTTGGTTACAAACACGTTGTCGACCATGATCCTACTTACACTATCCAAAGACTGGGTTTGTAAACTCAGCTGCTGACATGCAACAAACTCCACCTCACACAGTGTACAAACGCTGAGCGCTCGCTGGCTCGCTGACCGCCCCAGCCTCTCAATTAGGGACCTATCTAGCAGTGTCGTATCAGAGGCTGTATCTAGAAGGACACACGTTTCAGTCGTTCTAACTGCCACACTGACCCGATAAGCACGGAGTGAACAAAAACACATCCATCGCACACAGAGCTTTCTCCATTACTTGACCCTTCCGCATCGAGTTCGGGCCTCGGAGGCGCCGGGTCTGTTTACATTAATGTATGATACCGCCCTCCATAGAAAGGTCGTAAACACTTAGCACGGATTTAGCTGTAGCCTCCGAGCAACGCCGCTCAGAATTTTCAACTTTTGTCTCACGACGTGTACGGTGTAATGAACAATGTACATCCGTATTTGAATGATGTCCTAGTGGATGGCTCATCACAGGAAGAACATTGCGTGCACTCGCGTTCATTATTTGCCCGTCTGTCGTATCATGGCCTCAGCATACACCTAGTCAAATGCTCGTTTGGGATGCTCCGCGCCACCCTTCTAAGTCAAAGTGCATACACGAGTGGGATCAAATCTTTCTGCAACAAACTGCAGGCAGTAGTGGACTAGCTGGTGACCACATATTTCAAACAAGTCCACCGTTTAAAGGGAGTGTGTGGAGTTTTGCCGTCGTTTCACTGCTAGCTGTGCCTGTTTAACGCAACCTCTCACTGATCTACTCAGAGGTGAAGTACGTTCATTCTTATTTGCAACGGCCGCAAAAATGGCTGTCAGTAATTTAGAAAGACCATCACCAAGACAGCGCTCCTGTTACCTCATTATCCGTTTACTTCCTCCGCGCTAACCGTGGATGCAACAGGCGCGGCTCTAGCGGCAGTCCTGCAAAAACAACTCGATGACGAGTGGTGTCAACTAGACTTTTTCTCTAAACCTTTACAACTAACCGAGTCGCAGTTTAGCGCCTTCTGGAAGGAATTGTTAGCGATGTATCTCGGCACACGTCATTTTTGGCATGTAATTGAAGGCCTTCACAAACCATAAACCGTTAACGCACGCTCTACGCTCGACCACCAACAGGTATTCCCCCAGAGAGACCCGACGTCTGAATTAATTCCGCTCAGTTCACGATAGATATTCGTCACATTTCAGATATTACAAACCCAGTCACCGATGCCCTCGCGCGCGACAATGCTACAGCGAACAGACATCTCAGTTGATCTGGCAGCTGTCGCATCTGCGCAGGACGATGGTCCAGAGGTAAAACAGCCCAGTCGGTCCAACTTCCTTAAGGTAAAATGGTTTCCCAAGAATTCATCCGACGGGGTGATTATTTGTATAATTTCACAATGCAGCACCCGTTTGGCCATTCCATTGGCCTATCACCGCCGGATTTTCGACACTGCACAACATGTATCACCAGGCATACGTTCAATAGTCTGAATGGTCACCCCGCGCTTTGTTTGGCACAATGTCAATCGCAAAGTCCGCACGTGGGTCAGGGTGTGCTCACAGCGATCTAAAATCTGTCGTTACACGTGTGCAACTTTGGAGAGTTTCTGGGTCCCCGATAAGCGTCTCTATCGTGTGCATGCCAAACTGGAAGGACCCTTGTCATCCTCGGGTGGGTGTACGTATATAATAATAATAATAATAATAATAATAATAATAATAATAATATATATTTCCCAACGCATATGTGAGAAGCGCGCTCGGCTATGCGCGATCAATGTGGATATTTACAAACCATACAAAAAGGAATAATTAAACAGTATCACAAACGTGAAGTTTGTCGCAAGAATTACGTGGTCAAAGAGAAAACGACTGTAGTTTATAGAACTTTCACGCACGCAACAGGGTAATAGATAGTTCGCTCATTCCGCCGATTTAGTCTCAAGAAATGGGATGTTACACTAATTCACTGTTTACAAAGTTGTGGGATGGGCGATTTTCCAAATATTTCAAGGTCACTCCGGGAGGATGTCTTAACGCACCTTCGGAATTTTTTGCTGTTATGAAATGAAATTGGCGTCCGAAAATTGTCTAGACAGATCGGCTTTGGTGAGGCATGCCGGAAAATCCCAGAATCAAGCGAACGACTGGGCTGATTCCAACGCACCATTTCGGCAAATGCTCGAAAACGTCACAAAGTTGAACATCTCGTGAACCGTTCAGCTTAGACGAAGTTCCGTGTGTCCATCCGTCGTAGAAAAATTTCCTCGCTCAGTGGTTACTATGGGATTCGGGAGGGAGAGTGTAATTCCACACGTAAGATGAGAAAATGTGGGGTTATAACATTTACTATGACAGGAAATATGTATGAGGAATTTTTGACGAAGTCGTTCGATATTATTATTTTTGCTTAGATTACTGGAATATGTAACCCTATCTTCTGTTTGTTCTGGTATTTTACTATGCGCTCGAGATTTATTCGGGTAAACGAAGAATTGAGTCGACGGTTTGGAGGGCCGCATGAAATGTGCGTGACAACTAAAGCTCACATGACATCGTTCTGTTGGACTTATTATTAGGCGCCGAGTGCACATTTCATAGCAATTTGGGCATTGCATATACATGAGTAAACACACGTCATTAAAATAGGGTTGAGTGTCAAAGTGTTTGGTGAGCGCGCAGTAGACCAAGTGCTAAATGATCTTGTGAGTAAACCACATAACAAACCGTTTCAAGCGGGTTGTTTTTGAGGGGCGTTGGACAGCAGATCGGTTATCTACGTATTACGCATCTGACGGCTAAATGATTTTCGGATCACACTCAAAAAGGTCGTCAGGTGATACAGAGAGTTTGAAGATGGACATCGTGTTTGTTAACGTAAGATAGCTGT
>QNGE01000112.1:411268-428419 GCA_008508345.1 Paragonimus westermani
TCGGTTTGGTAGCCATATTTAAATCAAACAGACATTTGACAACATTATGGTCACTTCCAGGGAACTGTTCTAGAACAGACAACTCTGTAGATGAAATGTCTATGGTAAATATAAGATCCAAAATATGCCCTTTTCTGGTGGGTATTAGGACATGTTGGTTCCAACCATTCAGTTGAATGCATAAAAGGAATTCGGCCTGTTTTTCTGGAGCAGAGAATGAGGTCCATGAGATATTAGGCATGTTAAAGTCACTGCCTATTAGTTTGTGTTCACAAGGCATGTTGGACACATGATTCATTATCTCCACAATGTCAGTTAAATCATTGCTCGCAGCATTCGGCGGTCTGTAGATGCATCTTATAAGTAGCCCGCGAGAGCCAATAGAGACCAATAACCACAGAGTTCTCGAGTTTATGAAGTATAGAATCATCAAGTGTTCCTGCGAAAAGTTGCTCCCCTAGGTAAATGATGCATCCACCTCCTCGTCCTGTGAGACGATCCCTACAGAACATGTGATATCCCACGATGCTTATATGACTGTCTGCGGTGTCAGGGGAGCACCACGTCTCAGTTACGAGGATGATATTGGGATTAGATATAAAGACAAATGGTTTAAAAATGTGCATCTTAATAAACAACGCTCTTGCGTTCATTGGTAATAAGCCTACGAAATTCTTTTTGTCAGATACTGCAGATAAACTGCTAAAGAACTTCATGAGAGATGGGGCAGTGGGTTGCGAAAAACCAAATGAAGAGGCCTGATCTAGGGTGTACCGAGTTTCTGCTCATATTTCAGTGGATGTCGTAATAGTTTGGCTCCGTGATAGGAAGAGCTGGAAGAGTGCCATTATGGAGGGATGACAGAGGGGGAATTGGGGATGGGAACCAGGTGGCGGTTGATGAAATATCAAGGGATGCACTAAAAAAGAACCGGTTTGGCGGACATTTGTGTTGCTGACATATTCAGGTAGTGACGTATTTGCTGGGGTATAAATATTGGGAACCTGGTTCCTAGTAGCACTCCTATTTTGGGTAGGAGGATGAGTTACTACGGAGCCATTGGATAATGGATGGTAACCGTAACCCCTAGGATAGTGGTATGTTGGCCTGGAAGCAGTGGGAGACAGGTCGTGCAGTTTTACGTGTAAAGCTTTGTTTTTTAGAATGCGGTTTTTAAAACCAGATCCATGACTCCTGTTGAGTTTCTTTCGTTTATCCTTGTATCGCAAATTCGAAATACTGTTCTCTGGTGAACACCTTACAGGTCTTACTATTGAGTTACAACATCGTTCAGGTGTTTGGGGTTTGCGGTTGGTATTTTCGATTACTCCAGATAACGGAGAGAGATTCCTCTGATGACAAATGGATGGCCCTGCTCGAACAGCCGCGTCATTATCAGGAGCACTTAAGCTGTTTCTTCTAGTGTTCTGATTAACTATGGATGCCTTAGTTCTAGAACTATTTCTAGTCAAGGCCGCGGTTGACAGAGATAGAAGTTGAGCGTTGGGAATAAGTTTTTAGCAGTAGCCATGGGTTTCGTTGTGGAAACTTAAACGCGCCTGGCATTATCCGAGCTAGACGTGGTTTGTTTTCCAGTGTTCGTCTGGACCGGCGACGCAACGGCGTTTCCGGCTGTAACTTGCGGGTTCACAGAACTCGTGAAGTAGTCGAGATCTACAGTCAGATCAATGAGATTGTTGACTGTGGTTTTTTCTCGGGTAATATTGGCTCGCAATATTTCCCTCTGCAGTGGCGTCTTGTCACCAAAGACTTTTATGGACTTAAAATTTGTGCCACGCCTGATTTGCTCTTGTATTCTGACAAATTCGTTCGCTACAAGTTCACTCGTGAACTGTAGCAACAATGGACAGTGCTTTTGCTGTACTTTCTTGCGGAGTCTTAAACAGTAGCACTCTTGTTCTTCCATCTTACTGGCTTGCTGGCTTACTGTCAGGTAGGTTAAACACCACCACTTTGCTTGCACAACGTAACCACTTGTGCAGTTCGGTAGCTACAGTATCAATAAGCGTTCCGGCGGCTACGAGGTCTTTGTGACTAGAGGTGGTCTGATGGCGGATGTCACTTAAGGCATTTATAACACACAATAGCGGATCTAATTTGTGCAAAAGTTCAGCAAGCTCCTTGTTTCTATTGTGTAGTTTTGCTATTCCAGCCTCTCATTCCTTTAATTTTTTAGCCTGATCTACGAATACATTGGTAATGGAAACCGAACATGGTTTGGTGTTGTGCCTTTCGTGTGATGTGCTAAGATTTGCTGTTGAGACTGCCGTTTTAGCAGCGGCCTCGATCTCCTCTGTGATAGCAAGGGTGGGGCAGATGTTGGCTGAACAACCAGAAGATTTTACACCTTTCTTCTCAGCCAACATGCATTTTTTGCGCAGGGATGATGGCTTGACGACTGGCAATTTTTAGAGTGGCTGACTCAGCGGGCATTACTATATGATATTCAACTTTTATCAATTGGTAATGTTCAAAAGGTCTCAAAGCAAGTAAATATGAAAAAATACAATAAGTAGTACGTAAATTTGAGTGATCAAATGTAGAAACGGGATATGCACTAGCACGCAATAATAACTGGCCTTTTTCGAAACACGCGCCAGCTGTGTCTTGACATGCGTGGGCAGGTTTACACGTTGACAGGAAGCTATACTGGTTCCGAATTGCGCGTCGAGAAAAGGTCTCACGGGCGTTTTTGAAACGTTGGGTAGCTCATTTTGGTCAATCTCCCATAGTGCTGACCGATCGCGGGTCACATTTTGACTTTGCTCCCACGTCACTTCTCTATGACGGGCGCGAACAAATCTACGGTACTGGTTGGTCAATTATAACATGCCTGTTACCAATTCCCCTGTTAAACATTGATTATTAGCCCTCCCAACCGTGCTCCCCCATACCACTTTCGGAAGTTTCCCTCCTGCCCCCACCGGACGTAGACGTGAGCTGTAGAGCAGGAGTAAATTGGACCACTCATGCTCGGGTCAACGGTTCCGGTCAGCTGAAAAACTCACACTGTCGAAGTCAACACTGTTTGTTTTCTAGCATAATGGCCCGGTAGCAACCATATCTGTTTAGTGCTAACTGTTTTAAAGCTATCATTGCCATCTGTACTGTTTGGCTCCCACATTTTGTGTGCGCTTAAGCGTTTGTTTAAATAAGTTTGGTCGCCCTGCCCATTCGGCGTACAGATCCGTTGCGTGATTGTTCGTCGTTCCGGTATATTGCAGTTTCGCCTTGTTGTCCAATCGCTCTCACGTCGAGTTCGCGTGTCGACAATATACTCCTTGTTTACTAGTTGCGCTATTCGTACCCGGCCGGCCTTGGTCTGGCTGACAATACAAAGGGAGCCAAAGTATCAAACTTTTTCGTGTTTATCGTTGGCAACTTCCCTGTACACCTCTTTGTTATCCGGATCATTGTCCATTTTTGAGAAACCCTCTATGTTCCAACTAGAGCAGTTGGCTGGGACGAGTTGTTGAACGCCGTCGCAAAAATGAGGTAATAAGCACGCATGTTATAAACAAAATTCGTCAGTGCCGGACAGAAAAGTGAGCTGAGTAAAGAATTTCAGTGAAGGATAAGGGACAATGTGAATCAATGATGTGTATGAAGCGGAGGGGAAGAAAGCGCGCCGACGGAAAATAATTCAGAAAGATTCCATAGCATTCGTTCCGTGAAAAATGTCTCGGAATGGCTAGTCCTGGGTGCAGATGAAATCGTCCGCATTCGGAGGCCTTTCATGCTTTAGATAAACCAAACTAACAACATCTTCGGGAAACGTCCACGCTGAGGCATACGGACACGGCAGACAAGTTGACATCAATGGTCTCCTGCATACTTGTTGAAAGATGAACATCGCGAACGATTTTGGACGGACGCCAAATCTGGATCGAGCGCTTAGCAACGCCGAGGAACACTATAAGCTTATAGTCATGGGGGAAATGTGGTATCATGTCAATGGGCAGGTCACCTGAGGAAACCTCACGCCAGTCCTTAACGCTATCGAAGACACCGAGAGGACTACACCTCAAATATTACAGCACACATCTGTTTGCGTACACTAGTCGCACATGTGGTAGCCCGTGGTTGAATGGCGCTCCTTCCAGCGGACGAATGTCCCGGACTGTTTTGCTGATGCTGGCTTCCTGTAAGTTGACTGGTAGGTATGACGACGTTTTCAACGATGGAAAGTATGATTTCCTTAAATCAGACCTTGAAAAAAACTGTCAGCCATCTTGGCCTGTAACTCATCGGCTGTTGGGAGTATGAATGTACCCACCAGAGCCTGACGGTTCGCCACCTTCCAGTCATCGCATATTCGCATCGTATTACATTTCCGTATCATTGTAACTATAGGATGAATCCGTTTGGAACCACCGATTTGTTCGACAAAATTGTTGGAAACCTTTTCCCCTATAACAACAGTCACTGAAATCGAGTGCAGTTGTGTTGTTGGAGAAGTGGAATCGAATTCCTTCTCAATAGTTGTCCCACCCCGATATGCAAAATTGGCAACCGTTCGAATGAGCGGTGGAGGGATCTTGGGCTCTGAAAACCCGTGCTGTTGCTTTCCAGTGGGAGTAGAATTATTTACTGAGTAAATGTGTTCGGCTAATAACAATGGCGCGTCATCAACAGGAGTACTTTGGCTCATTTGCGCCAGTTCACAGGATCCACAACATCGAGCAGAATGTTCCTGTTGGCTGCATCTCTTCCAGTCAAGTTTACGGGCCGGACATGTCTGAAAGCCTGCTTCACGCCGGCTGCTGCCACAACAATAACACACTGGAGACGTTTTTGATGGCTTGAGAAAGGACTGTTGTTAAGACTGCCAGCTTATACACTGGACTCTAGTTTGTTCAGTTACTGATGATTTCATCTTGGTTAGTCCAACAGATTGTTCCTTGGACGAATTCGCTATATCCCAAGTAGGTAAAGCCTCCCGGACGTGATCATCCTGTACCTCACTAATGCGTTCCTGAGTAGGCACAACGCATTCGAGCTTATTCCATGGAGTACTCGAACAATCACCTCGCCGGTCTGCTGGGGTAGGCGAGGATGTGAACTGCTCCAACGGTTCCAGAGTGACCTGCTTCAACCGGAGCATCCCGAGTTTTTCTGTGAATATGTTTGCTCTGCACACCCACTTCCGGTCAAGTAAAATGATAGCACTGTCTAACGAAGTTTTTTGAACGCAAGTGAATTGCGTCGGAATGACGTTGTTTTCAATTGTCCAGCAAGTGACGAAGCAGATTTAACTTCAGGTTTTCACTGAAGGTAGTATCAATGAGTAGCAAATCCAAGTACTTTGTGAGTGTAGTTTTTCACTGTATCCAATCTCATTCGGTTGTTGGTACGGCAGCATCACGCAAATGGGATTTCGAAGGTTGCAGGTTGGAATTCATCGGACAGGTTTCTTTAACGCGACTCAAGCGTTGTATCTCAATTCCGGCTCAATCAGTAGTAAGCCTAAAGGACAATAACAACGGCAGAATGAACACGTGACTCAGTAGAATTATGTACTCCATTGTCATATTTAAAAGCGGTAGCGTCATTTAAAGCGCGTGGATGAATGAACCGTTGGTCGATGAGGGCGCGGCCAATCAGAACGCACCTTGGGTCTTGACACGAGTGTGGGACACACAGGTGGCCTTGATGGGTGTACAATAATAAGGTCGGACTCAACACATCCTCCATTGCTTCGTTACCTCCATCCTCTCCTAATTAAATCGAACTCGACAAAAAATGAGGCTTGCCAGGTTCCTCTAATTGGATAACTTCATTCTCAATTGTGGCAGTCTTAGTACTGGGGGAGACACCAACACTGCTGACGGCAAGTCTCATACACTGCCCGCGTATTCCACGAAATATAATGGTACGGCAGTATAACCTCCTCGCGGGTGCGTCAAGTGTTTATTAACCGAAAGGCCCTGGGAGTATGGAAGCCAACAAATCCAAAATCAGACGAGTGCTTTATGTGTCCAAAACAACTTAGGTGAAAATTGCTATCCTCAGCATATCTCTATTGAAACAACAAAGTTGCCCAATATCAGGACCACACTCAAAGTGAAATGACATGTTGCTGACTGCAATTAGCCGCAATGCGTCACGTAAACAATAACGCAAAAAGTTGTCAACCTAGGGGCATGTGGTAATCTAATAAGGCAGAGATGTCTAACTGGCTTGTGTAAATGAAATTTATACCCAGATGACAATCGCCTATTCTGGAACTAGATTTATTTACTGCAGTGAAAAACGCCGTTCTTAGATTATCTGAAATCTCCACATAACAATGAAGTTAGTTATACAAAAATGTTCCGCTCACTGAAATTTCTAATTTTTGGTTGGTCGGTGGGGTAGAACAGACAGGCAGACGCCCGGCCCACTCTTGGCCAACCAAGTGAAGTTGGCCAGGTTTTACGGGGTGGACATCACCGGTACTCGCCGAAAGTCATGTGGACTGGGATAAACTGAACGGTAAAATCGGATGGGTACAACGGTTATAATAGGTACAAAATTATGTGAGCAAGGGAAGACGAAAGAAGTATGGATAAAATAGAACGACTCACAACGAGTCGAAGTCAACCGGCTTGAAATGGTTATCATACACAAGGGGAGGATAGTGTCAGAGGGTGAAGGTGAGCGACGTCAGACAGATAAGTTCACTCGCAGCGTACGGAGCAAAAGGTGAGGTTTTGGAAGGTCGGTGGATGTGCGGTGTCTAAATGTCGATCAGCTGTTAACCGATTCAAAACGGGGAGAAGAGAGACATGGGATCTGCTGTTTATTATTGTGGTAATTAGTAAGCATCCAAAAAGGTGTGCTCAACCAAAAGTAAAAATGAATTTGATAAAGGTGTGTATGAAATATGCAAAAAGGTAAATTATGAAACAGACGTTCGCGCTGTGCTTCACAACGGCTTACGAAGGACGCCACCGCTGCATAAAAAGTTTCATGATGAAGACTTATTTTTCTTGTATCTGAGAAATTTATCAACCATTTTTCTTCATTTGCTACTTTCTGCAGTGTCGAATGTTACCACCGTTCCTGATTTTTATGTGAACGTTAATTTTCTCGGATTTGCCGTTTGAATGTTTGTAATCCTTTTATTTTTTTCTTGGAATAATCTGTCACATATGATTGCAGATGCACCCACGATCCCTCATGAACTATTGGTGAGTATAGTTTCGGTCTTCTCATCAAATCTAGCTGCTGTTGTCATCGTCGCTGCTCGCATTCAAGACGTTTGTGATTAAATTATATATGTGAATATCAGAATAGTTATATGTTCAAGCGTTTCAAAATGTTTCAGTCCGGGTTAGTACGGTTAACTCAACTTTTGACGGGTTAATGACTCATTTTGCCTTCGAAACGCGGATTATACGCAACGTTGGAAACCTTCATGGACAGTCCGGGAATTTCACATATTCTTGTAGTGCCAGGTTTGCACGGATAAATACCCGGGGTAGTTACGCGGTGTTTACGCCCGTATGATCTGTTGGTGGTCGGAAAAGTGCCAAGGGTATTTTAAGGTACGGCGGCTGATGCTCGTGGGAAGAATTTACAGACCATTCCCACCCTGCCTATATCATACCTTCTATCCTGTACAATCCGGCAAATCTACCTTTCGCTGCATGGCGTTTCAAGGTGAAAACAAGTTGAAAATTGCCAGCTGCGCTCTGAAGTAGACCTTTCAGTTTTTTGTGGAATATTAAAGATTTTTTGTTGGCGCCGTCAACTCATATTTTTGCCTAGTTAGTGCCCTGTGCATCAAAAAATGCACACGATCACTGTGCCATTCTGTAGTTCGCAGCATTGCCTGTTAAGGCTGGACGAGTTGGAGACGGACATTAAGGCGCAAAGATAGGCTTCACGCACATTGAGTTTAGTGGTTGTGTTGCAATAAAAAAGAGCTATTCTGGAACCTTACCATATTGGTACTTCTTTTAAGTGAGATTCCCCGTAGTGCTTTGATAAAAGTGGAATGTTGACGCATATAATCGATTTTGTCTCGTGAAAGGGCTTCCACGTTATAATAAGTGATTTATACTCCAGAAAAGCGCGCAGTTTCCGGTGGTTCGGGAGATATGTGTGGATTTGTAATCTTTGACCACGTTGCATTCGCATCGTTTTGCAAATTAAACATCAAAGCAAATTCCAATTAAATATACAACGCCATATTCCTGAGCCAATTACATAGCCATGTGGAGACTGTTGTGCATCTAAATTAAACTTTCCACCGATGTTCACTCCTTTGTTATCACTCAACGTGCTCCACACCACACGGACGCCTTGAAGACGGTGACGTTAGCTCTACCTTACTGACTTGTTTGAACGATCTTAAAAGAGCTCTCTAGTGATGAGTCATTCATGTG
The DNA here is from genome assembly GCA_008508345.1 of Paragonimus westermani. Classification (NCBI taxonomy): domain Eukaryota; kingdom Metazoa; phylum Platyhelminthes; class Trematoda; order Plagiorchiida; family Troglotrematidae; genus Paragonimus; species Paragonimus westermani. Next base: position 419,662 of record QNGE01000112.1, read on the forward strand.
ATAGGCTTGGCCTATTGCGGATCTCCATCTCCATTTTGTACCACCAACAAACTCACTGAGACTGCTCTATTGTGCCTTTTCTGTGATTTTGATTTGTGCTAGAACAGTCTGTGAATGTTGTCCTGTGTGTGAATAGCCATTTGTCGTTACCGTTACAATTATCTTCCTGAATGCGTGTCTTGGAACGTGATTCATCCGCTTGTCATTAGTGAAATATTATCACGTCTCCTTATCCGTTCTGTTAGCTGGGTACCTGGTGCAGAAATAGAAATCGCCGAAATCTGTCGTGGATTATAATAATAATAATAATAATAATAATAATAATAATGGTATATTCCTAGACGCATTTAAGAGGAACACACTCAGGAGAGCATGATCAACGTAATGATTTTTGAGCATATACATATTTGAACACCAAATTTGAAAATTTTACAACGAGTCAGCTATGTGAGTAAAGCAAAAAACATACAAAAACAGACAATATATGAAGGGAAAATTCGCGTTTAGGCAGGAAACTTAGAGCTTCATAGTTCTGATAAGACAGTGCCCGGGGTCTGCACAATTCGATAAAATAATTGACGTTTTACATCAATTGGGACTCCACAAGGTGATCGCTGGCCTGATGCTCAAGGTCGTGCCAAAGAAACAGTAATTGGAGAATGGGGAGGGTGTATTGGCGAACAGTTTGACCATTATTCGGTGTAGTTAATCCCAAAAAATGTACAGAAAATATTTTCATGATGTGGGCGAACTGGGGACGCATATATTTTCGTGGGAAACGCATGGACCTCTCGACCGGACGTTATTCTTCGCTGAAATTTCTAAGATTTTCGAGGAGCTCGCATTATGCCCGACCATTGATAAATATCAGGGAAACTAAGCATGGAGAGCAGAATCGTGCGATGAACGGGATAACGTGAAACTGACTATGTGAGCTACGACGGGCAGTGGAACAAGTGATATTCTGGCATAACATTCTATGTGACGTTAATAGCATTGTATTGATTGATAAAAAATATACCACATGCGAACACCTGCTGTTGAATAACGCGTAATGAGATCGATTATCAGCTATTCCTGGCATACGGTTATTGCCGAATTTAGATGTCAATTATCTTTGAACCGACGGTATATAGAGTGAGAAGAATGTTTGACAATACCGACAGGTTGCCGGGTGGTCTATCAGGGGAGAAAGCGGAGGAGTTGTGACTCGAGGTTATTATGCAGTCATGAGACGAACAGGTTGCGTTTTTGAACGATTTTAGCATGTCCAGCTTTTGCATGGTGGTTTACCACTCAGACACACAAGCTATCAATAATTATAGAGTGAGGGTGTCCCAGGATGATTGGGTTGTTACTAACGGGCATGTATATTGACACCAACATGTGTTGACTATAGACATGTTTTCTTGTTCGCTGGCAAGCCTAAAAGTGAAACACCTATCCCGAAGTCAGTAGTTTTGATCGGTTCCAGGGGTGTGGGACTTAACATCATCAGATGTTATTAGGTCCGTTTTCAAAGATAACGTCCTCAGATAAGTAGAGCTTGAAAATGGACATGACGTTCAGCATTGTTAAGAAAGTTTCTAAATTTCGTTTGAAATGGTGTATATTCTCACTGGACCTAATTGTATACGGAAGTGTGTTCCAAATGTAGGAATATTTTACTAGGAAAAACTTTGAACGCATTTTTTCCGGGAGTTGAAAGATACCAAGGTGAAGTCATTGTTTCTGAGGTTATACTTCGGCCTGTGTTGTACGCTAGTCGCGAAGCTGACGGTGAATTTATTGCCATAGATCAAATTATACATGAGAGAAATGTTGAGCTTGAGTCGCAGTAACCAGAGAGGATCGAGTGCAAGCGTCCGGCAACGTTCTGTGTAGTTCAGAGAAGATGAATAACCCGACAAGCTTTTCGTGACTGCACGTTGGAGGCCTTACAGATTTAGCCTATCACACTTGCGCAGGTGGCCATGTATGAGCGTGCAGTACTCAAAATGGGGTCGTACACATAGTTTATAAAGGTGTAACTATGCAGCAAGAAGGAAGAATGAGTGTTTAATGTAACCTATCGCCCGTCTGGTTTTAGCGACTAGGAAAGATAGATGTTCTGCGAAGTTGAATGAATATGAGTAACGCAAACCCAGGTCACGTACTGAGTTGGCGGATGATATGCTGTGACCGTTCAGCTCAGTAGAGCCATCTGGGACGTGACAATCATGCACGACGATAGTAGATTTATTGGCTGGAAATTTCATCAGCCAAGTTTCACACCAAGTCTCTAATGACATGAGGTCCTTCCGTATATTTTCTAAACATGGATTTAGCTTGCCAAGAGAGAAGCTGTAAACAAGTTTGATATCATCAGCAAAAAGGGATAGTTTGCCATGCGTGATAACTTGACTTATATCGTTTATATATATATATGAGAAAGAGTAACGGTCCCAGAACACTTCCTTGTATCACCCACTGGTGACTGGTCTGGGCGTTGAGCTGTTGTCTCCTATTTTCACCGTATGCGTGCGGCCTGTAAGGTGTGACGAAAACCAGCTAAGCATTGAATCACGTATACCACTGGATGCTATTTTGAGCAGAAGACGCTTATGAGGCACACGATCGGAAGCCTTTGCCATGTCCAACAGCATAATGATAATCGCCTCGCCGGCGTCAGTAGATTCTGTCACATGGTCAAGAAATTTTAGCTGGCATGTCATGCAAGAACGCTTGTTGAGAAACCCATTCTGGGAGTGGTTTACAAGGTTTCGTGATAATAGGAATTCGACCATGCGACATTTTATTAACCTTTCCTACATCCAAGAACAAATTGTAATATGGTTAATGGGACGATAATTGCCGACCTCATGTCGCGAGCCACTTTTATGGCGGAGCCTTATTGTAGAGTTTTTCCACTGAAGATGGAAGAAACCTGATGTCAGAGAAAGTGTGTAAATATTAAACAGAATTAGAGGGATGTCCTTCTCCGTATTTTAGAGCAACGGGATGAATGCCATCAGGATCGGGTGGATGAGAAGGTTTGACAATGGCTAACTGATAGCGTATGAGCCCTGGATCAACATGGATATGGCTTAGGAACGTACTTGTACTTACAGGAGGAGGTGGGGGCAGTATGTGTCTTTCAGTGGCGGAGGAAGCAGCAAAATATGAATTAAAAACCTCACAAATTGTTAGAGGATCATCTACGGTGGTTTTGTCTTGCAGTGACATTAATGAGATGGCAGGGTCTCTCTCATTATTCCTGCGTCTCATCAACTGCGAGTTCTTATCTGTGCTGTTAAGCGCACGTTCTTCACTCGTGTGGAGCATTTTGGTTCTATATTCAATTGCGTTGAACATTTTATGCATTTGCATGATGAGGGAGAAATCGCGTGTTTTCCGGTACCGTGATTTAAGACTTTTGAGCTTGCCTTGCTCCATTGGATTGAGACGTATGCCGTTACCGTACACATTACGATATTTTGACTTTTGCGGGGCTAAGATGTTCATGCGAAGCCTGAAATGTTCATTAAATGCCTCGGTTGCAATACTAGGATCGGAGGTAAGAAAAAATGTGTTCCATTCCAGAGATCCCAGCAGTGTGGTGAACACGTTCCAGTCGACGAATTTAGTTTGACGGTAGTGTATGACGGTCGACTCTTCAACAGCTTTTAGGTCGAACATTAAGTTCACTATGTTATGATCACTTCCTGGAAATTGTTCCAAGACGGGTACAGTGGCAGAAGAGATGCCTGTGGTAAAGATGAGGTCTAAAGTGTGGTCCTGTCTAGCAGTCGCTAAAACATGTTGCCGCCATCCGTCTACTTGAACACATGCTAGGAACTCAGCTTGACTTGCGGGGGCAGTGAAAGAGGTCCAGGAGATATTGGGCATGTTGAAGTCTCCGCCAATTACTTTGTAATGCGAAGGTAAGGTTCATATATAGTTCATTCCGTTAATAAGGTTCGTCAAGTCGTCCTGAGTGGCGTTGGGTGGTCTGTAGACACATCTTAAGAGTAATTCACAGGGTCCAGTCGACACTAACAGCCACGAAGAGTCATCTATCATACCAAGACATGGCTCATGAGTATGGTTGCAGAATATTGCCACCTTAGGTAGATTAAACATCCTCCGCCTTGTCCTACACCACGAGTTCTGCGGAACTTGTGATAACCTATAAGGTTTAGTTGTGTGTCTGGGGTCTCAGGGGTGCACCAAGCTTCAATGACTAGAATAATATAAGGATTATATAAGAATACAAATGATCTAAAGATATGCATCTTATTAATTAGCGAGCGTGCATTGGAAAGCAGCAAACTCAGTGCGTTTTTCTTGTTTGGCACCATTTTTATACTTTTAAAAATGTCTGAAACAAAAACATCTCTGTGATTCAAGGAATCTGGTGAAAATGCATGGTCTGATGTCCTTGTAATGAGCTCATTAGAGATTGGTTGGGTGTTACCTGCGTTTGAGTCCATGACAGGAAGTGCCGGACTAGTGCAAATAAGGTTTGGTTGGGTAGTGGAACAATGGGGGACGGAGTTAGCAGGGGAGGTTGGAAATGTATGTCCCTTAATTTTTAACAGTTTAATCGAGGTTTTAGACTTATTAAGGTCCTGGCTCTGTATGAACTGTTTTGCATTTGCCTCGCTATAGAATTTGAGTAGTAACTGGCGGCAGAACTTTTGTTTTCTTACGAAGGCGGATGCAGGTATATAATGCTGAGTCTATTCCAGTAATCTCCGAGAGTATATTTTAATGCTTTCTGGGTGCGGCCTGTCTGACACGTTGAATACGATAGCATTGTTTGAGCAACGCAGCAGTTTTTTGGTTTTTATTACCTATGTGTTGATGAACATACTTGCACTGCGTATGTTATCCTTCTTGGGACTTTCGGGCACTTTGAAAATGTAAGACAAAGAGACAAGATTCTGTTTTAGGGAATCAAGTGCAGTGTGACTCGCCCTTAATTGAGCGAGCTGTGCTTCTAGCTTAGATACCTTAACAAATAAATCTGCCAATACACTATCTACAGGAAATGAACAGTTTTTAGTCGGAGGGATGGCAACCACCAGGTTAGCTTCACCCCACTTAACGGCGTCAACCTTAGGAGAGCCTACATAAGTTCTGGACCTAGAACCTTTGCCTCTGAAACGATCAACGTCGGCTTTGGAGCTCGATATTGTGGTTTTGGCACCAGCGGATCTTGTATGACGAGTGATTTTGGTCACTATATTTCGTAAATATAATTATACTTTCGGATAGTCTTGGACGTAAGAGGAGTGTGACCAGACAATATAGAATAATAGTATCACCGATAACAATTATGAGGGAAACTTCAAATAAAATATTCACGCAGTAATCACTTGCCTTTTTCGAAACGCGCGCTTCCGTGTCTGTTCCTTTTAAGTGAACGTAAACTGACAACAAATGTTATTTCCAAAATCCGGTATGGTTCTTGTTTGGAACATTTTTTTCCCGTTGAAAACTTGAATAAAGTAAATGTAATGAAACAAAAACTGTATCGAACGTTTTGAAATGAGCGTTATGTATGTTCACCCCTGTTTTTTCTCAGAGGACGACACCCCAACTGAAGATGAACGGTCGATTAAAACAACATTGACGTTATGAACGGACCTCTTTGTTTTGATCCGACGATGGTTGTACACACTTTTGCTCCGCGTTCTATGGTGCAATGTACGCGCTCGTCACTGCTTGCACTGTTCTGACATTGTGTGGATTGTGTCGCGGATGGTTTGCGAGTCTTTGCACTAGAACTGATCAGTGTTTCCGCTAGATACCGACAATCGTCAATTGCAAAGGTGTTACACAGACAGTAGGCTGGTACTGAACGATTTATGTCAGAACAACTTTCGCTGCAACCTCACGAGTGCATACTACAGACAATTTATATATCAGTATGAAAAGGCGAACAACATACCAGATAATGCCAATTTTTAGAATGCATTCATGTTCGCCACAAAGTAGCTTCAGCCCTCAAACATTTGGCTCTGAACACACAACACGGGCTTGAAGTTTCGGATTGCAATCGCTCCGGCATAGCTCAGTGTTCGCCTCTGTGACGATGAGTAGATAATCGGAAATGCCGTCGTGGGATCACATTGTTGTGCTATTAGATTATGGTGCGCAACAGACGAGGCAGGCTCCTTGTTTTTATGCCCGGCTGCAATGTCTGCTTAATCTGTTAATCGGCCCACCTTGTGATGTACCCCGTTAACCTGATTCTCAACTGGCGCTCAGTCTTGCCTATGTAGGATGCTCTGCATCTACATCGATATTCAAAGATAAGGTTGGATTTGGCTGATTCGGGTACCGGTCGTTTCACACATGGTGTCGGAATCCGGAAAGTTTGGAACAGAATCAATGGGTCCACTGCAGTGTATGCCTTTTGATAGAACTAACCAGACGACCGTGAGTAAGTTGGCATACATCATCACCCTTCAATGGGATACGGAGAAATACCGGCATTTCAGACACCCTCTCGGGTCGAATTCTTATGTCGATTGGCTGTTTAAATCTTGTAATAAATGGCTTGGGGTATCCGCTTGGTTGTAGGCTGGTCTCTAACAGGGCCATCTCTTCTTGAACAGTATCTCCAGTGCAGATACGCCTGGCCCAATCAAACAAAGTGCGCACCAAACTTTGTTTGTAGGATCGGGGAGCAAAGCTTTCAAAATGCAGGTACTGACCTGTCCATGTGCTTTTGCGATGGACGCTTCGTTGAATCGAGCCATCTGCATTTCTCCTGATGCATATATCCAGAATCTGTGAGCCTTTTGCTTCACATTTTTATACTGAAATGGACGTTTGGGTGCAAAAAATGTATCCGATTAATTGAGCTCTTTGCTTGCAGTCGATCGTGTGCGATGGGAAAGATATGATTGACGTATTGCTTGTACGGTTGTACTGAAGACAACTGTCCAGTGACTTGTTGCTCCGGTTTTGCTACGAAAATGTCTGCCAGAATAGGGCTGAGCGGGCTACCCATAGCTATTCCATCAATCAGTCTGCAGGCGGAGTCCTGAAAAACCACAACAACAGCACACTTATTGTCACTACCAAGGTAGCGACAATAATTGTGCTGTTGTTGTTGTTGCTTGTAGGTGGCGATGTTGATACATAGGTGCCGAAATAATGCACATCCAGACATACGATGAAGCAGAAATTATTTACCACATCAGCAAATGTGGTAAATTTTTATTTTTAGGAAATGGACTACATGGTGTCTTTCAAGGCGATATATGAAGATCGTAAGTTTTGCACTTGTTTGCAACTTCAAGACCGCCTTCAAAGGCACAAGGTGGACGTGCATGTTATTTACAGTTGTAGGACGGGTCATAGGTCGAAAACGTTTATAAAGTGCGATGAGGTAAGTGGCATGGTTCCCTGATAACCGTCCAAGTTTACTGCCTTCGTACAAAGCATAAAAGGCGTAGGAGTGCATGCAGGAGTGCACGACGTATCTAGCGGGTTAATTGTTGTTAGTTTCAACAACTCAGTTCTCGCGACTCATGTAATGTGACGAAATGCCTATCAGGTTGTATGCTCGTTCGAGTGGATTCACATGGCAGACATAATTGCGTGTCCACTTGCACCTGGTAGGTGCACTTCCGCCACTGTTTACGCTAATTCGGTGAATATGAAAAAGAGGTCCTACGGTGCACCCAAAATGGATCCCGACTTAGACGGGTCGGCTTACAGTGCACTACTTGTGCACGAACCGAAGAAAGCGCGGATCACTATAGCCTGGAACGATCATCCTCTTGATATAGTTGAAGGAAGTGAGCTCTTTCGCATAAGCGTGCACAGTTATCTGGCAGAAACCAGATTCTGATGAACGAGACGATTACTACCTTATGTGACACCCGGCTACAGTCATCTTGGGGGACATCCAGAAAGCATGCACACCAACGGCTACAATCTGTACTAAAGAAAGGTGGTGATAGTATGTACCATTTTCCACAGGCTTCAAAATAAATCACTCATATCGAGTTCCACACGTGTTCGTTCTTGGTGACTTCACAAATACACCTATGTTTTTAACCATTCGGTACGGTTTGCCTTCACACGTAAGCTAGAAAAATTGTACGGAAATTTCGTCAGCTTTTAAGCAGGATGTGCCCGCTGATTTCGTTCTTTCAACAGGTCACCTTGTCCTTAGTCCAGCGTATATCATGTTTCCATGACAAATTTTACAAGCATGGTAGTAGCAAAGGGCTATACATGCTGAACACGACTAAGAAGACACTACCAACTTGCCCAGTTTCTCCACATCTTCCTACGCTGCAACAAGTATGCTGGCGTATCTTACTTTTGCAGCTTCGTAAAAACTTATTCCCCACGATCCAACAACGGTCCAAACGTTGACGTTATGGGAACACTTTCTGGCTTAATCATCCTCAAATTTTAAGGAAAGCCTGTCTTAACACGTTGAAGACGTCCATTTTAATTATATTCTACAACTGATCTTTCGAAATAACGCGAAACGCAACCTTACATTAGTTTCTATTGATCACTATGCCGTTGAACTACCACATATTCCTTCTTCATGCCTACGGAATACTAAAACAAAGACATTTCCTGCAACATAATTTAACAATGTCAAGAAGTGAAACACGTCACAAAATTTTAGAAATTCCAGTAGCTTAAAAAACCGTCTTACCCCAAAAAAATCACAGCGATACCTAGGATCTACCGATAGCACAGCATGGCTTCCTCCCTAATCGGTCATGCATAACAAACA